>JAQPPZ010001923.1:1800000-2313854 GCA_028583015.1 Wollemia nobilis
TATAGCTTAGGGTAACAGGAAAGAAATGGGAAATGACAAAAAGAAATGATAAATGTTGCTATAAGCAAAAAATATAAGGTGGGGATAAACTAACAGCAAAAATTCATAAGCATGGATTAACATATAACAGAAAGCCAGACACAAAAACCACTCACATTTTTGTAGAGATAACTTCCAAGACAACTTTCCAGTATTCACTCGCTCACAAGTAGTAAGCAAATCTAGATGCATAATTTAAAATCAGCAAATAATGGACATAAATGTAAGCAGAATACCAAGAAAAAAGAAACCAAACACAATACTACTCAAGGAACCAGAAACCAAATGTATTTATTATTTATGCAGAAAAATTAAAGTGTTTTCTTGTAGAGTGTCTATCCTCCTTCATTACATTGAAATGCTTAGTATTTATAGAGGATTTCACCTCTATAATTAAATGTATAGCACAAAAAAATTTCGGCTAGTCAAAAATCAATAGCAACAATTTATTCCTTGGTAATGGTGATGCTCAAATTGGATTATTTTTCAAGTGATAATGATCTGTTTTTCATGGAGTGCACTTGGAAAATCGATGAAAGAAAGAACATCCCAAGCATCGGTGCATTGAGACTCAACAATGTCATGCGATAATCAAGAGCTTGAATATTAAATTATAGGCACCATGACATTCTCTTGTGCTTTGTAATCTTACCCTTACCAGTTGAAATCAATAAAATTTAATTCTACTTTGAAAAAGAACGAAATTCATAGAGGGTACCTCAAAAATCATCGAGATTGCACTGGATTTGAGGACGTGGTATTTAATCCTGATAACTTTTTAGCAGGAATTCTGGATCATTGCTCCTACTACCCCAAGCATTAAATTTTATCAATCATCATCTTTTCCCAAAAAGATATACTATTATAGCGCTTTTGAGAGGAAAAATAACACTGCATTGATGGTTACTTTCAAATATGGAATTTTCCCCTTTTATTTTAATTAATTTCACCCCTGACGTCTCCTTATTTGAATGACAAGAAAAAAATGGGAGTTTCGCCCTTCAATGTGCTTTCGTCCCTTTCTTGGGTGATTTCACCATGAAAATGACAAAATCATTTTTTGGAGGAAAGGAGACAAAATAATTGATTTCACCCCTCAGAGGGGCAAAAATGATTTTGCCCAACCCTAGGGGCAACGTTGATTTTGACCAATAGGAAAAACTGCTTTTCCTGAGACTTTTATCGTAGGATGCCTTTATTTATAATTTTACCCCTGAGAGGGGCGATATTGACTTTGAATTTTGTAATGATCCGCCTTGTTTGAAATTTTTAGTTCTTGCAAGTGTTTTTGGTTTTTTGATATATTCTGATTTTTTATTTATTTTTAAATATGGAAAGAAAATTGCAAGTACATAAAACTAAACAAACGACCAACTTGAACAAATCATAACTTTCACAATACTAATCAAAATCACTTGAAATTCAAAAACTAGATAGCATTCATATTCATATTCAAACCCTTTTAAGGAAATAATGAAAGAACAAAGTACCAGGCTATAATAAATTTCTGAAATCAAAACTTTGGGCTGCTGGTACAGGTGGTACAATGCCTCACGTTTTTATTTACAACTTCCAATGTAAGGGTTTTTCCACCAAATGGATCTCATAGAGGGGTCACTCAGACCTGGGCGTAATTATAAAATGCAAGAGTGGCACCAAAAAGAAAGATAAATAAATACAAAAGCTCACGCTAGCATTGAGTATGTACGACAGTCCTAGGAGAGAGGTACGACCTCAGTAAATGCTTGTCAACTCTTCAAATCCTACCAACAATGACTCCATTCTGATATTCAAACCCCTAAAACTGCATAACGTCCCACTATCACTCAAACCCTTGTGTCAATATGGATTGAAATCGCTACAATAATGTGCTGGAATAGTTTGAACTTCACAAAATTAGGCACATCAACTATAACTCTCATGAAATACCACCAACTGTAGTCCCAATCCCTTAAAAACTTTTGAAACTATCTCCAATGAAATATCAATGCATCCTCTGAAGCAAGAATACCCAAAACCATTCTGAGAGTGTCTCTCAACTCTGAAAATGGTGTTCTTCAAGGTGGTTTTCGTCACCAACAAGCTTCAAAAACCCTGCAAGTGCTCTCCAAATTTCTCACCAAAAACATATGCCAAAATATCCTCAAGAATGACCCACAAACCTCTATTTATTCTTTTCTCAAAGCCAACGTTGAGTTTATAGATGCTTCTATAGAGGAAATAAACATTAAATTCTCACCTTTTACTTTTAATATTTAAATTTGCATCCTCCAAGGGATCGAACACCTTTTCTAGGCCCATTAAACATTAATTTATGAAATTATATTTCCAGCAAGTGGTTATAAGACCACTTTATGCATATAATATTAAATTATAACATTAACTATGTAATATTAATTTAATATCACATAAAATGTTCATATTAAAATTTTGGCCTTCCACCTATCATCTCAACAAAATGAACATAGAAACAGATACTCTTTTTGCCATAGATCAACATCCCATTGTCCGCTTCCATGAAATCCCATCTTCATCGACTTACTAAAAATAGTAAGTACTTTCCAAAACTATCCAAAATGGCCTGGAAAGGAAACTCGAAACATGTGCACATACTGGAACATCATACTAACATCAAATGGGATCCAAACCCACTCATTCCTACCTATGGGAACCCTAGAGTAGGCAAGTTCACACTCTCCCTTGATACTGATTAGGATGGGGCCATTATAGTCCTCCCTCCCCAAGATTGCTTGTCCTCAAGCAATCGTAGTGTTGGATGCTGTAGAATCTGCTCATCCTCCCAAGTAGAATCCTCAACCGAAAAATACTTCCACTTAATCAAATACTCCCTAATCATTCGTCTCCTGAGAGTACGCTCCCTGCTTTCAATTATAGTCTATAGTATTAGAATCAGCTTACCCTCATCATTCAATGGTGGTAGTACTATGAAAGGAGTAACATTATGTCCTAATTTCTTTTTAAGGCATGACACATTGAACACATTGTAAACCCTGCTATCTGTCGGTAAGTCAAGCTCATAAGCCATTGCTTCCACTCTCCGAGTGATCCTGAATGGTCCATAAAATCTCGTCTTGAGCTTTTTAGCTCCACTTTTCTTGAGTGAAGACTACCTATAGGGTTGTAGTCTTAAGTAAACTAAGTCCCCCACCTCAAAACTATGCTCCGTACGCTAATGATCTATATATAATTTCTACTAATTTTGTGCCTGATGGATGTTTTCCTTCAATTCCCTCAGTATATCTTGACTATCCTACAATATCTCCTTTAACTTAGGCACCCTGCAATCCTGAACCAACAAATAAACAAACCCGAAAGACTCATATCTGTAAAGAGCCATGAACGGTGATATATTTATGGACATATGATAAGTGGTATTATAGAAATACTCACTTAGATACAACCAGCGGATCTAGGCTCTCTACTGTCCTGCCACATAATCTTTGAGATAACCCTCCACCCATTTGTTCACTATATTCATCTGTCCATCTATCTATGGGTGGTATCTAGTATTGGGAGTGAGATCAGTCCCACTCAATCAAAATAGATCTTACCAAAAATGGCTCATGAATCTGCTATCTCTATCACTGACTATGTTTCGTGGCAGCCCATGCAATCTGAAAAACTCATAAAAAAACAAATCAGCAACTTGTACAGCTGAGTAAGTAGCTGAGATGGCAAAGAAATATGCATATTTTGTAAATCTGTCAACCACCACATAGATGCAATATTTACCTTGCACCTTCGACAACCCTGTGATGAAATCCATAGATATACTCTTCCATTTGATCTCTGGTATAGGTAGGGGCTGCAATAAGCCAACTGGAAGTGTTTTTTCATCTTTTTTTTGCTGGCAGGTAGTACACTCCCTAACATGTTTAAGGACTTCATCCTTAAGCCCTTTCCAAGTGAATCTCTCTCTCACCTGCTTGTAGGTCTTATAGAATCCTGGGTGACCAGCCAATGGTGAGTTATGTAAAGCCCTCAATACAATATGCTTAAAATGAGAGTTGGGTACCAAAAATATCCTGTCCTTGTAGACGATCAACCCATTAACTATTGTATACCTGTCATCTCTCCTGGTACCATCAATAATACTAGAGGCCCAATCATATTTTACATACTTAGCTAGAATGTGCTCCTTTCAATCATCTGAAACAACTCCTCTTGCACACAAATGGGATCTCCTAGATAAAGCATTGACAACAATATTCTTTTTTCCCTTAACATATACAATATCAAAATTGTAAGCCTGTAATTTGCTCACCCATTTCTGTTGCCGCTCATTTAGGTCCTTCTAATTCATGAAGTACCTCAAACTGTTGTGATCGGTCTTAACAATGAATTTGCCTCCCACAAGATACTATCTAAATTTGGCCAATGCATGCATTATGGCCAACATATCCTTATCGTACACAAAATATGATCTCTCTGCACCTCTTAAATTTTTGCTCTTAAATGTGATAGGATGCTTATACTGCATCAAGACTGGTCTGATGCCCTCTCTTGAGGCATCACACTCTAGCTCAAATGGTCTAGTAAAATTGGGGATAGTAAGAATTGGACAAGTACACATCACCTATTTGAATCTGTCAAAACATCCCCGTGCTGCATCTGTCCAACTGAAGGCTCCCTTTTTCTTCAAGTCAGTTAGTGGTGCTGCTATCTACGAAAAACCCTTGATGAACCTCATGTAGAATCCACAAAGACCAAAGAAACCTTTCAATTATGTAATATTGGTAGGAGGTGGCCAATCCATGATTGCTTTAACCTTCTATAGATCCATTTTAACTCCCTCTACACTGATTATATGACCTAGATAGAGAAGCTTCGTCAATCCAAAATCACAATTGGATTATTTGGCATATAGTGACTCTTGCTCAAGTATACCAAGAACCACATCCAAATGCCACAAATTGTCCTCCCATGTCCTGCTATAAACCAAGATGTCATCAAAGAATATTAACACAAATTTCCTGAGCTGCCCTCTGAACACCTAGTTCATGCATGATTGAAAAGTAGTTGGAGCGTTAGTCAAGCCAAAAGACATCACTAGAAACTTGAAATACCCATAATGACATTTGAATGCTATTTTTTCTATCACTCTCCCTCATGCGAATCTGGTGATAGCCTGACCTAAGGTCTATCTTGGAAAAATACCGTGCCCCATGCAATTCATCAATAAACTCGTCAATCTCGGGTATGGGGTATTTGTTTTTAATTATCTTTTTATTTAGAGCTCGACAATCCACACACATCCGCATTATCCCATATTTCTTTTTCACTAGGACCACTGAAGATGCAAAGGGAATTTTGCTAGGACTGATGTGTCCCATCTCCAAAAGCTCCTTAATTGTTTTTCAATTTTATCCTTGAACATCTTAGGATGACGGTAGGGAGTGGTGATAACTAGTTTGGCTCCCTCCTCCAACTCTATCACATGCTCAAATCCCCTCTCAGGAGGTCTCCCAGGAGGTATGTTATCAAATACCTTGTTGTGTTTACTCATCAGTACCTATATATCTGGATGATAAGTCTTCTCCTGAGGCTCAACTGTTGTAGGTATAATGAGGCATTCTGCTACCCAGTCAACTTGATCATGTTGAAATAACCTCTCCATCCTTTTAAGTGACACCATTCTAGGCCCACCATCAGATATACCTTAGAGTACTATTTTCTTGCCC
This sequence comes from Wollemia nobilis, assembly GCA_028583015.1. Lineage (NCBI taxonomy): Eukaryota > Viridiplantae > Streptophyta > Pinopsida > Araucariales > Araucariaceae > Wollemia > Wollemia nobilis. The sequence goes on from JAQPPZ010001923.1 coordinate 1,805,742, forward strand.
CCTTTTTCGAACTTCATCTTCATACTATTCAAGTTCATAGTAAACTCACCCAATGTGATCATCCAGTGTATGCCAAATATTGCATCGGTGCCCCAATATTAACAATATAAAAATCATCCACCAAATCATACTCTCCCAACCTCATACATAACTTAGGTATTTTGCGAGTGCAAGAAAGTGTGTTACCATCTGCTACCATTACCTTAAAATCCTCAATCTCTTCTGTCTACAATCCTCTCTTTGCAATAAGTCTCTCATCCACAAAATTATGTGTGGCACCCGTATCAATCAATGTGACAATATGCTACCCATTCAACACTCCACACACCTTGAATGATCTTGCTTTCTGAAAACTACATAGTTGGGCCAATGTTTCACTCTTTTCTTGGGTTTTCTCACCTTCTTCTTTGCTGTCCGAACTGCTGCTACTAGAATCACTCTGCTGATTTAAAATCTTGGAACCTGATTCTTCAGCTGTAAGATACTCTAATTGCTTGGCCCTTGCCTTTTCTGAACATTTATGTGAATGTGTCCAAGTTTCCTTGCATTTAAAACATAAATTCTTCTTCCTGAGCTCATTAGTACTATCACTGATCTCTCTTTTTGAGCTATCTCTTTGCTATTCTGAACCTTTTTATAATCACCCTTGGAATGAAACTTACTCTTCTAAGTGGAAGACTCCATGTCTTTAGCCTTCTGTATGGCCTCCTATAGTTTTGGTGGGTTAAGGTCTTTAATACATCCCCTCAAAGGATCAGCTAAGCCATCCATAAAAAGTACTATCAACCTCATTTCTGAAATATCAGTCACTAGCATTGAAAGCCTTTGGAAATCTGCAATGTAACTATCCACTGAACCCCACTGCTTAAGTTGTGATAACTCCTTAAAATAGAGTTTTGGATCCTTCATATCAAACCTATCAATGAGCCTCTCAGTAAACTCTATATATGATGTGATTTGACCATGGCCCATAGTGAGCATTCTATGATACCACCATTCGTGTGCTAATCCATCTAGGTGTAAAGCTGAGAATTTGATAGCTTCCACCTCCAACATTGGGTTAAGTTGGAAATAAGTATCCAAATTTTGGACCCATGCTCTCGCTGTACTCCTACCTGACCCATCATAGTATAGAATGGAAAGTTTGCCAACTCTCCTCTGAAGCTCATGGTTATGTTGTATCTATCTCTGAGGTCTATTATGTGCCCTCTAGTGAGCATAATCTCTAAAAGACCACTCTATCCTGAACTCAATACTAGCATGCTCCTAGTCATGTAAAATCTGCTCCTAGAAATCCTGTTGAGATACCTTTGCCTCAGGCTATGACTCAACTTTGGGTGGTGGGAATGTGGAAATAAGGGATCTACTATGCGCTACCCTAGCTCTATAGTTTTGGTCTCCACCTTGGTTTACTGAACCATCACCATTCCCATTGTTTCAATGGTTGTGCCCATTTTGTCCATTATTATTTTGGTTGTTTCCATCATTCATCATTTGCATCTGTTGTGTCATTAGAGCTAGAAGTTGAGCCATGTTATGCTGGATATCACGCTATCCCCTCTGTAATATGTTCATCATTTCTTTTTTAGAAGGCTCTATTTCCCCTATATTTTCCTTGTTATCTCTATTATCACCCATATTCTCTTCCTCTTCGAATTCAGAGAGAACTGAATGGTGTTCTCTCTGTCTGTATGTAATATATTGTGTATCTTCTAGATTCATAAACCATGGGATGGCAGGAAGAGTTGCGATTTGAGACCACTATAATGATCTGCCTTGTTTGAAATTTGTAGTTCTTGCAAGTGTTTTTGGTTTTTTGATATATTCTGATTTTTTTTTAAATATGGAAATAAAATTGCAAGTACAGAAAACTAAACAAATGACCAACTTGAAAAAATCATAAATTTCACAATACTAATCGAAATCACTTGAAATTCAAAAAATAGATAGTATTAATATTCATCTTCAATCCATTTTAAGGAAATAATGAAATAACAAAATACTAGACTACAATAAATTTTTGAAATTAGAACTCTGGGTTGCTGATATAGGTGGTGTAGGTGATACAATGCCTCACGTTTTTGTTTGCAACTTCCAATGTAAGGGTTTCTCCACCAAATGGATTAGAGGGGTCACTCAGACTTGGGTGCCATTATAAAATGCAAGAGTGGCACCAAAAAGCAAGAGAAATAAATACCAAAGCTCACGCTAGCATGAAGTATGTACGACAGTCTTGGGAGAGAGGTACGACCTTAGTAAATGCTTGTTAACTCTTCAAATCCTACAAAGAATGGCTCCATTTTGATCTTCAAATCCCTAAAACTGCATAACATCCCACTATCACTCAAACCCTTGTGTCAATATGGATTGAAATTGTTGCAATAATGTGCTAGAATAGTTCAAACTTCACAAAATCAAGCACAACAACTTTAACTCTCATGAAATACCACCAACTGTAGTCCCAATCCCTTTGAAACCTCTGAAAATATCACCAATGCAATATCAACGCATCCTCTAAAGCAAGAATACCCAAAACCATTCTGAGAGTGTCTCTCAACTCTGAAAATGATGTTCTTGAGGGTGGTTTTCATCATCAACAAGATTCAAAAACCCTGCAAGTGCTATTTGCAACTGCTCTCCAGATTTCTCACCAAATACATATGCCAAAATATCCTCAAGAATGACCCCCAAACCTCTATTTATTCTTTCCTCAAAGCCAACGTTGAGTTTCTAGATGCTTCTATAGAGGAAATAAACATTAAATTCTCACCTTTTACTTTTAATATTTAAATTTACATCCTCCAAGGGATCGACCACATTTTCTAGGCCTGTTAAACATTACTTTATGAAATTATCTTTCCATCAAGTAGTTATAAGACCACTTTATGCATATAATATTAAATTATAACATTAACTATGTAATATTAATTTAATATCACATAATTAAACTATTCATATTAAAATTTTGGCCTTCCACCTGTCATCCCGACAAACTAAACAGAAACAGATACCCTTTTTATCGTAGATCAACATACCACTGTCTGCTTCCATGAAACCCCATCTTCACCGACTTACTAAAAATACTAAGTCCCTTCCAAAACTATCCAAAATGGCCTAAAAAGGAAACTCGAAGCATCTGCACATACTGGAACATCATACTGACATCAACTGGGCTCCCAACCCACTGATTCCTGCCTATGAGAACCCTGGAGTAGGCAAGTTCACACTCTCCCTTGATAATGATTAGGATGGGGCCATTACAAATTTCCTCTCATTGCTAGGATGACATCATCTTCCCATTTGTGCTCAAAAAATATATTTTTCTAGGATTTCACCCTTATTGAGGGATGATTTTGACTTTGACTGCATCCAACATGTTTACTTGATTTTGCCTCGAAGATGCTTTTATCTGTATTTTTGATCGTGATAGGGGCATAACTAATTTTTGCCTCTTCAAGGGGTACTTTTGACCTTGACCTATCATGTCTCTTGCAAATTTTTTATCTTCTCTTTCCTTCGGGCGAAATCATTCATGAAGGTAGTTTCACCCCAAAGGAGGGGTGCAAAGGACTTTCACCCCTTCATGGGACGAAAACATCTTTCCTTATTTTTAATGGTGCCTTTACTTAAGCAAAATTTTCCAAACCTCGGTTGATCAATATTTCATCGATATTTCAAATCTCGAAACGTCCATGGTTATAAGATCCCTTCTTTTACATTTTGCTTATGGCTACCATTAATTTTTACTGAGAGAATTTATTGTGCATTTCTAGAAATGAAGCCAATGCTTGTATTTAATGGAATTGCTTACAAGAAAGGAACAAAATGTTTCATTAAAAAAATAAAAATTGTAGAATTGCATCATTCATCATCTTCTTCAAAAGTTTACAAGCAAAATTTTACTGTGGCAAAATTTACCAATAAAAACTTAAGATAAAATAACCACAAGATCTAAAATAAAGTTGCAATTTGAAATTTAAGCTAAGGATAATATTCTAAACATATAAAACTCATAAATAAATTCTACAATAACTCGTAGAATTGTCATTAAAAAATGCTCACAAAAATTATATCTCCATTAAATAAAGATCTAAAATACACCATACTTCTACACACTCTCATTCTACAATATGTCACAAACACACATATATGATGGAATATGACTCTTCATATGAAGCACTCTTGGCCTTCACTCTTCTAGAGACTCTTCATATTCCTACTCTATAGACTCATGTGTACATGGACTATTATGCACATTTATATTACCAAAATACTTTGCACACTCTAATAATACTTGTGCATTTATTATATTGCATAAAGTAAATACTCACACTCTAATCTAGGATACTCTCCTAATCTAATGATGTACCCAAGGTGGTACATTAGCGTGTACCAAATAATATAACTCAAACAATTTTCTATTGTTTCCACTACTTGGTTGCCTATGTTTGTGTCCTAAAACTTTATTTTGAACCAAAGGACTATAGCTTCTTCATAACCTCTAGCTCTTTGAGAGAAATCATTCTTCCCCATTTTTAGATTTTCTTTCTTAATTTTGAAGGCTCTTGAGTTTTTGTATATTTTGCTTTACCCCATTATTTTGACATATTTAACTATAATTATTTTTCATAGACTTCTAGAGAATACTATGGCTATTCTTCTGATTGAATGTGCTCTTGGTTTTCTTCCTCAACATCATACCTATTTTCATACCTTGGGCAAACACCTAGGGGAATTGGTAGATATTTGTTGTTCTTAAAGGCCCTATCTAATGTTTACTTCTTTGGATTAGATTTCAAGGGTTTAGGCTTAGGGGATTTTGGTACCTAAGAAATCTTAGGCTCTGATAAGGACTTGGCAGTACCGAATTGCTCTAGTACTTCAACAACATTGGTATTTTTTTATGCTTCTTGATTGACATCCTATGATGCTTGGTCCTCTCTCCCTAGAAAATTCAACCATATCCTAATACTACCTTCATCAATCCTAATTCAGTGACAATAAATCAATTAGATTAATCCATGATGTTTAAATTGATAATTTTCCTCTTGAAACCTTTTGGCCATGTCATGTAATGCACTATTTAAGTAATACGGTAAATATATATATATATATATAAAAGGATTATGCTCATTGTTCCTAGACCGTACCAAATAAAAAGGTAAACTTGCCATCATATATAAGGAATTTCATCATCCATAGGGTAAAGAATTCCCAATGCCTAGCTAGGCTAGTCCTTTTCAACTCTTTACAGTGCTTGTTATGAATATCATAACTACGGTTTGGATCACCTTCCACCTTAAATTGTCTAGATAGTGTAGAGGGTGCTTCCCTTGTTCGAAAAAACTTTTGGCCAATAAATGGATTTTTAAAGAATTGACTTAACATTGCTAAATTCACTTGAATTTTGAAGCCCCTAACCTTGAAAAATCCTTCCTCCAAGATGTGTGCAAATCCTCAACAAATTTAATGTCATCAAAACGACAAAAGAACTATAGCCACCCTACAGTTTCAAAGATACGTGTAATGTCTAGATTTTGTAGTACTTCTATGTTATTTGGTTCAAATTTTCTCTTCTAGTCCATGGTTCCTAGAATGAATTGTAGAAGATGTAAGTTGGTTCACAAGGCCTAGTTCATTAATGGTAGCAGGGATGGTTATAGATTTGTTATTTTTCATACATGCATGGAAGAAGGTTCGTTGAACTTAACTATCATTATCATGATGTTGTGCACCTTATAATGTGATGTATCCTTTGTTATTGTCCTTTCCAAATTGATGGATGTCACTTGTGTGGTGGATAACCACTAGCTATAGTTGAGGAGCATGCTAGGGCATCACATGCATGACAAAACATGCTATAGTTTGAATTGCCTATATATTTTCTTTCCCCATGAGCGAATTGTGCCCCCTTTTATTTTCAAAGTATCCAACATGTCGCTTGACAAGGATGCACGTGCAATTATTTATTTTCTTTTATTCAATATATATATATATATATATATATATACAACTCCAATTTTTGGCGACTCAGGTCGAATTACGAAACCCGAAGCTCTTGAGGATTCAAGATTAAATTTTTTTATTGACTTCTAGATTACCGCAATTTTTTTTTATTGAGTTTTAGATTACCGTTTAAAATTTTATTTGCCTTTCAAATTACACTCAGTCAGAACAGTGGAGACAACTGATTTCAGTGTTGAGCATAAATCAACTGTGCAAATGGAGCTACACTCCAGCTTTATGGAGGCACGTCATTTGTAGGCCAACAGGAAAGAAAGACCTGAACGACGTTATTATCAGCTCATACTGGACATATGAATAGAGTTGTGGTGGTCCTCATTTGGAAGTGTGGTGCATGTGGAGGAAGTAACAACTGCAGCAGAGGGTGGGGTGGGGGAAGTAACATGAGGGTGGGGGTGGGGGAAGTAACAACTACGATTGAGGGTGGGGGTGGGGGAAGTAACAACTGCAACATATCTCATATGAGGGTAGGGGTGGGGGAAGTAATAACTATAGTTGTACCCTCATATGAGGATGGGGGTGGGGGAAGTAACAACTACAGTAGAGGGTCTGGGTGGGGGAAGTAACAAATATGAGGTTTGGGGTGGGAGAAGTAACAACTGCAGCAACCTCATATGAGGGTGGGGCTAGGGGAAGTAACAACTGTAGCATATCTCATATGAGGGTGGAGGGTGGGGGAAGTAACAACTACAGTTGCTACAGTTGTTACTTCCCCCACCCCGACCCTCATATAAGATATGCTGTAGTTGTTACTTCCCCTACCTCCACCCTCATATTTGTTACTTCCTCCACCCCCACCCTCTGCTATAGTTGTTACTTCCTCCACCCCACCCTCATATGAGGGTGCAACTATAGTTTTTACTTCCCCCCACCCCCACCCTCAAATGAGTTGTAGTTGTTACTTCCTCCACCCCCACCCTCATATGAGGTTGCTGCAGTTGTTACTTACCCCATCCCCAACCTCATACTTGTTACTTCTTCTACCCCCACCCTTTGCTATAGTTGTTACTTCCCCCATCCCCACCCTCATATGAGGGTGGGGCTACAGTTGTTACTTTACCTACCACCACTCTCATAGCTACAGTTGTTACTTCTCCCACCCCCACCCTCATATTTGTTACTTGCTCCACCCCCACTCTTTTTTGTAATTATTACTTCCCCCCACCCCCACCCTCGTAGTTGCAGCTTGTTACTTCCCCCCACCCCCACCCTCATATGGGGGTGGGGGTTGCAGTTGTTACTTCCCCCCACCCCCACCCTCATATGAGATATGCTATAGTTTTTACTTCCCCCACCCCACCCTAATATGAGGTTGTTGTAGTTGTTACTTCCTCCACCCCCACCCTCACCCTCATATTTGTTACTTCCCCCACCCCCACCATCATATGAGTGCTACAGTTGTTACTTCCCCCACCCCCACCCTCATATGAGGTTGCTACAGTTGTTACTTCCCCCCACCCCCCACCCTCATATTTGTTACTTCCCTCCACCCTCATCCTCTGATGTAGTGAGGGTGGGGGTGGGGAAAGTAAAAACTGTAGCCCCACCCTCATATGAGGGGGGGTGAGAGGGTGGGGGTGGCAAAATTAATAAATATGAGGGTGGAGGTGGGGGAAGTAACAATTGCAACAACCTCATATGAGGGTGGGGGGTAGGGAAAGCAACAACTGTAACATATCTCATATGAGGGTGGGGGTGGGGGGAGTAACAACTATAGCAGAGCGTGGGGGTGGGGGAAGTAACAATTATGAGGGTGGAGGTGGGGTAAGTAACAATTGCAACATCCTCATATGAGGGTGGGGATAGGGGAAGTAACAACTACAACTACGAGGGTGGGATTGGAGAAAGTAATAACTATATCCCCACCCTCATATGAGGGTGGGGGAAGTAACAATTGCAACAGAGGGTGGGGGTGGGGAAAGTAAAAAATATGAGGGTGAATGTGGGGGAAGTAACAACTATAGTAGCCTCATATGAGGGTGGGGGGTGGGGGAAGTAACAACTATAGCCACCTCATATGAGGGTGGGGGTGGAGGAAGTAACAACTACAACTGCACCCTCATATGAGGGTGGGGGGTGGGGGAAGTAACAACTACAAGCAGAGGGTGGGGGTGGAGGAAGTAACAAATATGAGGGTGAGGGTGGGGGAAGTAACAACTACAATAGAGGGTAGGGGTGGGGGAAGTAACAAATATGAGGGTGGAGGTGGGGGAAGTAACAACTGCAACAATCTCATATGAGGGTGGGGGTGGAGGAAGTAACAACTGCAGCATATCTCATATGAGGGTGGGGTGGGGAAAGTAACAACTACAACTGATATAGTTGTTACTTCCACCACCCCCACCCTCATATTTGTTACTTCCTCCATCCCCACCCTTTGCTGTAGTTGTTACTTCCCTTGCTTCCACCCTCAGCAGCTGTAGTTGTTACTTGTAGTTGTTAATTCCCCCACCCCCACCCTCATATGAGGGTAGGGGTGGGGGAAGTAACAACTGTAACATATCTCATATGAGGGTGAGGGTGGGGGTGGGGGAAGTAAAAATTTTAGTAGTTGTATTTGTTACTTTCCCCATGAGGGTGGGGTCGAGGAAGTAACAATTGCAGCCTCATATGAAGGGCAACTATAGTTGTTTCTTCCCCCATGAGGGTGGGGGTGGGGGGAAGTAACAATTGTAGCCTCATATGAGGGTGGGGGTGGGGGAAGTAACAACTACAACTTCATATGAGGGTGGGGGTGGGGGAAGTAAAAACTGTAGTTGTTGTAGTTGTTACTTTCCCCATGAGGATGGTATAAGGGTGGGGGTGGGGGAAGTAAAAAATATAACTGCTGTAGTTGTTACTTCCCAAGTGTCTATCCTAGTGGAATTTAAGAGAATATTTTCTTATTCTAACATCCCCCATTAAGTGATACTAGGGACGAATCATACAAATGAGTCCTGGCAACAAGGCCTGTTGAGGTACTCATGTACAAAGACTTATTTTTGAAGAGATGGTAAAACCTAATGGGAAAAAACCATCAATAAAAATGAAGTTAGAGGTTTGTCTTCATATGGTGAAGATTGTCCTCCTAATACAATAGATGGTTGGTGAAAAACTCCTGTGGGGAAAAACCAACTATGAGAAGAAGAGAGGCATGTCTTCATATGGAAAATATTGTCCTCTTTATGTAAGAAAGAGAGTCCCAAAAATTTGGGAAAATCGTATGGTGAAGATTTATGTTACTTCCCCTCTATGTAGCCAATGATATCCATGGATTTTCCCTTGTAGAAGAGCCCAAAATGAGTAATGCCCTGCAAGTAACGGAGGATTTTTTTTTCTACCTGCCAATGACTGAAGTGAGGTTGATGAAAGAATTTGGATATGAGGCCAATAACATATGATATATCTGGGCAAGTATGAGTAAGGTATAGCAAAATTCCTACAATTTGATGGTATAGAGTAGCATCACAAAGAGGGGATGAGCAAGAAGTACTAAGATTAATGTCAGATTGAAAGGGGATAGGAGAAGGTTTTCAATATGTCATTTTGAATCTTTGTAGAAGATCTAGAGTGTACTTTTGTTGGCACAAAGATATACCTTCATTTGTTTGACTTATTTGGATCCCAAGGAAGTAATGAGCTTTTCCTAGATTAGCCATTTCAAAATTTTTAGAGAGAGAGTCTTTTATAGTTTGAACGTGAGTCAGGTTACTACCAGTGAGAAGAAGATCATCAACATAAAGAACAAGAATGGTAATGTTGCATTCATTTATCCAAATGTAAACTGTGTTATCAGACTCACAATGAGAAAAACCTGCTAAAAGAAAGAGTCCATATTTTCATACGAAGCTCTAGGGGCTTGTTTGAGGTCATAGAGAGACTTTTTAAGCCTACAAACAAGGGAGGAGTCTTGAGTAAAACGAGTAGGTTGTTCCATGAATATTTCTTCCTTTAAATATCCATGTAAGAAAGCACATTTGACATCCATTTGATAGAAAGTCCACTTTTGGGAAGCAACTAGAGCAAGAACCAATCTTACAGAATCCATTTTAGCAATAGGAGCAAAGGTTTATGCATAATATATGTCTTCATGAGAAAAACCTTTGGCAACTAGATGAGCCTTATGTTTGTCTATTTCTTCATTAGGCCCATATTTTGTTTTGAAGATCCATTTACAATGAACTAATTTCCTTCCTTTAGGTAAGAGAACTAAGTCCCAAGTCTCATTTTTGATCAAGGAAGAAAATTCGTTTTCCATGGCATCATCCCATTATTTAATACTTGAGGCTTCTTTGAAGGATTGAGGATCATAGGAAATATACTGACATACAAGGCCAGTGCCTATGGGGTTGAATGATCTTATTGAAGGGAGATTTTAGATTTAAGGAGTAGCTTCTTTAACAATGGTGCAAGCCCATTTTGGCATAGAGGAAGGAGTTGAAGGAGTTGAAAGAAATTGATATGGAGTTACAGGTTCCTCATCTTGATTATCAATAACCAAGTTAACTTCAAGAGTTGGCTCTTCATAATATTGAGGTTCTACTATAGGAGAAGGCTCAATGGAGGAAGAGAGATTTTGAGGATATTTTTGAGGGAATGTTTCATCAAATTGGACATTCCTATGAAAGAAGACCTCATGAGTTGAGGGATCAAGAAGCCTGTATGCTTTCAATTCTTCATAATAACCAATAAAGATGAGTTTTCTATTTTTCTTATCAAGAGTCTTCCTTTTCTTCTTTGGGATGTGAGCCCAAGAAATACACCCAAAAATATTGAAGTAGGAAACATCCAGTTTTAGGCCAGTCCATGCTTCTTCAGGAGTTAAATGGTCAAGAGCTTTATGAGGTGTGCGATTTTGAATATAATTTGCACAGTTAATAGCTTTTTCCCAAAAATTTTTTGGAAGATCTCTTGAATGGAGCATACAATTAGCCATCTCTTTTAATGTCTGGTTTTTCCTTTCTACAATACCATTTTGTTAAGGATTATGGGAGACAAAATGCTGATGAATGATTCCATGATTGGATAAAAATATGGAGAACTCAATACTGTAGTATTCCCCCCCATTATTAGTGCAGATATTCTTGATTTTACAAGATGCTTGATTTTCAGCTAAGGCTTTAAAAACATTAAAGTGGGATAGAACATCACTATTATATTTTAGGAAGTAGACCCAGGATCTTCTAGAGAAATCATAAATAAAGGTTAGAGCATTCTTTGATCCTTTGAAATATGGTTTAGGAAAGTTCATTAAGTCACTCTGAATTAAATATAGATGGGAAGAGGCCTTTAGAGAACTACTTGGGTGGAAAGGATCTTGATGTTGCTTTCCAAGAGCACATCCAAGACAAAATCCATCACTAGAAGAGACTTGGGGTAATCCTATAACCATATCATGGGTGCTCAAATCCTTTAGGTAGTTGTAAATAATATGACAAAACCTTTCATGCCATATTTTACTTTGAATATCACTATGAGCCACAAAATAGGAGGCTCATTCCAGATTTTGAAAACATTTGAAGTGAAAAAATGAGAGTTGTGATCAATATTCCCTTTGGCTATAAGGGATTTGGGATATTGAAAATCTCTTATCTCAACTCCTGTTGGGAAGAAAAGAATAGTTTTCCCATTTCCAAAAGTACAAATTTGGTAGACAGAGAGGAGATTAGTGGAAATGTTTGGAACATAGAGAACATTGTTAATAGAGCCACCATCAATGGTTATATCCCCTTTTCCTTTGACATGGATAAAGGAAGAGTCACCTACTTCTATGCTACAAGTAGAACTAGAGGAGATAGAAGAAAAAGACTTATCTAAAGCAGTCATGTGATGAGTAGCTACAGAATCTAGGACCCAAAAATTAGAGGTTTTTCCTATTTGATTTTTATTTTATATATTTTGATATTTTATAGCTGCCTCTAGTTGCTGTAATCTTTTCCAGCATTTGTTAGTAGAGTGACCATTATTTTTGCAGTGAGTACAGGTTACGGGGGTCTTTTTATTTTTCTTTAGAAGAAGTAGAGGCTACTAAGGCTTTAGAAGAAGAAGAAGAAGATATTTCATATCTAGCAAGCTTAGTTTCTTCCCTAGTTAATCTATCACAAAATTATTCTAAAGAAGGCATTTTAAAGGTTGCACCCAGAGCATCTTTGGTAGATATAAAGGTGGTAGCAAATATCTAAAAAACACCATTTAGCTTAGAAAGGATTAGATAAATGCATTCCTCTTCAGTCTTAGTCTTCCCACTGCCTTTGTATTGAGTGAGGACTTTTTTGAACTTAGTGAGGAAGTCAATAATACTACTAAAATATTTAGGAGACAGAGATGTGAGTTCGATGGATGATTCTGCAGGACCACGTTATGAAAAAATAAGTGAACGCTTCTACAATACCACATTATGAAGAAAAAACCAATGAACGCTCCTGCAATACCATGTTATGAGAAAAAAATAGTGAACACTCCTACAAGACCATGTTAAATAACCATAGAACGCTCCTAAAAGACCACGTTAGGAAAAATAACCAAAGATTTGTAAAATCGTATCCTATAATACCACGTTATGAGAAAAAAAATAGTGAATGCCCTTGCAAGACCATGGTAAATAATCAGAGAATGCTCTTGCAAGACTACATTATAAAAAATAACCAGAGAACGTTCCTGCAATACCACGTTATGAGAAAGGTGATTCTGCAAAAAACTTGTTATATATTTAAAACAAAATCTATAATAGTTCCAGTTGTAAAATAAGCAAACTTGAAAGGCAAATTTTGCTTTGAAAAAAGAAACAGGGAAATCTATTTATAAGCACCGGGTTGAAAGAGCACCGGAGAAGAGAAATCAATATTTGAAGATTCGATTAGAATTGTCCGAGTGCCAACGTGCTAGGTAGAAGAAATCGTCCAAGCTGTCATGTGTGCTAGAAGTGTTGAAGTGCCAAGGGAAAGCTGGAGAGAGGATCTCTACAAAATGCAAGCGCTGGGAGAGCTAACAACAATAAAACAATCCAAAAAATTAAGCCATGAGCACCAAACAAGGATTACTCGAATCTTTGAAGATCGAAATTTCCCACGATAATAGATAAAAGACACCATATTTTAAGATGAAATGGGTGTTGCTTATTATGCAACCCAAAGATTTTAAAAGGAACTTTTACATAATAAAAGAACTATTACTTTTATGATAAGTAAAATGATTTCCAATATTTAAAAAAAAGGTGCTAAAAGAATAATTTGAAGAGAGGGAGAAAAATAAAATAATAAGAACCCTCCTTTTAAATTGGGCTAAAATAGCCCATAGAGTAGGGTAAACTTGTTTTGAAGCAAAGAAAGAGATTTTTAATATTTTGAAATCCCTCAAAGACGAATTAGAACAAATATATTAAAAAATTGCATAAAATATATTCAATAATAAAGATTTTGTTGAAAAAAAATTATGGATAAAAGAGAAATGACTACTAAAATAATTTCAAGAATATAGCCAAAAAATTATCCAAAGTAAATGAACCAAATCCTAGAACCTTCAAGAGAGAATGCTAGCAAAATCTATCCTGCTCTTGTTAGAATTTCACAATAGATATACAAAGCATTACAAAAGATGAAGAGAAGAGTAGAATTGATTGATTTATTCCAAGGATCAACTCTGTATAGATAACAGAGTTGATCATTGAGAGTTGTTGGATTACAACAACTCATCATACCTGATGTATACACCATTGAGAGTTCTCCTAACACATGGAGGAGTGGAAACTCAAGTGTCTATCCTAGTGGAACTTAAGAGAATATTTTCTTATTCTAACATTGTTAACTCCTTGGAGATGCAAACATATTCTCCTCATCAAGATTAGTTTCCTCTGCTTCCACATGTAAAATTTTTCTTTTTCCACATACTTGATTTTATGGATGTTGATATTTTCATTTAAAATAGTAAATGTTGGAATGATAAGCTTGATTCCAGAATTAGTTAGAATGTTCCGGAATAGAATTTTCCAGAAATCTATAACAGTTTTCAAAAATTCTCTAGATTGCAGTTTCCAGAAATTTTCTAGAATATTCTAAATTCTAGAAAGTTCTTCATTGTCCAGCTATCCAGCTTAATGCAGAAGTTTTCTAGATTATTCTTCAAGTCTATAAATAAGACCATTTGCAATGTAATGTGATGCAATGCAATGTAATATGTTGAGTGCAGTAATTAATAAATTTTGAGTTAAGTTGCAACAGTAATTTTTTCTCTATTTTTGGTATCCCTATTTTGATTTTTCATACATTCTCTATTTTTATGTGTCATTCTCTACCTCTAATAAAAATTTGGTATTAGACCTAGGTTGTGGTATTTTGTGAGTTTATTTTTAGAATGGCAGGAGTGAATGGTAGTAGTCTTACTCAACCCCAGATTCCACTATTCAATGGAAAGAACTATGACTATTGGAGCATCAAGATGAAGACTTTATTTTATTCTCAAGAGCTATGGGATTTAGTGGAGAATGGATTTCCAGAACCAGCAGATCAAGTAGCACATAATGCCCTGTCACAAGCAGAGAAGGATCTTCTAAAGGAGAATAGAAATAAGGATGCCAAGGCATTGTTTTTTATCCAACAAGCAATGGAAGAGTCAATTTTTCCAAGGGTTGCAGCAGCAACAAGGTCCAAGCAAGCATGGGATATTCTACAAAACTCATACCAAGGAACCAACAAAGTGAAATTGGTAAGATTACAAATGCTTAGAAAAGATTTTGAAAATTTGCAAATGACAAATTCTGAGTCCATAAATGATTTCTTTACTCGTGCATTAAGCATAGTGAATCAAATGAGATCTTATGGAGATACATTAACTGATCAAAAGGTTGTAGAAAATATTTTGAGAAGTCTTCCTATCAAATTTGATCCAATTGTTGTAGCTATTGAAGAATCAAAATATCTATCAAAAGTTTCTATTGATGAGATTATGGGTTCTTTACAAGCTCATGAGCAAAGGCTAAATAGATCAGTAGATTCTCCCATTGAAAATGCTTTTAAATCACAAGTTCAAATTAGTAGCAATAAAAGAAGGGGAGGAACTAGTAATAGAGGAGGATTCACAAGAGGGGGAACTAGCAACCAGAATGAAGGAGGTAGATCAAGTATTTCTTATGAAGAGAGAATAAATTCGAATTTCTTTGCAAGCAGGTGAGGTAGAGGTGGAAGCCATTCACGTAATCATGAATCCCATGGCCAAGGTCAAAGGTATGACAAAACTCAGGCTCAATGTCATTACTGTAAGAAATTTGGGTATTTTGCAAATGAATGTAGAAAGAAGCAGTTTGATATGAATAGGCAAAATGTAAATTTTTTAAGAGAAAATCTTGAGAATGATAATAGTGATTCAATGTTTATCACTTGCATTGTTGCACAAGAAAGCTCAAAAGAAGTGTGGTTTTTAGATAGTGGTTGTAGTAATCACATGAGTGGAAACAAGGACATGTTTGCAAACATAGATGAATCTGTGGAGTCTGAAGTAAAACTTGGAGATAATAGCAAAGTAGTTGTTACAGGCAAAGGTAGCATAAACATTAAAACCAAGCAAGGAGAGAAAAAACACATTCCATATGTGTATTATGTTCCTAATCTCAAACATAATCTGATCAGTATTGGGCAGCTAGTACAAAAGGGTTATAGAGTCTATTTTGAAAATGGTGCATGTGTGATTCTTGATAAAAATGGAAGGTTAATAGCAAATGTCCAAATGACACAAAATAGGATGTTTCCATTAAGATTGCAAAATGACTTGCCTATAGCTTTTAAAGCAGATATGAAAGATCAATCTTGGTTATGGCATTTGAGGTATGGCCATCTAAGTTTTAGTGGGTTAAATTTGTTGCATAGAAAAAACATGGTGAATGGTTTACCATTCATTGAGCAGCCAAATAGAGTTTGTGAAGGTTGTATTCTTGGTAAACAACATAGAGAATCATTTCCTATTGGTAAGTCATATAGAGCAAGGGTTCCACTTGAAATAGTGCATTCAGATCTATGTGGGCAGATGCAAACACCTTCAATTGGAAATAGTCTATATTTTATGACTTTCATAGATGACTATACCAGGAAAACATGGGTATATTTTTTAAAACATAAATCAGAAGCCTTTGAAATTTTTAGTAGTTTAAAGCAATGGTTGAAAAGCAAAGTGGACATTACATAAAAGTACTAAGAACAGATAGGGGTGGAGAATTTGTGTCCAATGATTTTTTAAATTTTTGCAAAGAAAATGGGATCAAGAGATAATTTACCACATGCTATACACCACAACAGAACGATGTTGCAGAAAGAAAGAATAGAACAATTATGGAGATGGCGAGAAGCATGTTGAAAGCTAAACATTTACCAAATGAGTATTGGGTTGAAGTTGTAGCTTGTGCAGTATACATTTTGAATCGTTCCCCCACAAAAAGTGTGAGAGATAAGGTACCAAAAGAAGCATGGAGTAATAAAAGGCACAATGTTTCTCATTTGAGAGTGTTTGGATGCATAGCATATGCACATATTTCTGATGAAAAAGGAAGAAATTAGATGATAAAGGAGTACGATGTATTTTTGTAGGATACAGTGAATAATCAAAAGCATACAAGCTATATAATCCTATCACAAAGAAGACTATAATTAGTAGAGATGTTGAATTTCTTGAATATGATGAATGGATTTGGAATAGAAATCTTCAACAATAGCTACAACTTGAAATAAGAGAGTCTAGTGAAGCTCATGCTCCAAAAAATAATTCTCACAAAGTATTGTAGGAACATCTCAATGTGGATCCACATCTTTGTCAACACCTCGATATCACTCCAGTGATGATTCAGATTTAGATGAAACTCCAAAGAAGACAAGAAGTTTGAGGGAGATTTATGAAATGACTCAAAGTAATCAAGATGATTTGATTTCTGATTTTGCATTATTTTCTGCTATTGATCCAATATGTTTTGAAGAAGCAATTAAGAACAAAAATTGGCAAAAGGTAATGGATGAAGAAATTGAAGCAATAGAAAGAAATCAAACTTGGGAATTAGTAAATCTACTAGAAGGGAAAGATGCAATTGGTGTAAAATGGGTCTATAAGACCAAGTTTGATGTTGATGGAAATATTGTGAAGCACAAAGTAAGGTTAGTTGCAAAGGGCTTCTCACAACAATATGGGATTGATTATAATGAGACTTTTGCTCCAGTAGCAAGACTAGATACAATAAGAACTATGTTAGCAATAGCAGCCCAACATAAGTGGAAAGTTTTCCAAATGGATGTCAAATCAACATTTTTAAATGGGATATTACAAGAAGAAGTATATGTGCAACAACCACCAGGTTATCAGATTTTGGGTTATGAGCATAAAGTTTACAGATTAAAGAAAGCTTTATATGGTCTTAAGCAAGCCCCAAGAGCTTGGTACAACCACAATGATTCATATTTCTTGAACAATGAATTTAGCAGATGCAACAGTGAACCAACTCTTTACATCAAGACAAATGATCAAGGTGAGATTTTAATTGTATGCCTATATGTTGATGATTTGATATATACAAGAAATTTTTCAATTGATTCCTTCAAGTCAACCATGAAGAAAGAATTTGAGATGACAAATTTGGGCTTAATGAAATATTTTCTAGGTATTGAAGTAAGTCAAACAAATGAAGGAATTTTTATATGTCAAACAAAGTATGCAAATGATGTTTTGAAGAGGTTTAGAATGTCGAATTGCAAACCAACATCTACACCTATGGCAACAGGATTCAAACCAAGTAAATAAGACAAGGGCACAAATATAAATCCAACATTATATAAAAGACTAGTGGGCAGTTTGATGTATTTGACAACAACAAGGTCTGATATTGTGCATGTAGTAAGTCTAATTTCAAGATTCATGGAGACACCAAAGGACACACATTGGCAAGCAGGGAAAATAATTTTGAGATATGTTAGTGGAACAAGAGATTATGGGATACTGTATTCAACATCAAATAACTTCAGATTGATTGGATATACGGATAGTGATTTTGTTGGCAGCATTGATGATAGAAAGAGCACATCCGGATATATCTTTCATCTCAGATCAAGTGCAGTTTCATGGGCTTCCCAAAAACAGCCCATTATCACTCTTTCAACAACCGAAGCAGAGTATGTAGAAGCAACAACAGCATGTCAAGTTGTATGGATGAGAAGAATAATGTCAGAATTGAAACAAGAACAAAAAGGAGCAACAAAAATATATTGTGATAATAACTCAACAATAGAACTATCAAAGAATCATGTTTTTCAAAAAAGAAGCAAGCATATTGATACAAGATATCATTTCATAAGAGAATTGGTCAACAATGGTGAAATATATCTTGAACATTGCAAAACTAAAGATCAGTATGCTGACATCCTCACAAAGCCATTAGCCAAGGAGAGTTTTGAAAATTTGAGAGAAAGGTTGGGCATCATCAAGTTGAGGAAGCAAGGAAATCAAGCTTAAGGGGGAGTGTTGGAATGATAAGCTTGATTCCATAATTAGTTAGAATGTTTCGGAATAGAATTTTCTAGAAATCTGCAATAGTTTCCAGAAATTCTCCAGAATGTAGTTTCCAAAAATTTTCTAGAATATTCTAAATTCCAGAAAGTTCTTCATTGTCCAGTTGTCCAGCTTAATGCAGAAGTTTTCCAGATTATTCTTCAAGTCTATAAATAAGACCATTTGCAATGTAATGTAATGCAATGCTAATGTGTTTACTGCAATAATTAATAAAATCTGAGTTTAATTTGTAGCAGCAATCTTTACCCTATTTTGTTATCCCCTATTTTATTTTTCATATATTCTCTATTTTTCTATGTTATGCTCTACCCCTAATAAATAGTAAAATATTAGAGTACAATCATCATTGCATTGGCCAATCATTTCATATAATGAAAGAGTCATTTGGGATGGAACCTAGACACCTTAAGCTTATTTTTTGTTGCATTTGCCAATCATTTCATGTAATGGATGGAATGAGGACCATGCATATCAATTTTGCATGGGATTTTTTCCTTGATTGCAAGTCTAAATATGAATACTACCATAAAAATTCTAAATTATATGTGCAAGTGAGAAGGCTCACACATTTAATACAATGTTCATCTACTGATCTTGTCCATTTATTTTAAACTAATATGATGAAATAAAAAGAGGAAATTATTTTTATGGCATAATAAGAGGAAGGCCCTTTATCAAAAAAATAAATAAGATATTCTCACATCCTATCCAAATAATATTACACCTTTTATGCCTCAATTCTTACAAAGATTCAATGAATGTTTTTTTATAAATTTGGGAAGACACAAAAGTAACCTTATTATTTTAAGGTTCCCTATGTAAATGAAGGAGGCATTCCATTTTAGAGATGTATGATATGTGTTTTTACTCTAGAACAAAGATTAACATAGCACAGAAAGAAAAAAATAAATAAAAAATAAATTTGCATAAAAACCTCCAATAATCACTTCATCAATATTTAAAGATATACACTCTACCTTAATACCATGCCCACCCCACACACACACACACACACATATATATATAGAATGTCTCTTGGTTGTCTCAATATTATCTTGATGCTTCATACTATCACTAAATCTGGGTGAGAATATCTATTTTTCCTTTTTAATTTTCACTTACAATTCCATTTCTCCTATTTTTTTGTCTTATTCTCATATTGTTTTTTTTTTGTTGTCTTATTTAGTATTACAAATTCTAATATAATCCTCCTTGATCCTGAATGAAAATATTTTTATTCTACCTCTATGTGAAATAAATTGACTCTTTACTATTATCTTTGTAAATACATCTACATGTTGAAATTTCAAATTGTTGTGTTTTAATTCAACTTCCTTTTGAATTACATCTCTAACACACATCCACTCTTCCACTTCCATAATTCTTAGATATTTTACCTTGTGCATGTGGGGTAGCAACATCTTTACAACTTTCTATGCCAAAATTCTTCAATATATCATGTGCATATTTAGATTGGCAAAAAAAGACCCCATCATGTGTTTGATATATTTCCATGCCAAGAAAATAATTTATCAACCCAAAAGTACTCATTTCAAATTCTTGCAACATTACTTTCTTGAAATTTCTCTTCATTGTTGATGAACCCATAGAATTTAGATCAACTTATAAGTAAACAATTAAAATATCATTATGTTACCTTTTGTAATACAATGTGGGCTCATTCATGCTTCTTAAAAATTCACACTTCAAGTAATATGCATCAATTCTTGAATGTCATGTCCTTAGTTCCTATTTGAGTCCATATAATATTTTTTAAAACTTGTATATGTATCCTTCATTACCTTTCACTTCAAATCCTTGTGGTTATTAAATAAATACTTCTTCAATATTGCCATTCAAAAATGTAATTTTTACATCATGTTGATATAAAATCTATATTTTTGGTCTGCCAAGGCTAAGACCATTTTTATTGTATCTCTCCTTGCAACAAGTGCATATGTCTCATCATTCTCTATGCAAATTACTCTTTTCTACAAGCCTTACTTTATCCCTTTAAATTGATCCATCAATATTGTACTTGTTTTTGAACACCCACTTCATTCCAACACCTCTTCATTTTTTAAAAAGTGCACACAACTCTCAAATATTATTCTTTTCATGAATTTGGTCAATTCCTTTGTTTGGGATGCTTCTTCAAAACTTGAGGGCTCCAATTCAATCTTGGACAATAATACATAGATCACCATATTATATTCTTGTTTGTTTTGTCTTTTCTCTTGGGCTTGTGCTTGGCTTCTTATGGACCTCTTATCAAAGTTCTAATCCAATATTTTGTAGCTTGGATGTTATTCTAGTGTTCTATTTTATTTTATGCTTGTGATTGGAAAAATTCTTGTGCCTCCACTTCATGTTTTTGACACACCAAAATATTCAATTTTAATTGTCTTCTTAGTCTCTTCTACTTTCTATCCATGTACTCTTTCTTCATCAAGAATAACATCTATAGACATAATGCATTATGTAGATTTGGGGTCACAACATATGTACATATTACTTTATTCATAATAACCAACACAAATATATCCTTGACTTTTTAGATCTATATTATTCACTTTCTTACATGAACATAAACCAAACACTCTCAAATGATCTATCGAAGATTTTTTCCATACCATGCCTCATGAGGATTCATATTCTTTATTGCAATTATGGGATTTCTATTATATATATAAATATATGTACTATTGTTACAACTACTTCAACTCATAAATGATTGCCCAAACCTTTTTGTTAGTACCATGATTCTTGCCATCTTCATTATTGTTCTATTCTTCCTTTTTTCCACTTGATTTTGCTATGGGGTATAGGTTATTGTCCATTATTTTCTTATCCTAAGCTCATAAAAAAATTGATTGAATTTTTTAGAATAATACTCATCATGATGATCAATCCTTACATTTCAATTCTATATTTTCTTTCATTCTCTACTATATCTTTGAAATTCTTGAATACTTCAAAAGCATAACTCTTGTCTTTGAAAAATATCCGAAGTTTTTCTAGCATTATCATAAATCAAAGTGATAAATTAGAAGGTTTTACCAATATTTCATGGATGCATTGGACCATAAATATCTAAATGAATTAGTTGCAAAAATTATGATTTTCTCCATGCTCTTCCTTTTGTAAAGCTCTCTCTATGATGTGTTCCCATTGTGAATCATTCACACTCTTTACTTATTGTTTTCACACAAGGTAGTCCATAGACCATTCCTTTAACATTTAAAAAATAAAATCTTAAAAAATTTAGGTGATTATATCGTTGGCGCTATAACCAACTATATGACACAAAATGCTCTCTATTTCTCCAAGATTCAAAGGAAGAATTTTGTTCTTTTTGATAATTACAAAAAAATTCTTGTTTTCTATTTGCTTTGTTATACATTATGCACTCTTTATTTTCAAAAAACGCTTTGTAGTTTTTTGTATAAGCTGCCCCGCAATCAACAAACTTATCTATATCTTCCACTATATCCTCCTCTTCTACCATGACCTCTTCCTTTAGTAAAAATATTGATTTTGTTGCTCCCATATTTGACCTTGGGAATTGAATCTTGGACTAGCCAAATTATTGTGTGACCCTCTAGGCTTTGAAGCAAAATCTTACTTCAAGTTCTCCAAGATATTTTTTCATGCAACATAAGTGACTCCATCAATTCATAAAACTACAACTTATTAGATCTTTACTTTGTTCATCAATCATTGCACAATTGTTCCACTTTAGTGTAAGTTTTCTCAACATATTTTTGACATCTCTTTATTTTGGTTCTTTACCATAGATAACCATTTTTAGCACAACATCATGCACCCTTACATAATAATGCCTAAAATTATCATTGCCCTTCATTCTTAGATTTTTATATTTTTTTATCCAATGTCTATAATTGACTAATTTTACTTAAAAAAACCCTTGATAGGCTATCTTCAAAGTGTCCCAAGATCCTTTCACAATCTTGACACTTGAAATTTTTGGAAAAAAACTTGTACCAAGAGCCACTTCTATACAATAAAAAGTCAATGCATATTTTCTTTGTGATGCCTCCATATTCCTTTTATTGTGGTTGATATAATACTCCAACCTATATGTTCCTTGTATCCATTTTCCACAAAACTCTATACTTCCTTGGAAATCAAAAAAGTCTTCATATTTATGCATCAATAATCATAATATTCTCTTTAAAATGTTAGGAAGGGTAGTGAAGCATTACCATGAACCATGACAACTATAATATTAGAATATAAAGTTTTCTTTTACAAACTTGAATTTTGAATTCTCTAATTAAAGGGAATTCAATCTTGGAGCTCTTCACTTCTACAACCTCTAATATCCAAGCTTTGATAGCATTATGTCAGATGTGGAGGTAATATAAAACAAAGATTAACAAAACATAGAAAGAAAAAAGAATAGAAAATAATTTTTCATAAAAATTCTCCAATAAACACTTCATAAATCTTCACATCCTTATATTCTATTTCAATATAATTCCTCCTAATTATACAATAAATTATATATTGTTTGTCTCAAGAGTCTCTTCATATTCACATTCTCTCCAAATTTGGGTGAGACTATTTATTTTTTCCTTTTCTTAATTTTTACTTACAATTTCAATTTTGTCATACTCTAAGTTTTATCTTATTCTCATCATGTTCTAACTTATTTTGTTCTATTTTTGTTCTCATTGAATATCATAATTTATAAGAAAATATACCCTCTTAGATCATCTCCCAAGAATGGTAAAACATTAATCCTTGGTATAGATTTATTTGGAGGCCATTCTAGGAGATGATCTACTTGTTTGACTATTATATACAATTTAGGATCTATGTCCCACTCATTAACTAAATTCTTGGAATGATACCCTATAAGAGGTTGTATATATACCTTGTTAATATTTTATTTTATATCTTTCTTAGTATCCCTTAAGTTGTTACAAAAAAAAAAAATTATTCTTGATTTTTTCTTCAACAACATTAGGTTGCTTGGATCCCTACTTACATGCTTTACTCTTTAGATTTTTGTAATATCTTATGTTTTTTTTATTATAAGCGAAAAACCCCTTGCAGGTATGCCTTGGTCTGAGAGACCACGAACATGGGGTTCTACACCATCAAAGTCACCCGGGAGTCGCACCCAACCCTGCCCGTACCAACATTATCAATTGGATTTTGGATACCCAATTCAGCTTTTTGGTAGGGTGGAGATTTGAACCTGGGACCTCCCTTGGAGGATTGCCCTTTCCTCTCCAAATCACCTACAATACCTGGGTAAATAATCTCTTATGTAATGACTAGAATTCTTACTATAAAAACATATTACTTTAAACTTATTAGAGGTATTGTGTTGCTTGTTGTCAAGTGACTTCTTTGAGTTTTAATTGTCTTTACTTTTGTATTATATAGTGAATTCATTGTCTTTGCTCATTGGGATTGATTATTTTGAATATGTCTATGTTTTCATATTATGAAGGAGTGCACATATATTCTCAAGATCAAATATTCAAGTTCTTGTAATCAATTGCAAAGACTCTACAAAATATTCTTAAGATAAATTCATAATATCAAGGCATCCATGTCTTCATCTACAAAATTACTAATTTTAAATTATTGTCAAATGATCTCATAAATCCTTGAAATTCATGAGATAATCTAAAATAGATTCATATTTTTAACCAAGATGAAAAGAGAATGTTCTTCAACTATATCTACTTGTTCTTAAAATCCTTCTAAAGTGTTGCAACTTAATTAAAGGTGCAAAATTTTGGAATCAATTCATCTACACAAAATAACTTTAGAAAAAAAAAATCCTTACACCTTTTATCACTAGCATAAAATATTACCTCCTTTTAAGAATAATTTTGACTAGATCAAGCGACTCACACAAGGTATCTTATGACCCAATATATTGTACATTTTTCTAGTTAAATTCTACAAATCTAGGAGAATGGAAAACAAATATTATTTATTTATTCTATTTTTTTAATGTATTGGGCTTAGTTAGATAATAAAACATTGAGAAAAACTTACAAGTTCAAATAAGTTGGGTAGATTTTGCAAACTAGTAAATATTTAGGAGAAAAAACAATGAAACCATTATACTACCTTGATTACATTACAATTTATTGCAAAAGAACGTGGGATTATTAGAATAGCATATATTGAGAAGAATATAGGTTGAATTGTAGTCATGGCATTATGACAGAACCTAATAGTAAGAATGAATAATCTCAAATTATTTTCAAAAGTACTATAGTAAATACTTAGGAGGAAAAATAATAAAACTATTATCTTACTTTATGCACACCAGATACCTTACTGACAAGTTTATTCAATCCTCTAAATGAGGTTCGAGGTTCAAGCCTAGCATCCTATGTTGGATACACAAAAAATCCCCTCGGTTATCCTGAGGGGTATACCTAGATGGGACAGGCCCAGTGGAATGGAACATCCTGGTCCCCAGGGGATACAAGAAACAATTTTCCGTAATTAAGGTTTAAAAAATAATTTCAATTTACATAAGTTAAAAATTAATTTTTATTTTGGAGGTTCTTGAAGGTGAGCAGGAGACCTCTTGCTCTGGGTGGGAGGTTAACTTTTCAAATCCTTACTTACTCCTTGGCTCTTCCTAGGGTTTTTCAGATGTATCTCCTACTTTCCTCTGGATTTATAGGCATATCTATTTTTATTGGGCTTTATAGCATTTCCTATCTTTGCTTGATGACTGGAGGGCCTCCAAGACCTTTTCTACATCTTATTGAGGTATTTTAGGAAGTCTTCTTAGGTGGTGTTGCATGGTTGAAAAAACCTAGTTTTTTCAACATGATTTGGGGGGTTTTCATTCTTGCTTAGTTTGGGGGGCTAGTGGAGCTCTTCCCTGTAGTTTTTACTTTGGCTATGGGATGGGGCCATGTACTTTACTTCTTTTAGGGAAAACTCTTTGTTTCTGTCTGGATCTTGGCATTGCTTTTGAGTGGGTTTTATTTTGTTTATTCTTCTTATCGAGATGGTCATTCGTTGGTTTTTCTAGGTTTGAGGGAGGCTCTGATTGTTCTCAACTGAGTGATTACCATGGTTTGTGGTTCATGACTAGTGGTTTAGGATTTTTATGGATTCATTTTATTTTTTATGATTGTCAAGATGGACACTCATTGGTATTTCTATGCTTGGGGAAGGTCTTCATTGTTCCTAGTTGAGTGTTTTTATGATTCATGGTTGGTGATTCAATATTTCTAGCAGATTCATTTCATCTGATTTGATTGTTGGGTTGGTCATTCATTACTTTTTTTGGACTTGGGGAGGCATTGATTTTATTGTTCACAGTTGAGTGATTCCTATGGCTAGCGGTTTAGGGCTCGTGTCCGGGGTTTCTAATAGATTTTTTCTCTTTCTTTTTTAGTATTGGAGGGGACCATGTGCTACTTTGTGTTGTAGAAGGGTTTCATGGGTTTTCCTCTGGTGGTAGGGTTAGGGTTTCTTACATATCTATAGGTACTTTGTGGATGGTCCTACCTACAACTCTTTTTGGTCTAGTTGGGGGACCATTTAGTGGATGGCTTCTTGATATTATGTTATGCTTGTTCTTCTTCTTGTTTTGAGGGTCTTATTTACCAGGGTTTGTTTTCAGATATGCTTCACCTTTTTTTGCTAGGAGACCGCATGGCCTATTGTGATCTTCTTCATTTATTCTAGTTTTAGGCCTATGGATGACCCTGTGTGGACTATCTTTGCAGATTTACTCAGTTTTGGTGTTTTTGCATTAGGTTCTATGGATTTTTTTTTCATTTTGGACCTTCTAAAATTGTGTGTTTTTTTCCTAGGCAAGAAAATATTTTTCAAAAAATAAAATTCTCAGGGATGTTATTATAGATGGTCTAATGTTTTTTTGTGAATGGCCCTAGGCTGATTTATGAATGGACCTATGATGATTTTCAGATGATCCCATTTCATTTGCAGATGATCCTGATTCATTTGTGATTGGTCCTATTTCATTTATGGATGGCCTAGCATTGTATTGCTTTATTTTTTTTGTGCCTTCTAAATATATGAGGTTTTCTCCTATGCGGTAAAACCTTTCTCATTTTTATGTGTAACTATGAGGTTTTCTCCTGTGTGGAAAAACCATTTTTAAATTTATGTGTAATTGTGAGGTTTTCTCTACTGCCCCTGTGAGGGCTTCTCTTCTTTTCCTATGTGGCTTCCTCTTTTGCTCCTGCATGGGCTTCTCTTTATTTTTTTTAGTTTTTTTTCTCCATTAGACCCCTGAGGACCTATTTTTTCATTGGAAACTCTTCTCCTAACCTTCATATTTTTATAAAATGTTACGTGATCCTTTTAAAACCCCTCTTAACAATAAAAAAATGTTATATTATTATGAGTAAATTACAATATATTGGAAAAATAGAGCATGAAATTCTTAGAATTACATATGCTAAAAAGAATATAGACTGGATTGTAATAGTGACATTATGACAAAATCTAGTAATAATACTAAATAGTTTTGAAGTCTCTTCAAGAGTAATGTAGTACAATAAACTTATAAAAAATATTTAAAGTCATGGTTAAGCATCACACTAATTATAATGTTGACATAAATATAGTCATGAAAATTTCTTATTTGTCTAAGAAATCTAGTTTGAGTATGTATTTAGTGAAGGAAACTTAGATTTTGCTTGTAGAACATAGATTCATATCTTTGTGGTATTTCCTAATAAGTAACGATTTTGAGTTGTACAACCATTATTTGATGACTATGGGATTACCCTTGTATAAGAGCATTCCTATGAATGAGAGAGATATCTCTCCAAGTTTTTGTAGTAGAAAAAATTCAAAGGTATAAATGTAGCCTAAGGTATTAGCATGCTTTTGTCCATGACTTGAAATTCTTCATTTATACATCATATCAAGTTGAAAGGATAGTTTTTGTTGTAAGAGTTTTTATACATGAAAATGGTTACAAGCAAGGTAGTTGTTACATATTTGTAACTACCACACACACACACACACACACACACACACACATATATATATAAGGAAAATGAAGAGGAAGAGCAATAGGAAAGGAGAAAAATAAAGAGGAATCAGTAAGAGGAAACAACATGCACAGAGAAATATAAGAGGAGAGAAGAGGGGGGATGACTAGCACAAAGTGGAAGAGTGATAGTTATCATAGTATGTATGTTCAATTATATATTTGTAGGTCTAGAAATGTAGGATATTGCAGAGAACCATTATGGCATAATGCATTGACACTTATATTTTATGTATCCTATAGGCACATTGGAAATATAAATTATACTTAATTTTCAATTTATTTTATATGTATTTCTAAGTAATGAATGTCTTGTGTTATTAACTATAAATTATAGATTGTATAAAATTAATATATGTAGGATTGTTGGACAAATTCAACCATTGAAGGTGATTGTAGGTTGTCATAGACTTAAGTAAAATATGACATAGTTATAAAATTAGGTATTAGTATCCTAGCTAGTGTTGATAATTATCTTGGACAATTCCAATGTGTTGTATATGTGATTAACATACATGCACGTATCATATGACTATATGATATAATACCATACAATGACATAGTATTATTCCATACAATTTAAATGAATGATCAAGTAGAGGGTGTGAGTGATGTTCAAGTCTAAGAACAAGACTATTTAGGTGAGTAGTTTAGACAATGATATCATGCAAGTTTTGTAGTTGTGATGTTCAAGTGAACATATTTCCAATCAATCACCTTATTGTTTAAGTTACTTGTTTGACTAGCAACTCACCATTCAATTGCTCGTTGTTACTATCATTCAAGTAGGAGTGTCATTTAGATAGAGGGTGAGACAATATTCAAGTTGAGAGTGTTCAAGTAGACTACCTTTTGAGTATGAATACATGAGAATTGTTCAAGTTGAGAGTGTCCAAACATACTAACATTCAACAAGAAGATGTGAACATTATAATGAAAAGCACCATTTAATTAATATATTGTTCAAACAATAGATAAGGGTGTCATTCAAGTGATGAATTAAGTGGCATTTGGTAGAAAACTTTAATGTCAATATTGTGAAAAACTAAAGTATCACTCAATTACCAAGTGTCATTAAGGAAGAAGCTATAAAGTGTTGTTTCTAAGAAACATACAGTCGAGTGCGAGTTAAGTGTTAAAGCAACTATTGAAGGAGGCAATTTTAATTAAACCCTCTTTTTTTGATTGCATAATTTGATATCAAAGCCAAGTTTGTTAGAGGTCTACAATACATGTTAAATAAGATATACCATAATGAAGAATAGTAAGTCTATGTGGTCTTGTACCTTGTACAATAAACATAGCCAAAATGTTGAGAGGAATCACAACTAAATTAGATGCAATTGAGATTATCCAAAGGAAATACATTCATCTTGAAGAGATTAGTGAGAGTGAAGATGAGGATATTGGTCACCAAGAAGCTTGAGATAAGAATCAAGGAGAAGAATTAGATAAACTATTGATTTAGGTAATCTCTAGAATGGGAAGTAAGCCAAAGATGGATACTCCTAACTTTAATGAAAGTTTAAACCCTAAAGAATTGAAAGATTGGATAACCTATATGGAGATATTATTCAACTATGAATCTATTAAGGATCTAAAATTAATCAAATTTACATACAAAAAGGAAATTGGGAGTTAAAGAGTACATAGAAGAAGTTTATAAATTAACCATAAGAGTAGGTCATATTGAATAGGATGAGGAGAAAGTAAAAATATACAAAAATGGGATAAGGTTATCAATACAAGATGAAATTGGTATGCTTTGAATGATATTAGTTGGAAAGGTATATCAATATGCACTCAAAGTGGAAGAGAAGTTGTCCCATAAGCAACAAAACAATTTGAAAGGAAAAAAATAATTCTCTAAAGGAAGAGGACAAGTCAATAGTGGAAGAGGGAAGCAAAGGAAAGAAGAAGAAGCTAGCACTTCTAAACGCAAATTTATCCAAAATACTAGAAGAAAGTGGAGATTTATTAAGAGGAAGAGTTGGTTATGGTAGAGGAAGGGGTAGAGGATTCCCTAAAAATTGCTTTAGATGTGGAGAAGTTGGTCATCATGTATTTTAATATCCAATTTTATAGTAGGGTAGTCATAAAGAAAAGAAGCTATGAATCATATTACACAAGTCAATAAAGAAAATATTGCCTCATCAAAAAAGTATAGAGGAACAAAAATAAGAAGAATATCTCATGATGAAGAATGTGTTTTTAAATAAGCCAAAGATGAGCATGAGTCGATACAATTTTTATTTTATTTAGAACCATATACAAAGCAAGAGACACATTTTGAAAATTCATTGTGAATAGAAAGAGTACAAGTAATATAATATCTATAGATATGGTAGAAAAACTTGGGTTGAAGAGGATTGAACACCCAATTATATACAAAGTCTCATGGTTGCAAAAGGGACATCAAATTTTGGTAAGTGACCAATATATACTAGACTTTCAAATTTATTCTTACAATGATGAGATACTATGTGATATTATGCCTATGGATGTTTGTCTTGTCTTTTTGGGAAGACCATATTAATTTGATAGAAAGGTAGTGTATGATGGTAGGGTGAACACCTACACTATTGAGAAAGATTGTAATAGGTACACATTAATTCCATAAAAGGACAAATAAAAAAGTGGACAACAATCCTATAGTATGCTTGTGTATAGGAAAAAAAAACTTGAAGGATTATGAGATAAAGTTGAAGGGAGAAATGACATTATTGAGAGAAGTTATAAAATGACTAGAGGTAAAGGGAGAAACAAATAAAATAATAAGCATTAGGAAGAGGTAGTTGATCCAAGTCACTAGTAGTAGTGATGATGAATATGACAATACAAATATTCCCACTTTTATTTTTAACTCATCCTTGAGTGGTATTTTAGATAAAGAGAAAAGGAATGATAAATAGATCACAGAGGAAGATGAACCTCATCATATTGTTGATGGTCATGACAAAGACCATATTATTGAAGAACATAATATTGATGAATATATTGGGTGCTTTGAAAGACACAACAAAGGTATTGGATCTAAGTTAATGAAAATAATGGGTTATAATGGTAAACGATTAGGAAGATGTGAACAAGGTGTGAAATACCCATAATGCTAGATATAAGGCCAAATAATTAAGACCTTGAATATACAAGTCAACTAAGAAATAATAATACTAAAGTTATGAAAAGATATATCATATAGGAGATGAAGGTCCTAGGATGGGTTGGTGTAGTTGATGTGGAAGATCTAGACATGTGACAACTAGGTGTTGGAATCTACATCCTTGTGAGATTTGTGGAGGATATAATCACTCCAAAAGAAAGTGTTGACAAAAAGAGAAAGAAAAAAAAAAAACACGTTGATTGGGGTTAGATGGATGTGATGGAATGGGACAAAGTGAAAAAAATATTGAGCGCATTTTATAAGAGAAGGTGTTGTTCTCAAAGGAAGGCAATGATAGGATAGAAAATGTGACCTTGTGAAGAAAGCAAAGCTAAAATGGAAATAATTTGAAAGAACAATTTATGTTCATTATCTAGATATCATGAAACATTTCTCTTACCTGATCAGTATGATGTGGGAGCATCCACACATGAATATGGTTATAGGAAAGGGAGTTGCTACCTATTGATAATTACCATCAATGTATATAAGAATGGTAAACATAGAGAAATATAACAGAGGAGAGAAGAGGGAGGATGATACATGGAGAGAGAGAGAGCCATTGTACTATGTATGTTTATAGATAAGGAAAAATATAGAATATTATAGAGATCCATTGTGGCATAGTGCATTGATACTTATATTGTGTGCAGTCTACAAGCACATTGATAATAATAAATCATGCTTCATTTTCAATCCATTGTGTTTGTATATTTTTAAGTGATAAATGCCTTGTGTTACTAGACTATAAATTATATATTGTATAATATTAGTATTTGTAGGATTGTAGGACAAAGTTAACCATTGAAGGTGATTGTAGGTAGATATAAGCTTTAGTAACGATACAATGAAGTTGTCATACAATTGGGTGTTGTCATCTAAATTGATGTTGATCATCACCTTAGGTAATGTCGATGTGTAGTATATGTGATTAACATACATGCAACTACCATATAATTGGAGGATATAATGCCATACAATGACATAGTATTGGGTCATACAAGTTAAATGAGCAATCAAGTGGAGGGTGTGAGTGATGTTCAAGTCCAATAATAAGACCATTTAGGTGAGCAAATTAGGCACCAATATCATTCAAGTGTTGTGGCTATGACTTTCAAGTAAACATGTTGTCAATCAATCACCCTATTATTCAAGTTAGTTGTCTAACTAGAAACTAACTATCCAGTTGCTCCTTGTTACTGTCATTAAAGTGGGATAGTCATACAGATAGAGGAAAAAGTATTGTTCAAATTAAGAGTGTTCAAGTAGACTACCATCTAAGTATGAAGACATGAGCATTGTTCAAGTTGAGTATATCCAAACAAATTACCATTCAATAGGAAGATGTGAGCATCATGTGGAAGAGAACTATTCAATTAAAGTGTCATTTGAATGAGTGTCATTCAAATGAAGGGCAAGGATGGTGTTCAAGTGATAACTAAGTGTCATTCAGTGGAACCTTAATGTCATTCGAGTGGAAAACCAAAGTGTCTTTCAATTATATAACATTATTCAAGAAGGAGCTAAAAAGTGTTGTTACTTTAAAGAATATAGTATCGTGCGAGTTAAGTGTTAATATTGCTACTAAAGGAGGTTTTTTTTCATTAAATTCTCTCCTTTTGACTACATCAATTTTGCACAAATTAGGATGAATATATAAATTAAAAATAGTAAATTGATGAAAAAAGTACTACAAAAATTGACACAACCCTAGATTAGATGTTAATAAAAACATAAGGTAAATTTAACAATTTTATAGTACAAAAATATAAGTTATTATGGTCCTTGATAAGGGCTAA
Organism: Wollemia nobilis; assembly: GCA_028583015.1. Classification (NCBI taxonomy): domain Eukaryota; kingdom Viridiplantae; phylum Streptophyta; class Pinopsida; order Araucariales; family Araucariaceae; genus Wollemia; species Wollemia nobilis. The sequence goes on from JAQPPZ010001923.1 coordinate 1,838,281, forward strand.
GTAGAGAAGTCATGATCATTCTAGAATATTTAAGCTGGTGATAAAGTCATGTTGTAAGAAATAGATAAAAACGGTCTACGAAAAGTAACACATGGATATCGCTTCTTTGTTTATTTGTTCTATGTGATAGATAATGATTTTTTATAAGGAGGTGCAAAAAATATTACTAGTATATTATTCACTTTGAGGATTCAATCTTCTTGGTTGAATTTTTTTCTAATAAATAAAGCCTATTGTATATATATATTATTTTGTTCTACTATTGGTATCTATCATAGAATATATTTTCAATTATAAATGATTGATTGCATTATGAGTAATAATGAAGTCATGTCTTGCAAAGGAATAAGGGATGACCTTCCAAATTCTATACTAAATAGTATTTTTATTGACCTTAAATACTATTAATGAGAGCTCGATAAACGATATCAATATCAATTGATTGTTCCCTTCACCTACTGGGTCATTTAAAATGGAATTTAAACTTAACACCTAAGGATTTTGAAAGTAATCAACCAACTTCAAAAGAGTATCAGATAAATGTACAAAATGCTTTACAACATATCTATCTTTGTAATGTTTGCTAGTAATTCAAATTTATAGATTGGTCCAATGGCCATTTGTTATCAAGTTCTATTTTCATGACTTATGTTGGAGAATATTATATTATTTGGTATTATGTGAAAGTACCCCATGACACTTATGTACTATTATAAATATTAGAATGAGGTGTGAGTTATTAGATTAGGAGTGTGATTTATATTTCTCCTAAAGTATGTATAAGTTCAAGTATCATGTAATAAAGTGTGCAAGTGTGCAATATGTAAGTGTGCAATGTGTCATGTAAGTCAAGAGTCGTGTGTATGTAGCAAGTATACAAGTGAAGAGACATAATATGTGTCAAGATGTAAAGTGAAGAGGCATGAGAGGTTTGTCTTATATGTAGAATAGAAAAGGATGCATCTCTTGGATATGTAAGGATAACAATAGTCAAAGTATTGAAAGGTCACTTTTAAAGTTATATTATGGAGATAAAGCTCCATCTATTGTAATGAAAAAATATTAATAAAGTGTTTCTAAATAATAGAGAACTTGTATATTTGATTCATTAATATATTGTGAGTATATTGATTGATATTATTTTTATTTCATGAATGTTATGTTCATTGATATTGATCATTAATATTGAATGCTCTAATATTGAGTTTTTTGAGATTTTGGTTATTGGAAACTATGATTAGTCTGGCTAAAAAGCCAACAACTTGCATATTGATATAACTAAGTGTAAGCTGGGACAAAAAAATTGGCCATAAGAAGAGAATATTTTATATTAGATACATTATGACAAAGCCAAAAAGTCAAAGGAATTTCATACTCGAATTGATTTCTACTCAATCTTTAATAAGCATTTGGAAGCTAAGTATTCACAATGAACATATAGGTCAACCTCCTAGTTTAAGAACCAATCATTTTCAATAATTTTACCACAACCAATTATTTATGAAATGTTGGAAAGGCGAAAGCCAATGGTAGTTTGCACACATGTAAACCTCACAGATGCTAATAAGCACTCACCAATATAGTGTAGCATCAAACCAAACAATTATCTAAGGATTGATGAGTGTTGAAGTTTATGAAAGACATATGCCAAGACTAAATAGTATTTTTTGTCTAGAAAAAACTATTAATGAAGTCTCTATAATCATTTACACATATTAGTTACTTACAAATGTCTGCCTCTAGCTATTAGGTAATCTAAAATGGAATCCAACTTAATACCCTAGGATTTTGAACATAATAGTGGGACCTATGAAATAATTTACCATATATATCTCCTCACCAAGCTTACAAGCTTAAAGGGTTGTACTTACGGATAAGACAAAAAAAAACTCGTAATGAGGTACCATCTGCATGACATGCACAATCATATAGAAGTATAAATAAGGATTAAATAATTGCTCATAGAAAGATACCATTTTACATCAAATACTTTTGTCAGAATAATTTCATAGTCGACCTGATACTAATAAAAAATCTTCTTACATAAAGATTTTGTAGACATATGGGAGCCTAGTACTTAAAATAAACATAAATACTAACCTCTTTGTTCAAGGATCAATTATATTCAATAGGTGGTCCATGGAAAAGAGGACATGAGCAATTGTTTTTAAAATGTTGAAAAAGAACAATCCAGTGTTATTTTGTATAGATGGAAAGCTTACATAAACTAATATGCATTAACCAATACAAAGTAGCATCAAACCAAAAATATATATGACCGATGTGTGTTGAACTTTGTGAAATCCATTCACTTTGATAAGTTATGTTTTACACCCATGAATATTGAAGTTTCAAGAATTTGCATAATCTATATTTAAACTGAGAACATATATTTTTCCTATAGAAGATATATGGCTAAAAGTTATTTTAATAATGTTACATCCGAGATGAAGTACATGTTTGAAACTTAAAATTATAAAATTTAAGATTTTTTCCAAGATGGAATTTTATAATTGCTTCACATTAAAGTCTAAAATAGCTAATAAATCCTTTGCACAATCTAGGAGTGGAACTGGAATCCTAGAACATCTTGTAATCGTTAGTGTATTAAATCCATCAACTATTTTTTGGAAATGCATTGAAGGTATGCATAAATAACGTTTAACCTCATCCTTCACCTGAAACTAATGTCTACTCTCTAGAAAGAGGGACCGGATGGTTAATTTCTGATGTGTTGTGTTGTCGTAATTTCCTTTTTTATTGAACACCATTCACATGCAATAGAATATGTTTCAGCTTAGACTTTGAAAGTCATTTAAGAATTTTTATTTTTTCTACTTGCACATGTGCTAGTTGATTATTGTGAAGACTATGTGAAATTTCATAATAGGGTAAGTTTTCTTTTAAAAAATTCAACATAGAAACATAAACTGAAATAGAATTTAATTATTACAATTGTTGTTGAAACATAAATTGAAATAAAATTTAATTATTACAATTGTTAATGACATTGAAAATCATAATTACACTGTCCTCCATTTCTTGCTATGTCACCATGTAAATCAACTATTGGTAAGAATTTTGTTCTTAAAACATAACTAAAAATAATGTTTGACTTAAATGTAAACAAAATTTTTAACTAAAATATGATGTATAAGATGAAGAAATTTCAAGATAACCACTCACATTTTAGCAATAAAATTAAATAAAACTGAACCAAAGATAAACAACAATGACTATCAAAATTCTTTGCTCAAACTAGTTAGAATCCAGATTCTAAACTGCTTGATTTAATAACTAATGATCTTAAAACTATAAAATCCTCAGGTTATGAGAAATCAAACTTTAAAATACATACAAACAAAAATCCACCGATTTATGCATGTAAATATCAGAACTCCATTATCCCAAAAACCTATTAATTCAAACTCATATGTCAAGGACTAATTAATTCTATAATACATAATGATACCTATAATAATTAATTCTAATAAGGGACTTCATTTCAGGATTGCAAATACGTGGGGCACTACGTTCTAAAGCTTCCCAGAGTTTAACATAAAATTTCATATCATATCTAGTACTAAGTAAAGACAAAGGGACCAAGAAAGAAGCACGCAATGTCCAAAAACATGCGCTTCTCTTCACTAGAGAGAGCGTCATAACTTATTTTAAGAATATTATATCAAATTTGTGATTTTTTTACCAAATTTGTCACGGCCTCCCTCCAAATTTCAAGGCTCTTTCCGTATAAGCTTTGCCCCCACAACTTCCAATAGACCTTCACATGCATCTACATTTTTTTTTCAGCTGGGCCGGACCTCATGAAAGCGTGCCAACTAAATAATTTTAAACCTTCCTTCCGATCAAGCCCTCTCATACTCTATTGAATCACAAGAATCTGAAATTTCAATACCTGAGAACCTCGGTTGGTAATATGATTCTACTTCCGTTTGATTTTTGGCATTGGAACTTTTGGCATTGAAACTTTATTCAACTTCTTCAAGGTTGATTCATCGACCTTCGCCAGGCCCCGTCGAATCTCCTTTTTTAAGGTTCGAACATCAGGTACAGAACAGGATGCTTCGATCTTACGAAGACTGTTATTATAAACAGCTTTGACTAGCGTGGTCTTACCCAAACCCCTTATACTGCAAATGCCAAAACAGAGCACTTGAGAAGTATCGTCATTCATTGAAGTAATCTCCAATGTTTTGTGAAGATCCTCAACAACCAGATTGACGAGCGTACCTTCGTAGCTGCACACACGATGCCCGATAACCAAAAAAAAAAAAAACATAAAAATTAACTTTATCAGTACTTCTATTCTACAGCAAACATTCTATGTACTTAATTTGGAATTTAAAAGATCATGGAATATAATTTATGCTAAGTAATTATGCGTTACAGCACGTCAAACTGTGTTGGTAGATGCATGTTCCGACCAGTTTGGCGAGTCAGTCCGTTACAGTTGTTCATTGTATGTAAAAAAGCATGAAATGCAACACTCAAGAGCTTGAATGTTTCTAATAGCTTCAAGCAGAATAATCACAACCACAAAATGCAAAACACAAAAGAGTAGCTGGTAAAGCATTTTTACCCGGCAGCGGTTTCTAGGAGGGACCAACCAGAGAGAAGAGATACTTGATGCAACGTCTCCTTCCACGCGTTTATTTTCGGTTCGCTATGTATTTTTTTCTCCCTGTGCTCTTGAAATGACTTATAATACAGGCTATTCACATTCTCAGGGTACCTCACATCTGAAGGTTTTACATTATAAAACAAAGGGATTATTGTAGTTTCCGTACCCGTGGATTTGGAAGTCCAGTTATGGGAGAGCTCGTCGAGGCACCACCCTGAGCTGGCATAATTAGCAGAAAATATGGGTATGAATACAGTTGAATTTCTAATAGCCTCTTCCAGGCTGACCCCAATATTCTTTCCCTTTTCTAATCTCTCCGTGTCGAGGAAGACATGAAATCCTGCAGTGGAGAGGGAGTTGAAGAGGTGATCAACGAGAGTATTCCTGACGTCCGTACCTCGGAAGCTCAGGAATACATGATATCTTTTATGGTGCTGTGCTGGGGAAGGCTCGTAATGCTTGAAGGTCTCGGCGCTGGTACTTGAACAGCCCTCCATGTCTGGTACTTTTGAGAATAAGCAAGCAAAGCAGAGAAAGTCGAGCAAAGCAGAGAAAGCCGAGCAATGCAGAGAGAGCCGAGCACTAAGGAATTTAGACGAATGATAAAGAGGAGGACAAAAAGGACGGAGTATATCACATAAAGATAGACATAAAACAGTAAACTAGTATGGAAAACGGACCATATCGACACCACCAGTCAAAAAAGACGGAATACAGCGGAGATATTATGGAAAACGGAATCATATCGACACCACCAGCAGTTGTTATTGCTGCCAAATGAGGGTGGAGGGTGGGCAGCAGTTGTTATTGCTGCCCATCCTCACCAAATGTTATTGTTATTGTTGGCCACCCTCCACACTGCAGCAGTTGTTATTGCTGCCCACCCTCACCATGAGGGTGGAGGGTGGACTGCAGCAGTTGTTATTGCTGCCCACCCTCCACCCTCAAAATGAGGGTGGAGGGTGGGCAGCAATAACAACTGCTGCACCTCATTTGAGGGTGGAGGGTGGGCAGCAATAACAACTGCTGCCCACCCTCATTTTGAGGGTGGAGGGTGGGCAGCAATAACAACTGCTGCACACTCATTTGAGGGTGGAGGGTGGGCAATTTAAAATGATGGTTAGAGTGTTTTGAGAGTGATATGGGATAAAAGAGGTAGTTTATTATTATAATTTTATTTATTTATTATGTTAATAAATTTAGTAATAAATAGAAATTGTTATTAGTAAAACTTTTCTATGTAAATGATTTTATTTTATTTTTTTATTTAGAAGAAAAGTGAAAGTTTTATATTTTTTAAAAAAGGTAGAATACAAATAAATACTAATAAGAATAAAATTATGATTTTTTTTTGTTCAAAGAGACCAAAATAATTATATATTTTATTTGAAAGAAATGTTTTAAAGGTAATAAGAGAATACAAGTATCTTTGATTACATCTTGAAAGTAAACTTAATTGAAGAATATGCAAGATAAAATGAATACAAGGCATATGGAGGGTAATTTACTCATTGTTAAGTAGAAGCAAAAAGAAAAAAACTATGGGATTAGGAAATCATTAGGATCCTTTTTGGGTTATTGGTTATTCTAGTGGTGCTACAGTGGTGTGAGGTGTGGGCCAACAATATATCAAATTTTAAATAGAAACATATAGAAAGAATTTAAAAGTGGTGAGTAACAAATAATTTTGGAATTAAAGGATCAATTCTATATGAGATTTTATTTGTTGAAACAAGGACTTTTTCACTAGAAGCAGAAGCTATGGTAAAGTCTTTGGGTATCTAAAGAAAATAGAAAGAATGGAAGGTAGACGGTTGTCAAAACAGGCACTCAAAGAAATGCAAAAAAATGAAGCATTAAATTTTAGGAGGTCTTAAAATCCAAACAATGAAATTAAGCAGATGTGTAGGAAATTTTTTGTTTTATTTAAAAAATGAAAAAATAATTATACATCAATGAGTTCAATCCAAACTATAAACAAAATCAAAAGATGTATATAGATGCAAAGATCAAATGGAAGGAAAAAAATACTTATAACCCAACAAAGATTTAGTTTACACCATCTAATATGTGAAATTGAGAGATAGATAATACTTCAAGAGACATGGTCAAAATAGATGTGTCTTTCACATAGCAAAAATAATGGAGATCATAAAATATTTTGCCATGGAATGTAAAGCCCATAAGTACATGAGGATTGCATATGAGAACACTCTAAAAGTGAACTCATTAATATAAATTTTTGAAGAATTAAAAATAAAAAAAAATATGAAAACTTCTCATCAAAATCAACAACAGAAGAAACCCACTCCAAAATATGATAAGTAGATGTTAAAATTTTTAATCTTGCTTTCTTAGCTACGACTGCCTAGGTTGCTTCCATGACTAGTTCTCCACTGCCCTTGCCGGTGCTAAAGCTCTCTTTTGTTGCATGATCTTTATCCCAGAGTTCTTCAAAATTTTCATCCTCTTCTACTCGTCCAAATGTGGGTGTTTTATTACTGATATTTTCTCAAAACTCCCACCACGCATTGATCCTCTCCATTTTCTATTTTTTGGTAAAATTAATTTTAGCCTAGGCATGCAGATTTGGTAGTTCGGGTCCACTCTCCCTATCATCGTGTAGAAGGTCTCATAAGTCCTCTTTGGCGGTGGTGGTGGTGCTTGTTCTAGCAACTACATCAATAGCGATGTACCCTCTTTTCTATGGGATTTCAAGGAGCTTCCTAGTCTAACCTAGACTTGTGTATGAATTATGTCAAGATCTTGAATTTAGCTAGCTATTCCATAAATATTTTATTGGGGTTGTATTTTCACTCCCCTAGAGCCTTCTATAACTTGAATTCTTTGAGCTTCTTTTCTAGAAGCTTATGAACCTTTTGCTTCACCAAGCTAAGTTTACCATAACTAAAATTCATGTACATGGTATCAATTAGATCCATCTAATGGAGGGCTTCAATTGCAAAGATCTGCTTGATCACATGTTTTGGAAACCATTATGCTTGCTTGTAGAAACTATGCATCCTAGGGAGAGTATGATCTTTGGTAGAGAACCAGTCTCCAAGATGCTATTCCCTTGATAATTTCTTGTAGTCTACTATGATATACTCACGTAGTCCTTCTTGGGCTATCCCTATTGTTTCATGAACCTACGTTTTGTTCTTATAAAAAATTATCTAAGAAGATCCCTTTAATTCTCCTAGCTATAATATTTAAGATGACTTTATAGAGGGTATTACATAAAGAGATAGACCTGTAATATCTAAAATATTTTGGATTATCCTTTTTTGGGATCAAACCCAAGAAAGTGAAGTTTATGGATCGTATAAATTGTCCCTTAATCCTTAATTCTTCTACTTTAAAAAATTCCTCCTCCAACAATTCATAAAAATTCAAATAAAAATCAATTGTCCATCCATCCAAGCTTAGACTTTTCCCTCTTTGGAATGATTTGACTGTTGAATGTAACTCCTCCTTGATGATTTCTAAGAATAAAGCTTCTTTTTGTTCCTCATTTACTATCTTGGTATGATTAAGAACTAGTTTTATTGTCCCTATTATATTTGCTATGTTTATATCTTTATACAAATCTTTGAAGTAATTTACTACTAATGGTGTCAACTCTTGGAATCTTATCAAAGTGTTTCCATTATCCTCTTTCATTTCCCAAACTATGTTTGTATATTTCCTTTGTTTTGCATAATTTGAAAAACAAATATATTTTCATTCCCCTATTCTTGCAATAAAACCCTACTTTTCATTTTTTATTTTACCTCCACCCATTTTAGCAATTCTATATTTATTTGTTTTTAATTCTTTGACTTGCATGATTTTATTTTTGAAAAAAAATTCATTACCTATGATACTATAAAGCTAATTTAGAGAAGATTCAAATTCAATAGGTCTTGCCTTTGCTTCCTAGTATTTTGCTTTTGCCCAATCTAGTATGAATGATTTTATTCTCATAGTATTACTAGTGAATTAAAACATGGTTGTCTCTTCTAAGGTTGGGTCATAATGCCTCTTCTCTATTCTTACTAGGTTTTAAATTCTTCATACCTTAGCCAAATGGAATTGAATTTGAAAGGATCAGGTGGTTTATCCTCATCCTTTTCTAGTTGTAAAAGGATTGGAGAATGATTTGGCCCTCCCTTTGATCAATCCATGTTCTCATATTATCAAAGCAAGCTATAAGCTTCTATGAAACTAGAAATTTGTCCAATATTTTGGATATCCTATGTCTTCTAGTTCAATTGTTCCTCCATGTAGGAGGAAGCTTTGTTGTTTCTATATCACATAGTCTAGCACTATATATTATATGAAGGAAAACATCATCTAGTAAGTCCATTTTAGACTTTTTAACTATTTTTTGTAACAAAGTTTAAATCCCCTCCCACCACTAACTTCTTATTTTTTCAGAATATATTGACCAAAAAAATCCTCCTAGAAAACCTTCCTATCTCTATATGGACCATACATATTTACTATAGTTATAGTTTTTCCTAAATCCTTAGAGAGAAATGATATTACTCTTGCTTCTATGAAGGAGTTTTCAATCAATTGACATGAATCTTTCCATCTCAAGACAATTTGCCCTGATTTACCATTTGAGTCTATCCCAATAAACTTCTAGATTGGTAGGAGTGAATAAAGTATTATTGTTGCCTTTTATACCTCTAATATGGTTTATTGAATGAAGATAATATTAGGCTTCTAAAGTTCAAAAAATCTTTTTAGAGCTATTTTTTTGTGAGGAGTGACGAATCCTACAATATTTAGAGAGATTATTTCATGGATTACCTAACTCAAGGATTGTCCTACTCTAAGTGCCACATAAATAGATATTTGTTTACCAGATATAATTCATTTCTCAGTTTTTTGGATATATTTATAGATAAGAAATTCTACTTACTAAGGAAACCTAAGTTTGACTAGCTTCAAAGCTTAACCTCCATAGAATTTACCCAAATATCTTATTTTCTTTACTTTTTTTCTGAGATCTTAAGGCATATCTTCCCATAGGAGGTAAAAATTTACATTGAGATGATGCAATGGGATTTTCTTAGTTTACTTCCTTTTCCTCTCTTTGAGGTTAGAAGGTTTTCCATGAGGTTTATTTCTTCATCATTTTTATTTTTTAAATTTATATCAAAGATATTCTACCCTCTTCCATACCAAAATAAATACCTAATTGATCCTTCTTCTTATTTATCTTCCATTATCTTTCTACTTTCTATTTTTGAGGAAGAAATACTCTCTTTTATCCTTCTTCTCTTAGAACTATTCTCTATATGGTCCTTCAATACTAATCTCAAGCCATAATTATATAGGATAGCAAATTAATTATTTGTATCATTTATATCATCATGCAAAGATATTTTTAGATTACTTGAATCAAGTCCTCAAATCTCTTTGTTAAAAATCTATAAACCCTCCCTCTTCTCCTCTACAACTTCCATAAATATTTATCTAGTTACCCGATCATTTTCCTTTTATTGATTAAGTGATGCATGTGATTGTTCTTTTGGAGCTCTTGAGGTTGTTAATTTTCTCTTATTTTCTTGAACTTTTGTTACTATTATCTTCTATCTATTACTTGTACCAATAGGATTTTCAACTTCTATCTGCTCCTTTCCATGTCTACTACTTCTTCCTACTCTACATTCTACTTTGAGATGACCATACTAGTGGTAGAAGCTGCATCGAAAGGGTACCCCAATGTAGTCTAAATTCTATGTATGAGACCAACTTCTTCCTATTACAACTTCCATATTCTTAGGTAATTTCAAACTTAGGTCCTTCTCCACTAAGATTCAAACTATCAATTTTTTTGACGAAAAAGGCTATTTAATTAATTGAAAATTAAAAGGATTTTACTATCAAAAAGTGGGTAGGTGGAATAATCACACCCCTATGAAGTTCACACTAACCCTAATTACAGGTTAGGAAAGCAAAAATATTTTTTAAATGCTACCAAAAAACTGGGCCTGTAGCCATCATCTCAAAAAGGAATAAAGGTAGATGTGTATTAAGATGCCTCATGGAAGGAACCCTTTGTTGGTGCCTCACTATCCATCATATGTTACCATTATTATTCGATATTGTTATGGGTGACACATCCCATCCATAATTACCACGATGATCCTCCTTTAGATCCTCTCCCTAGCCAGGACTACGATAAGTGGGAGTTGGGGCACATGACCATCCAGAGTAGGCATAATTCTCATTAATACCTAGGGCATCACATCTCTCAATGGAAGTGGGAGTTGGTTTTTGTACGCTCCTCGAAACACTTCTGGTCCCATTCTCATCAATACCTCTCATCACGAGTCCGATCCCAGTCTTCCAACCGCCATTGGTCCCAACCTCTGCCTATTCGGAGAAGACTTAATGATGCAGGTGCTAGCTCTTCACAGCAGCTCGGACTCTCAAACTATCAATTTTTAAATGCCATTTAATTTTTGTCTTCTCATTCCAATATTTTAGTGGAAGTGCAGGTAAATTGACCCAAATAGGCTAGGTGGTTATCCTATCAGAGTGAAGATCAAACTGAGTGTCCAATTTTTTAGAGCAAGAATACTATGATCTCGTCTCCATCTCATTTTTTTTATAGTTTTGGTAGCTTATGCTTTCTAGAATATAAAAGCTATTCAATAATTTTTCATTCACTACACCAAAAAAAAGCTTTAACAACAATTTCTAACCATCCTTAAAGACCTTTAAGAGCAGTTATTCAACTGTCGTCTATGAGGATATTGTAACAATTCTATGCTCATACGATGACAACTAAAATCCACCTTATAGAATCATCATCTTAGGGTCTAAGAGGATGGTTTAAAACTAACTCTTATTATTTATTTTAAAATATATATAAAAACTTAAAGAGGACGCTTTAAAACCGCCCTATTAAGATAAAGGTTTTAAACCACCAAATATAAAGCACATGAAAAACTAATTTTATAATTAACTGAGAATCTTAGTATTCATTATTTATTATTAAATAAATTTTGTAGATAAATGAGTAAAATTTGATGATTTTTATTATGACTCTTATATTTTAATAAAATGGCAGTTTACAAATACTAAGAAAAAATAAAGTGTTTTCACCGTTTAAGTGCAACCACGTATAGCTAAAGTTTGTAACTTATTTAGATTGGATTTGAGAAAATTTAGAGAAATTTTAAAAGCTCTAAGGTGAATAAGTGCTAAAAAAAAAAACTAATGTAAAGTTGTCCACCCAAGAAACAAAGATGTTGAATCTAGGAACAAATGATGCAAGTACTGCATGCCTAACAACAAAGCCCACATGAATAATCTTAAACAAGGTCATTGGCATATGAAAGAATGATGTTTTCTGAAGCAAGTACTGCATGCCTAACAACAAAGGCCACATGAAGAATCTTAAACAGAGTCATTGACATATAAAAGAATGATGTTTGTTTTTTATTAATTTCATTTTAAAGTTTTCTTCATATCACATGAAATACAAATAAAATAGCCCACCTTTAGAAATAAGTGTAGACCAGTCACTTAAAAGTTTTGAATTGAAAGACATCCTCTTCAATCCAAATACAACAATGTAAAATTATAAACCCATTACTTCCAAATTTCCATCTCTGACATTGTAGCTTCAAGTGATGATGGTAGCAAAACATTGCAATCCCAGCAATAGCAAAATGCGAGGTCTGCAAGCCTGTGAAAGTATTTAACTCCTCCCGACTTTAAAATAGCATAAAATCATTCTTCATGATGATTGCCATAGCCATAATTTTGAAGACACCTGATAAAAACAAAGAAAAAAAAGTAAAACATATCAATATACAAAGAAGAAAGTAAAATAAAAACAAAGAAGAAAGTAAGTGATATCAATATACAGAATAAAGTAAGTGATATCAATGTACAAAGAAGAAAGTAAGTGATGTCAATGTGCAGAGCTAGGCTAAGACAATCTCCCCATTAACTAAAATATAAATGAAAAATGAGTTTTATAAGTTGACCCTATGAATATTAACATGCAATCTCCCCATTAACTAAAATATAAATGAAAAATGAGCTTTTATAAGTTGAACCTATGAACATGTGACTATGACTAATGACATGTATATTGTAAAAAGGATTTCAAAAACTAAAAACTAAAATGGCCATATCAATGGTTTTTTTTGGGGGGAAAATTTAGAGAAATTTTAAAATCTTTAAGGTGAATTAGTGGTGGAAAACAAATGTAAAGAATGTATAGACTGAGCTCTCCACCCAAGAAACAAAGATGTTATCCGAGAACAGATGATGCAAGTACTGCATGACTAACAACAAAGCCCACGTGAAGAATCTTAAAGATGGTCATTGACATATGTAAGAATGATGTTTCCTGACACCAGTTGTTGTAGACTAGTCAGTCGAAAGTTCTGAAATGCAAAATATCTTCTTCATTGCAAAACCAGCGTAAAAAGTAGTAACAATGTTACAAATTTCCTCTCTGTCAGTGATGATGTCAAACTCAATTCAAGAGACGCGTGGGGAAGGGGAAGGGGAATGGGGTTTCGCGTGGGGGGCGAGGGAGGGGAACGGGGTTTCGCGTGTACGAAAATCTTATCTTTCTACTTTCAATTTGAAAAACATCAACAATCACACTTAAAAGGGGAATGGGGTTACGCGTGGGGAAAAGCACCGGCCTACAACTTTTTACAAACATAAAGAAAACTTTATCTTTCTACTTTCAATTTGAAAAACATCAACCATCACACTTTAAACCCCACTCATCCACTGGGAAGAACCTGTACCAAGTATGTGATACGTGGCAAATTTAAAAAACACATTTATATAATTTTAGATTCATTTGTTTTTATTAATTTTTTTAAATTTATATGATTCTCTAATAGGAGAAAATGTGCCGGCTATTTTAACTGTGCAATACAATGCCTGGAAGTACAGGAATGATAAAGAAGCATTGGCAGGTATGTCAATAGAAATATGGAAAGCACAATGACGCTAGCCCAATGGATAAGCAAGATATATGATGAAAGTTATTTTTCCATGCATCCTTGTTGGTTTTTTGGCTAACACATTTACTTGTGGCTGCTATTGGATAGATACAAATTCAAGAGATCAACAGAGTTAAAATATGCATCCTTGCCTGTAACAATACTCATCACAGTGTGGACATTAGTGAAGTCAGTGATGAACACGGTAAATCCAGTGAGCACTCAGTTAATGAACTACATACAATTCCCTAACCATGCTGAAAATCTTGGCTATCAGGAAAAAGTAATCTCTGATATAAAATTTCTCAAAGTGGAAGTTGGTAGAAAACCATTTCTGCTGTGCACTATTGTTGCCTATATATGGGACTTGGTTAATGCATTTTGTACTTTATCATTCTTATGTCTTGAATCCTTTGGAGAGGTTAAGGTATTCCGCGCCAGTGTTAATCCCAGAATAATCGTGTTTGTGGATGCGTCATATTGCAGGTAGCTTGAAAAGTAAAAGTATAAATAGTAAGTTTTTTTTCAAATTTTATTCATATAACTTGTGATATGTTTATATTGCAGGTTCTAGCAGCTATCAAAATGTTATTTGATTGGAAATAGAGGCTGTGCTTCGCGAACATGTTTTTAGCGATGGCATTAATTCTGTGCCAACAACAATTCTTTGGATTTGGACAGAAAAGTGCGGATTCAAAAAAAACAGAAATAAACTAAATCGTTACCTGTTTTGACTGTGGCTTTTAATTGATAACTTTATGAAAATTTGCAGCAAGAATATGTTACATGGAAACCACTGTAATTTTTATTAAAATATTAAAATAAAAAGACCAATTATCCACAACATATATCACGACTCCACGTTAAGAGAAAACCTGGCCAAGTTAGTTTGATGTAGCAAAAAAAACAATGTAAAAGATTCCAAGTCCACGCGTACCAGGAGATATCTGCACAGGGCTTGTAATGGTTGCCTAAATATTCACCTCTCTCAAACAAATGGATTACGTATTTATTTTACGTGAGGTTAAAAAACAAATAATAAATAAAAATAATCAACTACACTCACACTTTTATTAAACCTCTAATAATGTAAAATTTATACATACCACTGATATATCTGGAAGCTTTTTGGGGCTTCAAGACTGGAAGCCATCTACACAGTAATCTTCCATTTGGCGTCTCACGACCTCTCTACTCCATTTCCCATTTGAATATGGCTTCCTCCATGGACTGCACACTGTGAGGATGCTTTGACACGCTCACCCTTGTGATTGACAAGAAGATTTTCCAAAACTAGCAATGGTCGGTGGAAAACTAGCAATGGATCCAGGACCAGCTCAATTTTGGCGTCCAAACGTTGTAAAGACAATTGGGAAAAGCATATGATTCTATAGACATTCATGAAGAATAAACTGATCTAGTTAGAAAATTAAACCAGATTTGACATCATTTGACAGATTTCATCTTCTGCATCAATGACAGGATATCGTCGGATTTTATTGTACTCACATTTATTACCAGTAGCTTGCGATCTGACTGCACTTGTTCAAGAAGTTTCTGACAACATGTTTTTTTATTTAATGCGTGTCAGTGTGTTGGTGAGACTTTCCCACCTTTCCCTCCATCAACGACCCTATATATATATGTGTGTGTCGCTGGCATTTGTTACATACCAGAGTAGAGTGAGTGGAAGGAGCTTAAGCAACACGGAGTAAACATGAAAGAAGAGAGAAAAGAATAAAGGAGTTGGAGCAGCAGTCTTTCGTAAACTCTTTTAGTGTTTATCTGCAACAGAGCTTGCAGATGTTTATAAAGCTTTTGGACAAAGAAGCATCCAGTACTAGGCCTTGTATTAAGCATTAAAAAACTGCAACCACAGTCAGTTTAATTTTGGTTAATATAATTTATTTGTGCATATTTGAGATTTCACATGTTTATTTATCTTTGTGCCTATCCGTGGTGAAAACCCTTTGTCGACCCTAAAATATTGTTGGGTGGATACTTTAATTTGTTTAGGCAAAAGTTTAACGTTTGGGCGAACAATTTGGTTAATTTTACTAGGCGGATGTTTGCAAACCTCCGCCCAAAACTCTTTTGGTATCTTCCACCACTCCTCAGGCGGGCTTTGTAGAAGCTAATTTGGGTGGACTTTAGTTGAAAACCTCGCCCACTGTGGGTGGTACTTTATCAAACCACTTATGGACGAACATTATTAAAAAACTCGCCCATATTATTTTTGTATGATTGTCTTTTGCTCTAATTTCTCCCGCATTACCTTCATTGTCTTCTGCACTCTCGTACTTCGTCCACTTGAGTTTTCACTGCACTCCAGTTCATCCACCTGACATTTGTTTCTTTCAAATTGGTATCAGAGCTAGCGCTTACCCATGGAAGATAAGAACCAATGGATTCCAACAATAATTATTTACAGTTGTAGATCCCATGGTTCAATGGTAAGAATTATGATTACTAGAGCATTCAAATGAAGATTTTGTTTGGGTCTCAAGAGCTATGGGACCTAGTCTAGAATGGTTATCTTAAACCTATAGATATAGCAACATTGAGTGCCCTCTCCTAAGCAAAGTCAAACTTGTTGAAGGAGAACCGAAAAAATGACTAGAAGGCATTATTTTATATAATGAAAGCCATTGAGGAGATAATATTCCCACAAATTGTAGCAGTGACCAAATTGAAGGAGGAATGAGACATTTTAGCCAACTCCATCAAGAGCACCAAAAAAGTGAAGTTCGTGAGGTTGTGGATGTTGAGAAGAGAGTTCAAGAACTTGTAGATGAGTGAGTCAGAGTCCATAATCAACTTCTTTACTTGGACAATGGGTATCATCAACTAGATGTGGTTGAATGGTGAAAATATTGAGAACTAAAGAATAGTGGAGAAAATACTAAGGAGCCTACTAGCAAGGTTTGACTCAGTTGTGATAGTGATTGAAGAATCAAAATATTTAACAACCCTCTCTGTAGATGAGCTCATGGGTTCTCTACAAACACATGAGCAAAGGTTGAGTCATTCATCTCAATCCTTTTTGGAGCAAGCATTCAAGATGCAGGTCTCATTCTAAGACAATAGCAGAAGAGAAGAATCCCACCAATATACCTCAAGTTCTCAAGGATTAAAAGGATAAAGCAATAGAGGCAAACATGGAAGAGGCCACTACAGAGGATGAAGGTCAAACCCTAATGAAGGTGAGACCAGTTGTAACTTACATCAAGCAGGAGGAAGAGATAACGATAAAAATCAACAAGACAGATCAAAGCATAGGTATGATAAATCCAATATGCAAGAAATCTGGTCATTTTAGTTATGAGTGTAGAAAGAAGTTGGCCAAGGATAATAAGCAACAAGCCCACTACACAAATGAAGCTAAAAATATAGAGTGTAGATATGTATGTGGGAATCTATTGTTAACTTGTAGTATAAAGGAGGAGAGCTAGAAGAATACCTGGTATCTTGATAATGGGTGTAGTAACCACATGTTTGGGAACAGAGATATGTTCTCACAGCTTGATGAAACTATAAAATCTAAGGTGAATATAGGGAACAACAAAAAGGTACCTATCATGGGTAAAGGGAAAATTATTATCCACACTAGGCAAGGTGAAAGGAAGCATATCCAATATGTGTATTATGTGCCTGAAACACAATTTGGTCAGATTTGGACAACTTGTGCGAAGGGGGCACACTATTCAGTTTAAGAATGGAACATGTATAATTAGAGACGAAGAGAATGGATATCAAATGTGGCCATGACAAAGAACAAAATGTTTCCCCTCAAAATTTAAAATGAGTTGTTGCTCTCATTCAGTGCAACTATGAAAGATGCTACATGGTTGTGGCATCTCATATTCGGTCACCTGATTTTCAGTGTCCTAAATCTACTGCATAAGAAATATATGGTGAAGGGTTTACCCCTAATAGAACAATCCAATAAAGCATGTGAAGGTTTTCTAGTCGGTACACAACACAAGGACGTGTTCTCTACTAGATAGTCATGGAGAGCTTCATAGCTATTAGAGCTGGTAAATTTAGATATTTGCAGTTTTATACAAACTAGCATAATTTTCATGAATGACTTCAATCGAAGGACATGGATATATCCCGTAAAACAAAAGGTATAAGCTTTTAAAAAATTCAAGAATTTCAAGGATCTGGTTAAAAAACATAGTGGCTATTATGTGAATACTCTTAGAACATATGGAGGAGGTGAATACATCTCCAATGAATTTCATAATTATGCAAAGCAAGTGGAATTCAAAGGTAGTTCACAACCAAATATACACCACAACAAAATGGTGTTGCAGAGAGAAAAAATAGAACCATAATGGAGATGGCACGAATTATGCTTAAGGCCAAGGCATTGCCACATGAGTTTTGGGCAGAAGTTGTATGTTGTGTAGTTTATCTATTGGATAGACATCCCATAAAAAGTGTGAAGGACAAGATTTCTCAAGAAGCCTAGAGCAACTAGAAGCTTATGCACATGTTCCATATGAGAAGAGAAAGAATTTGGATGATAAGGTAGAAAAATTCATCTTCACTGGTTACAATGAAGAGTCGAAGGCTTACAAGTTGTTTATCATGTAACAAAGAATTTGATTATAAGCTGAGATGTGAAGTTCCTAGAAGATGAAGCTTGGAACAGGAAATCTAATACTTGTCATCCAGAACCAATAATTATTGAATCTAAGGATTTGGAAGAAAAAAGAGTACATCCACCTATAGCTTCAAGTAGTTGTACTAGTGCTAGTAGTAGCACTGCCTAATCATCACGATCACCTCCACTTACAATAAGGACCTCCAACTTGAAGCCACCAACAAAGACAAGGAGCTTGCAAGATATTTATGAGGCAACTAGAAATGAAATTTAAGAACATATTGATTTTGCTTTATAATTTGAGTGTGATCCAATTTCATTTGAAGAAGCAATTCAAAATAGAAAATGAGTGAAGGCTATGGATGATAAGATAAAATCCATAGAGAGAAATCAGACATGGTAGCTAATGGATCTTCCAGCAGGAAAGAAGATCATTGGAGTCAAATTGGTATATAAAAATAAGTTTAATGCCCAAGGTGATGTTGACAGACATAAGGCCAGATTGGTGGAAGAATACTACAAGAAAAAGTTAGGATTAACTATCATGAGGTGTATGCACCTGTAGCGATACTTGATAGTCAGAATGATCCTAGCATTAGCATTCCAAAAATGTTGGAATATTTACCAAATGGATGTCAAGTCTACCTTCCTCAATGGAGTGTTGGAATAATAGGTCTACATAGACCAACCACCCAACTATTATCTAGAAAGTCAAGAAGGCAAGGTATTGAAACTGAAGAAAGCCTTGTATGGGTTGAAGCAAGCACACATGGCTTGGTATAGCCACATTGATGCATAATTTTAGGAGAACGGTTCATCGAATGCCCATATGAGCACACCCTCTACATGAAGACAAATGGAGAAGGGGAAATGATAATAGTCTATTTATATATAGATGAACTGATTTATATTGGCAATATAAATATGCTATTTGAGCATTTTAGGAATCCATGAAGGAGTTTGAGATGATGAACTTAGGCATGATGAAGTATTTTATTGACATTGAAGTTACCCAATATGTGGATGGTATCTTCATTTATCAAGGCACATATGCAAGAGATGACTTGAAGAGGTTTAAGGTGGAGGACAACAAATATGCCATCACACCAGTTGTAATAGGCCTAAAGTTGAGCAATAATGATTGTGGCATCAATGTTGACCCAACTTACTACAAAAGGCTAGTTGGAATCCTGATGTATTTTACTGCAACCAAATGGATTTAATGTTTTTAGTGAGTTTGATTAGTAGAGTTATGAAGGCACAAAAGAACACTCACTTACAGGTAGAGAAAATAATACTATGATATATCAATGGGACCAAGAACCATGAAATTTATTATACCAAAAAAGACAAGATTGAACCTGTTACCTACATAGATAGTGATTGGGTTGGCAATATTGATGATTGAAAGAGCACTTTCGGTTATGCATTCCATATTGTATCAGGAGCAGTTTCATGGTCATAAAAGAAGCAAACAATTTTTGTCTTATCCACTACTAAACTAGAGTATGTTACTGCCACTTTAGCTGCATGCTAGGCAATTTTGCTGAGAAGAATTTTAGGCGAGCTAAATCATCCACCAGAAGGGGAAACAATAATTTTTTGTGACAAAATTTTTGCCATAGCACTATCAAAGGATCCAAAATTTCATGGTAGCATGAAGCATATTGATATTTACTACAATTTCATGAGATAACCGATGAAACCTAATGAAATTGAGTTACTATTTGTAGGTCCAAAGACTAGGTTGTATATATTTTCACAAAACCTTTGAAGGAGGACTTTAACAGGCTATAGGAAATGCTCGGTGTTAAGTCTTTTATGAAATTTGGTTTAAAGGAGGATGTTATAAAATTAAACCAGATTTGACACCATCAGATATATTTTATCTTATGTATCAATCATTGAATA
Organism: Wollemia nobilis; assembly: GCA_028583015.1. Classification (NCBI taxonomy): domain Eukaryota; kingdom Viridiplantae; phylum Streptophyta; class Pinopsida; order Araucariales; family Araucariaceae; genus Wollemia; species Wollemia nobilis. Next base: position 1,858,424 of record JAQPPZ010001923.1, read on the forward strand.
TCGCTAGATTTTATTGTACTTGCATTTATTATCAGTAGCTCACTATCTGAATATAGTTGTTTTGGAAGTTTCTAGCAACATGTATTTTCATTTAATATATGTCAGTGTGTTGGTGAGCCTTTCCCACATTTTCCTCTATCTGTGGCCCTAAATATATGTGTGTCCCTGACATCTATTATATAGCAGAGTAGAGCGAGTGGAAGAAGTGAAAGCAACACATAGTAGACGTAGAAGAAGAGAGAGAAGAAGAGAGGAGTCAAATTTATAGCCTTCCATAAACTCCTCTATTGTTTAACCTGAAACTAAGCTTGCAGATGTTTGTCAAGCTTTTGGACAAAGAAGCATTTGATACCAGGCTTTGTATTAAGCATTGTAAAACTATAGTCACAGTCAGTTTAATTTCGGTTAATATAATTTATTTGTGCATATTTGAGATTTCATGTGTTAATTTATCTTTGTGCCTATCCGTGGTGAAAAACCCTTTGTTAACCCTAAAATATAGTTAGGCGAATGCTTTAATTTATTTAGGTGGAACTTTAAAGTTTGGGCAGACAATTTGGTTAATTTTATTGGGTGGATGTTTGTGAACTCACGTCCAAGTCTCTTTTGGCATCTTTCGCCTACTCCTCAGGCGGGCTTTGTAGAAGCTAAGTTGGGCAGCCTTTAGTTAGAAACCCTACCCATTGTGGGTGGTGCTTTATCAAACCACTTCTAGGTGGACATTATTAAAAACCCTGCCCATCTTATTTTCACTTTATTGTCTTCCACCCTAATTTTTCCTATCTTACATTCATTTTTCGTTGCGCTCCCATACTTTGCTCGCCTAAGTTTTTTTTGTGCTCCAGTATATCTGCTTTATATTAATTTATTTTAGTAAATGAGGCCAACATAGCATGGACACCCCATTTGAAATGCTTTCTTTCATAGAATTCCACCCACAGTGCATCACAAAACATCAAATTACCCATGCCTGTGAATCTAGAAAATAAAAAATTCTATCGAATCTAAAAAATAAAAAATCCTACTAAGGTGATTATTAAGCTCTAAGAGGGTAGCTCAACCTTAAGAGGGTAGTTTTAAATCACCCTCTTAAACACTAGGATGATAGTTTATAAGAGGATGATTTAAACTACCCTCTTAGGTCTATTAGGGTGATTTTTTACCATCATAAAAAACCACCATATTTTAGGCACTGTTAAAAATTTTTTTGTGAGGGTGGTTTAAAACCACCCTCTTAGGGTCTATTAATATGGTTTAAAAGCATCATAAAAAAACATTGTGTTTTATCCATCGTTAAAAACCTTTTTTAGTGTAGTGATTACATGGTATGTTGACTTTATCCAATCATGAAGGATTTTTTTTTTCATCGAGTTTCCCATGAACCTCCCCACTAGCGTTTTATCTTTCAATGGTTAAACTTGTTTGAGCATCATATATTGCCCTACCACCATTTTAACTATCTCCTTTTATTTTTTGATTTAGTGTTTTCTATTGCCTCCTAACCTTGGTTCAATGCTAAGTTTGGGGTATTGAATTTTATATCTACAGAGGGATTTTGATTTAAAAACTCCTAACCTTGGTTTAATGTTAAGTTTGGGGTATTGAATTTTATATCTACTTCTATTTTGCTTCTATTTGCTTCTTTTAGGGTTTGGTTTGTGGATACCTTAGTATTTTTGTTCTAAAGTTCCATAATATCCTCTTGGGAACAAAATATCAATTTCTTTGAATGTTCATCTAGTCTCTATATATAATCCCCCACTTTTACTTCATTTCATATTGTTCCATACAACATGCCTTGATCCAATATTCCCTTTACTCTATAGTTGTTTAGGTGTTCTACTCTAGATTTTTTTGAAAATTTTAATTGCTCTATAAGTGTTTGACCATTGGACCTCATCTTGTCTCCTTAATTTTTCTTTTAGCTTCCATCTTCATTGCATGAACTCTCTTCATCTTGTGGCTCATTGCAACTATTATTTTTTGTATTGTTAGCTTTCATTCGTTGTTCTATTTTCTTCTTCCTAATTATCATTGTATCCTCTAATACCCTTACTCATTCACACTCTCTTTCACCATTCCCTTTTGAAACCCTCTCTACCTATGGTTATTATCCATCTCTCTTCTGCCTGACACTCCCTTCTCGAACCCTCACCCCTCCATCTCCCCTCATAAAATTATACCCACTAGTAAGGTTAATAGAAATAATATCCTTTTTCTTCTAAACATAACCTTGAACCTACAAAATATAAACAAAATTAGATCTTTTTTATCCTTTTCTTGCTTTTCTAAATCCAAAGATGTGTTTCTTCATTTGTCCCACTCTCTTTGTTAACTTTTTTCTCTTTCTCTTTCTTTAATAATTTAATTTCTTTTTCATAGTCTTCATTATATTTCTTGAAAATTTCTCACTCTCTATTTATTTCATTTTCTATCCTCTTGAATCCTTTATATTTTCTTTTTAAAGCACTTGATAGGCATTAGGCTACATAAATTATGATAAAAGACATATCATATTTGCTCATTATCAGGCTTCCCCACATAAATATTTATAAAAGGTATATCATATTGAAGTTATTTAATAAAATATAGATTTTAATAATTTTAGCCACTCTCTCATATCAATATCTTATATTCTAGAAAAAAGCATAATCTCCATGAACTCACACCCAAAAAATGATAATATAAACTAGCATAAAACTAGGGTTTCATAAAAGTATATATCTTCTTACTGATTTGAAGCTAAAATTACACATAAATCTCCTTCCACACACAACAATGAAAGTTCATCTACTTACCCTGATTAAATGATATCTCATATTTCTTTTTTTGAAAAAACACGATATTAAAAAACATCACTATCTAAGTTCAATATGATTGACTTTGTAGGATCATATATCTATCAATATTGTTTTGATTTCATCATATGACCATTCATTTTGAAGCTCTTCAAACTTTGAGTAAAATGGTATAAGAATTATCTAAATATTATAACTTTATACAAAGATATTGCTTGGAAAATATGAGATATTTTTTGGGAAAAAAGTGTACCCTAATTTTGCAATCCATAAAAAAATCCCCACTTTAGCAAAAATGTTGTGATAATACCACTTATTATAAAACTTTATTCTCATCAACACAAAATGTTCACCATAACAAAAAATAACAATTCATTTATCGACAAATAATATTCCATAAATATAATCCACACAATGAGACACAAATATAGATAATTCCCTTAAGCTAGGGCAACACCAATAATACTCCTTAAGAAAAGAATAGTTCCACAAATGAAAGACCACTCTGTTGACAAAGATGATTACAAGAGAATAATAGATATGAATGATGATTATTTTTTTTTGAATAATTTGAAAAAACTTGTATTAAAACAAAGATCATTTACAAGTTGGGATGAGACTTTTCCCAGCCTTAGTCAGAGAGAACACATGTTTACAACAGTAAAAGAAGATTTGCATTGGAGCCAAATCTCTTAAACCATTACCTAGCAAACAGGGGAGTCGACGAATCTGACATTCAAGTATGGAGAGACTCCCTCTCCATTGGCCTAAGACACGATCCTACAAGTTTCAATGTTTGCACAATGTGAGATGTTGCCAGGGGGATCGGTTTGGTCTGTTGATGCAACTTGTCGCGATATTGCGACACTTTTTCCTTCTTCTCCTTTAGCCGCGAAAATGCAACATGTCATGATATCGCGACACTTTTCTCTTTTGGTCGCAAAAATGCAACATGTCGCGATATTGCGTCACTTTTTTCTCTTTTGGCCGCGACGTTGCAACATGTCGCTATGAATGATGATTATTACAATGACAATATCCCTTATTTATATACCTATCTTCTAATGTTACTTTGTGAAGGAGATAACTTTAACCCTAGCTGACTAACCCTTGTCCCACTTATTACTATAATATAGTATTATTAATAAAATCAACCTTGGGTTATGTATGGTGCATGCCAACTATCTACAATACCATATATTATATAATTTCATATTCCCATGTGCCTATCCCTATTCACCATAACATTTGGAGTTTTTTTTAGGGGAACATGGTGTATTAGTGATAAAATGTGCTCTTTGAAGATACCATCTGTAATATGATACAATACATTTTGTTGATACAAAAATTATAGTTGAATGATATAATAATCATATCCACATCACAAGCCAAACAATAAATTTCACTTAGTTATTTTATTTTTTTAAAAATTACCTAATTAATTTTAAAATCCAGTTCATATTGCATTTTGTGGGCTTATTGTAAACATTAATAGGGAGAATGTATACCATTGCCAAACCATAAAAGTCACAAGAAGTATTCACTTAGTTAAAATTATTTACAAAAGTAAATAGATAATCCAAACTAGGGACTACTCATGCTATTGTGGTTTTTGTAAAAATATCAAATGAAAAAATTTAATAATATTCAAGAAGGTATATTATATGTGATTTTATTTACTTATTTGGTATTTAGTTTTTCTAGTTGGAGAATAAATTATTATTCATTGCTTGACAATATATTTACCTATCTTCTAATCACATTTTGTTTAACACTTGGCCTCATGTCATTTTATTGTGCATGTTATATTTTTAATTGGAAGAACTAGGTACTTACTCCTATAGGTAAACCATGTACACTAGTTTATCCCAATTAAACAAATAAGGGGTTCATGTTTTCCATTGACTAAGATAGCATATCTAGATATGTGAAGAAACACATGTTGACTTGAACTTTAAATTTTAATATATTGAAGATATTCAATGTTGATAAATTGCAAAACTCCTTTTAATCAAGTGTTCAGAGCTAACAATATATTGATCCTTAGTCATTTAGATATCTATAAGTTAGATGTAACTTTTGAAAAGATTTACCTTTTTTGTCATAGATATTACTCCATCTAAAAACTTGTGTTAGATATTTAAGTTTAAAAAATACTAATTAATGATATTTAAAATAAAATCAACCATTAGGGCCTATTGTGTTGAGATATCCTTGATACTTATGTAGGTAACAACTCTTTGACACTAAGAGATCGTGATTAACAAATGATACTAACATAACAAGTGGATTAGTATGGATATCTTTTATGTGTAGAAATATCAGATCGTATTTAATGATGTGGGGATTGAATGAAATTGTTTTCAAGCATAAAGATTATTTTTAACTTCAACTTTATATTCTCCTCTCTTAGTTTAGCAGTATCTTGGAGTCTCTTGCTTGGTGGTCCCTAAGAAGTTTGAGATTTTTTCTTTTTCTTCATGGAGCTAATTTTATTCTTTTTAACTAGATTTCCCCATGTTTTAGCAAAATAGTACATGTGATTATCATTATACATGATATGTAAACTTGTTTTCACATAAAAAAGTCTAGAGGACTAGAAAACCTCACAACAAGCCTTAAGAAAACTTACATTCATACCATATAATCTATGTTATAACTCAGTTGGCTCACTCACATTGATATTTTTATTCAAAATTAGACTACACAAGCAACTATATTGACAAAAAATTAGATAGAAAAAGAGTAATTAGACTAGATATTTTTATTTGATGTATTAGAACGAGGGAAAACATAGCTGAAAATTAGATAGAAAAAGAGTAATGAATTTTATTTCCAATGGTTATAAAATGTAGCAATATCTCTAATTTATATTTTTATAAATGAAAAAAAAGAAGAACATATAAAGTCACAAGTCATATACTTTCCTCCTCATCTTTTCCTCTAATGAACTTTCATTGCCCACCCTCTCCTCAAATCTACAATAAAATTTATCCAATTTTATTAGCCTTTAATCATATCAATTATATATGTATTTGTAATGAAGGTCATATAACTAGATGCTCTTAATTGGGAGGAATGTTGTACATTTATTATATGATCAATTTTTAGTGCTTATACGCATTGTAATATGTATTACTAAATTTGTGATGTTTTATGATCACATAATATAAGGGATATATATCTTCAAATATATTTGTTATATACCACTGTTAAATGAATGCAGATTATTATTAAAAATGATATTAAAAGACAACAATAATTTATTTTTTAAGAATATGCAATCTATCCCATAATAGTCACTAATAAATAAATGCTTTATTAAGTTCTAGTACAAATCTTTCTTCTTTAATTTCAATATTTTTTAGAAGTTACTCCCTCTTCTCGTCCTACTCAAAGATAACTTTTCTCTTAGCGGTAAAATATAAATTAAACATCTTGCTCAAAATTTAATGAAAAATCTAAATAAACATTTGAATTGATCTAAGTCTTTCCTTCTAACTTTAATCAGCTTAAACACATGCCTAACTTGTTCTACGAGTGTTCACGATAAAATATTAAAAGTGATATCTATATTTATATTATGAGTTTTTAACATACAAGAATGACAACAAGATAGTTATGTTCCATGTATATGAAATTATGTACATAAAAATGTCCAACCCACCAAGTAGATAGTGTTACTTTAAATGCGTAGGGTATGTAAATTTGTTTTCAAATTATTTAAGTTAACAAATGTGATACTAAAATAAAGGCAAAGAATCAGTGAATTACATTATTTTCTATCAGAAGTTTAGAGCATGTTTTTGGTACATTCAACTACAGTTATATTTGAACACGCACCCCTTTTACTATTCTTATTTATACCATGTATGCTCACAAATAACATATTTTCATTTTTTTATTTGAATTGGATGAATTCACTTGCCAATCTCTTTTTTTTTAATAAGTTCATTCTCATACATATGTATACATACTTTGTCGTGATTCATTCTTATTCACACACATATGCACTTTAAACTTGGATTTCTAAAAAAAATCCAAAATCCAAATCAAACTTTTCATTATAAACATTTAAGTTTACCTTTATTTATATAACAATAACAAATAAAATAATTAAAATAATGATAACTATTGGATGATATCATTGTATTCATTATTTTAGAGTATGGAGAGTTTAAATTATATATTTAATATCAAAATATAACAAAGATTTGAACAACTTTCAATATATTCTAAGAAAAAAAAATTCTCTAACCTATATGATAAAATAATAGTGTCAAAAAAATAAAATAATAATATTAAAAAAAATAAATTTCATCTAATTTATAGTTAAAATAATATTATACATTAAATTAAAATAAGTAAATATTGTGTATTTATTTTAAAGAATATTAATCTTATAAATTAGATAATTTTCTTTTCTAAAGATTTTAGAAGGATATGTGAAAGGATAACATAATTATTGATGTTACTTTTTTTCCTCTTTAATAATTTAACAATTTTATTCAAAATTGCAATGAATACCCTACAAACTATAAAGGATTCATAGTTCACTCATAGGTATAGTGTAAGATTTAATTTTGTTCTAATTTGCATGTCTTAGATGATAAGATGACAATTGGTTTTATTCTAATTTACATGCACTACACAATAAGACAACAATTGCCAAGATGATAACACGGTAATTGGCAAGACAATACTATAAAAATGGTAATATGGCAAGAGAAAACTTACCAAGACAACAATAGCCAATATGGAAAGATAAAAATTGCCAAGACGATAAGACGATAATTGGTAAGAGGAGACTTAGCAAGACAGTAATTGGTAAGACAAGAATAGTCAAAATGATAAGACAACAATTAGCAAAATGGTAGTTCCCAAATGACATGATGGTAGTCTCAACATGATAATGGCACAAGATGGCACTACCACAATATGGTAATACCCCAAGACAGCAAGGGTAAAATTTAGTGCATTTATGTTATACGACAACAATGCTTTCAAGCCAATGCAAATTACACTTGAATGTCACTTCCACTTGCATAATTTAATTTCCACTTGAATTATTTGGTGCAACTTCCACTTGAATGACACATTATTTGAATGCCATTTCATATTTTTTACTTAAATGGTGATCTCAAGTGTGGCAAGAACTTATACAACTTTTTGCAAATTACGATATCCATCCCAAGGCCTAGAACAAACACTACTACCATTGCTACTTCGTTTTATTTTGCAACTATTCCTAGATCTTGCAAAACACATGTATAGACCACATAAAATTATAATAACACAATGCATTCACCATTTGATATATATGCAAAAAATATATTAGATTTGAATATGAATTTTTTATTATTACTTATGACCATCTGCTACACAGCATTTTCATTCCAGATTCATACAAACATCTGAAGAACACAAGCTTATACTAAGAGGGAGGGTGAACAGTATAAAATAAAAATTTACTTTTCTTTCTTAAATAATATTATCCAATATTATAATGACAATATCAATAGTAGTAATCAAATCAATGCATAAATCATCATACACAATAGAGGCACAAATTTAACGTGGTTCACCCAATGTGGGATACTCCACGGAGAAAATATTTCACTAAAATTTTCTCAAAAAATCAATTGGGAATCACTTCCCTATTACAATGTTTATGGACCTCTGTCCAAAGGAGACACCAATCCCCTAATGCTCTAATTTTTGGATCTATTTTCGTAGGAGAACTCTTCCCCTTTTCTCTAGTTCATGGAACTTGATCTAGGAGACCTCTATCTCATCAACTGGTTTGTGGATCTCTCTCCATAGAAGAACTCTATCTTCCCATATGGTTCACGGATGACACTCCATAAGAGAACTCCTTCTTATTGATATGGTTTGTGGAAATATATCCACAAGAGAACTTTTTCCTCTTTTCTCTAGTTCATGGAACTTGATCCAAGAGACCTCTATCTCCTCAAATGGTTTGTGGATATCTCTCCATAGAATAACTCTATATTCCCAGCTAGTTCACGGATCACACTCCATAGGAGAACTTTTTCCCTTGCTCTGGTTTGTGGATCTCTCTTCATAGGAGAACTCTTTACCCTCTACTCTAGCTGATGATCTTCTAGAAGACTTCTACCCCTACTACACAAGCTTGTGGATCTCTCTCCATAAAATACCTCTATCCTCACGGTCTTGGCTAATGGATCTCTATCCACTAGAGACTATTGTCCTCTGCTCTATCACCTCCAAATATTACTCTTAACTCTACTTAATATCTGTCTCAAATTTGAACTAAACACTATCCTTGATCTAGTAAAAATCTTCTCTAACAATGTCTTAGGTCTAGCATAAATTTGCTCTCAAATATACATAAACTTTGCTGTCAAATTTGTCCTCAAGCCTTAAAACAAGACTTGATATAATCACAAATCAACTCTACTTACATTTACCCCAAGCCTTAACACAAAGCTTGAAAAAATCAATAAATCAACTCTGCTTTCAAGTATTCACAAAGAATTTCTCAAATATACCTTCAAGTTCTCTCATGAACTTGCTTAATCTACTCTCAAGTCTTCACCAAGACTTACCTAAAATCTGCCTTCAAGTCCTTTCAAGAACTTGCTTAATATGCTCTCAAGTCTTCACCAAGAATTACCCAAATATACATTCAAGTCCTCTCAAGAACTTGCTCAATATTATCTCAAGTCTTCACCAAGACTTGCCCAAATCTACCTTCAAGTCCTCTCAATAACTTGCTCAATATGCTCTCAAGTCTTCACTAAGAATTTGTCAAATCTACATACGAGTATCCACCTAGACTTACCTCAAATCTACTATCAATACACACTAAAAAAAAACACAAAATATGCTTAATCAATCTCAACTCATGAACACAACTGCTATCAAATGCTTTGTATAATATTTAAAGTAATTCCTTCAACTTGAAGTAGTTTAGACATATTCTATTCATAATTTGTTTAACATTTGGAACATATAGAGAATGGTGTACTCTATCAAAAACTCAATATGTTCTACTCAATCATCAGGTCTTTCGCTTTCATAAATCCAGTTTCTAATGTTTGCACATTCACTTTCAATATCACTCAAAACCAATGCTCAAGAATTTCACTCGATCATTCAACCAATGAAATACAACTTGCTTACAAAACCTAAACAACTATTTTCATACTTCTTAAAATAAAGTGCACAATATGGGTCTCAAACCCTAACTCAAATAATCCTCAATATCTATCTCAAATGTTCTCTAAACATTCACCAATGAAGCATATAAGAATTCACTCAAATATTTCCAACAATATTTATCAATCAATCCTTTTCACTCCACCTTATATTTCACAAAATTTATTTCAATATTTTAAATAAAATATGATGTTCCCATACCTCTTCGATTTTATGGAGATATGTCTTCAAAACCTATTTTACTCACAACCAAATCCTTTTGCCAGTTCTAGGTTAGATAAAAACAGTCTATCTCAAAATCTCCACAAGAATATTTATCTCAACAAATATTTCATCATACAAGAAATACAATACAATGTCAAGTCACAAATACACCTTATCACTCCTTAAATTTCAAAATAATATTCAACACACATCAAAATAATGTTCCTTGCTTACACCTTATAATATCCAAACTTTCAAAATAATAATCAACTCATATCAAAATAAATTTCCTTGCTTACACCTTATAATCTCCAATACTTTATTTTCTAAGCTCCCAAAATAAAATATTTAATCAACAACCCTTATGAATACCTACAAATTTCACACATGCCCTTTTTAATTATCACATGGCCTTAAAATACTTTTCACATTCCAAAACCTTTGGCAATATTAATTTAAAAATTTTATACCTCATTGTTATCCCAGGTCACCAAAAATATTGCGCACATCTCAATGACCAGCACCCAATGACAAAATCCCAATGACCAATGCCTAAAATTGAACCCGTAACCTGAGCCACGACAAGGCCTTAGCCCAAGGCTAGGCTGCCACTTGGGCTACACACCCACATGTGAACCAAAGGTCCACGCTTTCATATTAAAGCTACTTGTCACAAATTTTGATGAAAATGAAAACTCCTTTTCTCTTTCACAAAAAACGAATGGTGTGGGATTTGAAACCATGATATTCCATTTACAAGCACCTTAGCCATACGTTTGACCATCGTTTGCACTATCCAACACCTTGGAATATGTTTATTTATCCATGTGTATATCAATGCAAGTCTGCCTCCCTTTATTTAAAACCTCATGAATATCTTTTCCCTCTTGAAAATGTAGTGCACGAATTTAATTGTCACTTGGGCATTCGAATTAGCATTAGACCTTTAGAAATGAAAATCATTTCCTATTAATACTATTTTCTTTGCATTAAAACATGTCGGCCCTATTTTCTTTCGAACTTCAAATTCAAATTAAACTTTGAAACTTTGGCACCATTAATTATTTAAATTAAAATTTTAACCTTAGGTTAAAATATTTAAATTTTAATAAATTAAAACCTATGCTAACCTTTATAACCTGCTGAATGGGCATTGTCAGGGATATATATATTTTAATTATTTCTTAGACCTTGTTATTCTTCACCTCTTCCTTTTGCCTAAATATTATAATATTATTATTTCTTTTCAAACTTGCTTCTCTTTTCTTGGATATTCCACCTTTTTAGCCTCTTTAGGCATAAAATATTTAAAATAAATATTATACCCTTTTTATTTTAACAACTTACTTGCCTTTTGGAGAAATCAATATTTTGACCTTAATGACAACAAAACTGGATATCAAACCTCTTGACATCAATGACAACAAAACTCACTTAAATTTCCAACAACATCCCTGCATTCAAACAATTTCACATAGGCCCTTTCTCTCCATTTTTCTATCTTTATTATAGGGTCACCATCCTTTCCTTTTATTCTTTTATGCACACCCTATCCTCCCTTTCTTCCCTCCATTAAGGGTTATTTTAAATATGACATTGGCGTTTACAAACAAGTGATAATTACTCTACCTATAACCATATCTATAGGTGGATTCTCTTGCATCATACTCATCGAGTACGAGATATACTTCTTGAGCTCCAACTCATGAATATGAATTTTTTAAGACCATCATTTCCATATTATCCTTACTTTCTTTTAAGAACAAAACCTCCTATGGTAGAATCCACTCAACATTCATTTTATTGTATCCCATTCCATCGCATCCATCCAACTGTAACTAACATGTATTTTATTAACTATTTTCTCTAGGTTCCAACATATTTTGTTAGAGTGATTATATCCTCCATAAATATCAAAAGGATGTAGGCTCCAAAACCTAGTCGTTGCATGTATATATCTTCCACATTAACTACAACAACCCATCTTAGGATTGTCATCCATTGTACTAATCTCTCTTCTCACAAATCTAGTCTCACTTCTTCTTGTTTAACCGGTATATCCAAGACCTTTATTCCTTTGCATTATTATTAGAATTATGGATATTTTTACCTTACCCATATCTTCCCAATCCTTTTCCAGTATATCACATTCTTCTTGTTAACTTAGAATCAATACCTTTAATGTGCCTTTCAAAGCACCCAATATCTTCACCACCATTATGTTCTTCAACAATATGGTCTTCATCGCAACCATCGATGACCTAAGTAGGTTCATATTCCTCTTTTATCTCTTTATTGTTTCTTTTCTCTTTCTCTAAAGAAGTGAGAATCATTGTATTGTCATCATCATTGTCACAAGTTGGGTATGAACAAGAGATCTATGTAAACACCTTGTAAAGAGAAAACTTATTATTATCTAAAATAATAGAAGATAATATTAGCATATTATTTTAAGGTAAACATAATTTAAAATAAACATAATTTATTTTTATTAGGTGGGAAAACATAGTATTTTGAAAGGATCCTTAATCTTTTTATATTGAGAGACATAATAGAAACAAGAACAATAAGTGGATCAAGACGAGAACAACCCCAAGGTAAAGGGAGATACAACAAAATAGCCACAAATAGGCAGAAGGAGAAAGCAAAAAAATATTTTTAATAGTAAAATAAAGTTTATTTGTTTTAGCTTTTAATAGACTAGGCTTAATTAGGTAAGAAAACATTGAGAAAAACTTACAAGTTCAAATAAGTTGGGGAGATTTTGCAAACTTGTAAATATTTAGGACAAAAAAAAATGAAACCAATATCTTGTCATGATTACATTACAATTTATTGCAAAAGCACGTGGGATTCTTAAAATTGTATATATTAAAAAATATATAGCTTGAATTGTAGTCATGACATTATGACATAAGCCAATAGTAAGAATGAATACTGTCAAATTATTGCCAAGAGTACTATAGTAAATACTTAGAAAGAAAAAATAATAAAACAATTATCTTGTTATGAGTAAATTATAATATATTCGAAAAATAGAGCATGCAATTCTTAGAATTACATATGCTAAGAAGAATATATCCTAAATTGTAATAATGGTATTATGACATAAGCTAGTAAGAAGACTAAATATTTTTTAAGTATCTTCAAGAGTAATGTAGTACAATAAACTCCTAGAAAACATAGGAAGCAAAGTTTTTCCAAATCATGGTTAAGCATCACACTAATTATAATGTTGACATAAAGCTAGTGATGAAAATTTCTTATTTGTTTGAGAAATCTAGTTTGAGTATGTATTTAGTAAAGGGATTTCAAATTTTTTTGTAGGGTATAAATTGAACTCTTTGTGGTATTGCCTAATTAGTAATGATTTTGAGTTGTACAACTATTGTTTGATGACTATGAGCTTACCACTGTATAGGAGCATTTCTATGAATGAGAGAGACATATCTCCAATATTCTATAGTAAAACAAATTCAGAGGTATACATGTAGTCTAAGGTATTAGCATGCTTTTGTCCTTGACTTGAAATTCTTAATTTATATATCATCTCAAGCTAAAAAAATAGTTTTTATGCAAGCGCATTTACACATGAAGATAGTTACAATCAAGGTAGTTTCCACCTATTTGTAATCACCACCTAAGAAAATGGAAGAGGAAGAGGAAGAGAAAATGTAAAAAAGGAAGAGGAAGAGGAAACAACTAGCACGAAGAGGATTAGTGATAGCTATCACAGTGTGTATGTTTAATTGTATATCTACATGTCTAGAACAAATGTAGGACATTATAGAGAGCCATTGTGGCATAGTGCATTGATACTTATGTTTTATATAGCCTATCAGCACATTGGCAATAATAAATTATACTTCAATTTTAATCCATTATGTGTATTTCTAAATGACGAATACCTTGTGTTATTAAACTATAAATTATAGATTGTATAAAATTAGTATTTGTAGGATTGTAGGACAAAGTCAGCCATTGAAGGAGATTACAAGTAACTCCTGACTTGAGTAAAATATGATAAAGTTGTACAATTAGGTGTTAGCATCCTAGCCAGTCGTGATCATCATCTTGGACAATGCCAATGTGTTGTACATGTGATTAACATACATGCACATGTCATATAATGGCATAGTATTATGCCATACAAGTTAATACTAATATAATGTATTGTGCGTGGGTTATTGAAGAAGTTTAGCATATTCATTAATTCTAGAGACACTAATACTTTATTCTTATTTATGAACTAAAATAAAGTTAGCTCTAGATATAAAGTAAAATACAGATTAAAATATTTTTTGAATTATTTAACTTATAATGTTTTAAAATTACGTACTTTTATTATGAAATCATGGGAATTAATTAAGAAAAATATATACATGTTTGGATTAATATGTACTTGCTTAATTTTTGTATGGAATGGTTCTTTGTTTAAGATTGGAATAAATAAAAATAAAATAAATAAAAGAGAAATATGCTATGCAAGTTAGCCCATTTAAAAGAGAAGTATGGGATTCTCTCCATTGATGTGTGATAAAATTATATTGATAATATTGCATGTTAATGTGAGGATTGCATGAGCATGTAGACTGCATATGCATTTCAAGAGAGTTGTCATGATCCCTTCTTCATCATCATTATGAACCAAAAATATATAAGAAACCAAATTTTATGTTAAGAAGGTATAAAATATACATATTTTATTTTATGGAAGTTGAAATATAATATTCTCCTTGTATAAAGAGAATTTGTTTTTAAGAGTTTGAAATTTTTTATTTTAAATGTGTATTATAAATTTGAGACCCATGATTATTCTGGAAGTTCATCTATTGCAAATAAATAATGCTTTCATGGGTTTAATAAGGGAGGGTCTTTGGAGGGCATAAAATTTTGTAGCCTTGTTAGATTCTCCTAAAACAGATGAACCTAATACCTGCAGGGAGATAGTGTGGATGCAATACTTAGGTTGTTACAAGTGATGACACTTTGAACGGTGCGGATTGGGTTGCCATGCATATTATCACATAGAGTGATAATAGCTTTAATTAGCCTATCAAAATTTTTTGGTAATTAAGCACTAAGGTACTAGTTAACTTAACGTAGAGACGTGATAACTAGGTTTTAAGGTATTACATGAGAGAAAATCTACTTAGACAAACTTATGTATGTTTAGGTAAATGACGTTCCCTTTTTCTAAATACTAAAAAGGGATAATCCTTACATTGTGGTAAAATTATCTTGTACTCAATGAGGGTATAATAAATAAGAGATGACCACTAAAAGCATCCTTTCAAATTGTGGAGGTTTATAGAGGTGGACCCTAGAACCAATAAATTGCTTTCATACGTAGAGAAAAAATCAAAAACATTTAGGCACAAAGTGACCAAGAGAATAAATCTGCTATAAATAAGAAATTACATCAATAAAATCAATGGAAAATACCTACTTAGCCCATATCTTGGCATCAAGAAAAATTTCTCAAATTCAACATAAAAATTGATATTTAGATGAGATCTAATGACATCTACATACAAGTGCATAATAAGTTAAAATTTTGTTTGAAAAGAATCATCTTTCACCATAATAATTTGGAAACTATCAAACCAAATCACTAGGTCCAACTAGAGCATGTTTGACTTTGAAAAATATGTATTATGTAGAATGAGAGAAGATATCAACAAGGGACTTTCAAAATATGATCAAAGTGCGATGTCTATTCTAACCAAAATACGTTCATTAGATAAATGAGAAGCAAAAAATATAAAGTTGCTTCTTTAATACATCTCATCCAAGATGTGCATGTCAATGGAATGGTTCCAAATGGTAAAGAATTTAGAATAAAGGGACAAAGAGTAGAATCTATGTAGATTAGGATGACACAAGATTGAATAAATCAATATCCAATCAATTTTTCACACATGGAAAAAAAATTACATGTAGACTTACTCTATAAAATCCAACTACCAAAATATTTGGGCAAAATTTGATTAAAGCATATCTAAATATTCCACATTGAGAGTGGAAAATATATTAAAGAAAATATATTAATCACTTTCAATTATTTAATTACAGGTGAAAAGGAAAGGTACACATAATTTTAAAGCATGAAGAATATTCTAAAGAGTATTCCTTGGAGGAAAAAAATTCCCTCCATTTTTTATTTTTCTTAGCGAGATATTGCTTTTCTCACAATTTGAGGCATAAGTTGAATTAGGAGTATAGGCTTATATATACTTATAAAAAAGAATTTTTTGAGGCCAATTCACTAGAATCATAATATTCCATTTATGTGAAGATTTACTATGGCTAGTGGTACACTAAAATTATTATTACCTAATTCCAAACTATTAAGGGGAAATACTTATGCTACCTAGAATACTAAAATCAGAACAAAACTCGATTTTGAGGAAGTATGGAGAGTTGTAAATAGAACCATTACCCATTCGACTATAGAAGGTGAAGGTCAAACAAAGTTTGATAGGTTAGATAGAAATCCAAGGTTGATCATAATGTTTAGAGTGGCAAATGAAGTACAAGCATACATTCAGGATTCAACCATGACCAAATATGCATTGGATAAACTACAAATAATTTTTGAAACAAAGAATCAAAATCAAATTCTATTTCTATAGATCGAGCTCTATTGCTTGAAGATGAAAAGCAAATAAAAAATTAGATCTATCATGAGAAGAATTACTAAATTATGAGCATCACTACAAGAATTTGGAGAAAAGGTATCTAATGAGATATTAGTTCCAATTATTTTAATGTCTCTCCCTTCCCAATATAATGTATTTGTGAAAATATTAAATAACACTGAGAAAACACCAAGCTTTGAAAGTTGATCAACCTACTTTAAAAAGTCAAGGCCTCATATTCAAGATAAAAAGAAAAACAAGTATTTCTTACAAATAGAAAAGATAATTAACCATTCAAAAGAGGAAAAAGACCCCAACAATGCTTCCAATAGAGAAATAATTCTCAAGGATATTAGAATCAAAGAAATGATTCTCAAATATATTAATAATAAATAAATATCTTTCACACACAAAGGTTGTGTGAAATTTGTAGTAGAACGGAAAATGTAGTCTGAAAATCCACAAAGCTCTATAACGTCTAACACATATAGAGGAAGAACAAAAAATCCACATAGCCTTCATCATCATCTTCTAAAAAGCTCTTGTAAAAATTACATCCTAAAAAGCTTTCTTAAATATCACTTCTCAAAAAACTATCCCAAAGATTATATTAAACTAAATAAATAAGAACTAACAAAACCTAATTGAACACTATAGATATTAGAATCTACTTGAAAATTCTATTACTTGAATTTGCAAGTTGTGAATATAAGATCTAATAAAAAGTTGAGAATGTAGATAGATAACTTAAAATTGTTCATAGTATAAATTGTAGGTTAGACATATAATAATTAGTTGAATAGGTTTATTTGAGTTGAAACCACTTTATAGAAGAAATCATTTTTTCACTTTACAAACTTAAAAAAAAAAAAAAAAAAAATGTAGATTAATCTATAGTTAATTGATTTTGTAAACCATAAAAACTCTATTACTTGAATTTGCAAGCTGTGAATATAAGATCTTATAAAAAATTGAGAATGTAGATAAATAACTAAAATTATTCATAGTATAAATTATATGTTAGACATATAATAATTAGTTGAATAGGTTTAATTGAGTTGAAACAAATTTGTAGATGAAATCATTTGTTTTACTTTACAAACTTTAAAATAAACAATATAGCCTAATATCTAGTTACTTGATTTTGTAAACCATAAAAAATCTATCACCATTTTGCAAACACCAGATAAATATTTATAAACATGAAGAAACATTGAAATGCACTATTAAAAACAAACAATCCAATATATACACAATAAAAGAAATGAGCAAAGAAAATTACATACCAAAACAACAAATAAAAAATAAAATAAAATGTCGCGATATTGTGACATTTTTTTCCTTTGGCCGCGTCGATGCAACATGTCGCGATATCACAACACTTTTCTTCCTTTGGCCGCGACGATGCAACATGTTGCGATATCGCGACACTTTTTTCTTTGGCCGTGACGATGCAACATGCCGCGATATTGCGACACTTTTTCTCTTTGGCCGTGACGATGCAACATGTCACGATATCGTGACACTTTTTCTCCTTTGGCCGCAACAATGCAACATGTCACAATATCGCGACACCTTTTCCTCTTTTAGCCGCAACGATGCAACATGTCGCGATATCGCGACACTTTTTCCTTCTTAGCCGTGACGATGCATTATGTTGCGATATCGCGACACCTTTTCTCCTTTGGCCGTGACGATGCAACATGTCGCGATATTGCGATACTTTTTCTCCTTTGGCAGTGATGATATAACATGTCGTGATTTCGTGAAACTTCCTATCTTTTGGCCTCGACGATGCAACATGTCGTGATATCGCGACACTTTTTCTCCTTTGGCCGCGATGATGCAACATGTCATGATATCATGACACTCTTTCTCCTTTGGCCGCGACGATGCAACATGTTGCGATATCACGACACTTTTTCTCCTTTGGCCTCGATGATGCAACATGTCGTGATATCGCGACACTTTTTCTCCTTTGGCCGCAATGATGCAACATGTCGTGATATCGCGACACTTTTTCTCCTTTGGCCGTGACGATGCAACATGTCGCGATATCGCGACACCTTTTCCTCCTTTGGAAGCGACGATGCAACATGTCACGATTTTGTGACACTTCTTCCTCCTTGCTTTTTCCCTTTGCTTTGGACCGCAAAAATGCAACATGTCACGATTTAGCGACACTCTCTTCCTTGTGGTGGTTTTCTTTTTCTTTGATCTTTAGCAAATGGGCTTCTTTGGACTTCTTGGAAAACATGCAAAAAAGGTGGGTCCCCAATTTTGGGGTACGTTGTGGAGCAACAACAACACTTCCAAATGGTGAATTTCTCTATTTAAGTTTCACTTCCCCTTTTTTGATTAGCCTCTGGTCATGTTTCCATTTAGTTAGTTCTTCTTGTTGGTTCCTCTGGGCACATTTACCTTAGGTGGCTCCTACTATTTTCAGGTTGTCTCGTTCTACTGTCGTCGTTCTTCCCCTCTGCCTCCCTCTTTGGAGGCCCATAGCTGTCTTGTACAAGGTTCAGGGACCTTTCAACACCCTTTCAACCAATCAAAAAAAATAAAAAATAAAATGAGAGATCTATTAGTGTTAGAATTAGAGAATATTCTCTTAAGTTCCACTAGGATAGAAACTTGATTTTCCACTCCTCCATGTGTCTGGAGAACTCTCAGTGGTGTCTTCATTAGGTCTGATGAGTTGTTGTAATCCAACGGACTCTCAATGATAAACTCTGCTATTTATACAGAGTTGATCCTTGGAATAAATTAATTAGTTCCACTCTTCTCTTCATATTTTGTGTAATGATTTGCATATCTATTATTGTGAAATTCTAACATGGTACCATAGCAGGATAGATTTTGCTAGCATTCACTCTTGAAGGTTCTAGGATCTGGTTCTTTTTTTGCTTTGGATTTTTCTTGACTATCTTGCTTCTTATATGTTGTAGTCGGTTTATCCATATTTTTTTAAGCAAAATATTTTATAATATATTTATTATTTTTAAAGTTGATTCAAAACTTGAGGGTTTTATTTTTTGAAATTTTATGCACTCTTCCTTTACTCTTTCCAGATCTTTCATTCTATAATTTCTAGAGGAATATCCTTTTTTTTCAAAATCTCAACCCTCATTTTTTAAATGAAAGCAATCAATGCTTAGATATATCGCTGCATAATTTTTTGGCCCAAAATTTTTTTGGAACTGCATCTTTTTCGTGGCTCCAAACCATTTCACGCTGGCCCTTAATACGTGGCTTCCCTTAAATCTAAGATTGGTGTATATTTTTTAAAACAATTACATATTTATTGCTAACCTTTTCTTCGAATCATTTTTTATCTCTAACAAAATCCGAAGATTTTAAAACAACATCAAGTGTATTTCTAAAACGTAAAATCTTGGTGCACCACCCGTGACGTGGCTCTCGGAGACCTCCATGTCTCTCTTGGTTGCGTTGCATTGTATCTTCTCATTGGGTGAAAGCATATCTAGCGCTGGTATCTTCTCCATTTATACTCTTCACCACAAAGGAGATTCACACTTGTTCTGCTATTTTCTTCATATTTGGTTCGAGTATCTAATTTTGTGATTCATCTAAGGTTAAGAATTCTTTTTTCTGATGTGTTCTACAGGAGATTTTTTTAGAGGCTTCTAACATGTTCTGCAGGAGAGTTTTTTTGAGGCAACTTCTATTTTTTTCTAACATGTTCTACAGGACAATTTTTAGAGGCATCTAACATGTTTTGCAAGAGGTTTTTTAGAGGCAACACTCATCTATATCGCTCCCCTCGATGGCCCTTCCGAGCTCTCACCTAGGGCACTAGAGATATAAAAAAATTATTATTTTAGTAATTTTTTTATATTTTTATTCTTTGGATATTTAAACCATGTCTACGTAGGTGGCATCTCACGACGTCCTTGGAATATCCCTCCTGCTATTTGCCTCCAGTGGTGGACGTCTTCCTCTTCCACACAGTCAATATCTACACAGAGATAAAATTTGTTATTTTTAAGCTCTCTGGTTTCTTTAATATTTTCTGTGCAGGTGGCCTCATCGGTTACTCGGTGTCCTTGGATCATCCTTTGAAAAATGGAGACCTCCTTTCTATTGTTTTTCTTTCTCTGGTTTCGACCCAACGATGCATTAAGGAAAGGATCTCTCGGATTTTGGTTTTTTTAGGACGTATTATTTTCTCATAGCCGTGGGGCTTTATTTAAATCCTCGTTCTTTTATTTTCTAAATTTTAAATACACTTCGATTTCGAAGTATAAATATATGACTCCTTCTCAAAGCCTTTTTCATATTTTTTTAAAAAAGAGGGTCCCTTTGATAAGTCGTAGTCATATTGTAACCATAATATAAAAGACTTTTTTTTTTGGGGGGGGGGGTAATATAGGTGTAATGATTACAATTTTAAATTTTTTTATTTTCTATGCTTACACTTTCTAATTAATAATTTACACCTATATTGTTATTATTTGAGGAAAAGCTACCTTCTATTTATCTTCTTACAATATTGTTATTGTTTTATTAATAATTTTCCAAAGAATTTCTAGTTATTTTTTGAATTTCTCATATATTCTTTCTTCTCCTTTATTATTATTAATTTATTCAAATTAATATTAAAAAAAAGGAATATCTCACATTTTCTTCTTCTCTAAAGGTGTTATTAAAATTCTAGTATACAATTTTGATCATATTTGAACTTTAATATGTTAATCTCTTCACTTTAAACACATTATTTTTTCTAAATATTTCCTAAACATAAAATTTTAAGTCTTCTTCCTCAAAATATATTTTCCTACGTTCCATGTATCATTACCACTAAAAACTTATAGTTTCCCTCACGTAAGGGCGGGTTTTTGGAGGTACTTGGTATAAAGTTCCAACATATATTTTTCATTCATCTATTTATTTTTTTTGGATATCTCTCTCACTTATAGTTTCCCTCTAGTAAGGGCAAGTTTTGAGAAAATCCAAAATTATAAACTGGTTGAACTCTCTGCATTTCAAGCCTACAACCCTTGAAAAATTCTTCTCTATACTTACAATTTCCCTCAAGTAAGGGTGGGTATTGAGAGGAACTAAAAGGACTTGGTATTTCTCAAGAAAATAAACATTCGAACCTCAATTTACTTATAGTTTCCCTCTCATTAGGGTGGGTATATTGAGTTTTAGTATATTGAAAAGCTTCATTTTTTCCCTTCAAACATTTGCATTAATAAAATTTGAAGTTCAAAGGAGGGATATATTGATTAATTATAACTTCAAAATTTTCTTTTGTGTTAAAAAAAATATGAACTCAATTTAACCTCTCACCCCTCATAACTTTCACACTTGGAAACCTAAAATTTTAAATCTTATCTCTCAAAAAGGTCTTACTCATTTGTTAGAAGAAAAGCAACCAAAATTTGATAAAGAATATGAAATTTTTGTTCATAAAGGAAAAATGCATGAAAAAATGGGTATTATTAGCTCTAATGTTCATGAAAGTTTGTGGTTTCATATTACAGATTGCAAAAATCCTCATGAAAGTTGGGAGAAACTAAAGACCTTATTTGGGAAAGTAGATCAGATGAGATCAATGCAACTAGAAGCCAAACTAACATCTTTGTCTCCTAAATATTTTAGTAGTATTGTTGACTTCCTCACTAAGTTCAAAGAAGTCCTCACTCAATACAAAGGTAGTGGGAAGACTAATACTAAAGAAGAATACATTTATCTAATCCTTTCTAAGCTAAATGGTGTTTTTCAAAATTTTGCTACCACCTTTATATCTACCAAAGATGCTCTTGGTGCAACCTTTAAAATGCCTTCTTTAGAAGAATTTTGTGATATATTAACTAGGGAAGAAACCAAAATTGATAGATATGAAATCTCTTCTTCTTCCTCTTCTTCAAAATCCTTAGTAGCCTCCACTTCTTCTAAAGAAAAAATCAAAAAGAAGGAAAAGACTCCCATAACATGTACTCATTGTAAAAAGGATGGTCACTCTGCTAACAAATGCTGGAAAATATTACAGCAACTAGAGGTAGCTATGAAGGATCAAAATATAGAAAATAAAAATCAAATAGGAAAATCCCTTAATGTTCAAGGAAAAACCTCCAATTCTTCCTCTAATTACTGGGTCCTAGATTCTAGAGCTACTCATCACATGACTACTTCAGATAAGTCTTTCTCTTCTATCTCCTCTAGCTCTACTTGTAGCATAGAAGTGGGTGACTCTTCCTTCATCCCTGTCAAAGGAAAAGGGGATATAACCATTTATGGTGGCTCCATAAATAATGTTCTCTATGTTCTAGACATTGACACCAATCTTCTATCCATCTATCAGATTTGTGCTTCTAGAAATGGGAAAAATGTTCTCTTCTCTCCAACAGGAGTTGAGATAAGATATTTTCAAGATCCCCATTCTCTTATAGCCAAAGGGAATATTGATCATAAATCTCATCTTTTTCACTTCAAAGGTTTTCAAAATCCAGAAGGAGCCTCCTATTTTGTGGCTCATGGTGATCTTGAAAGTCAAATACGACATGAAAGGTTTGGTCATCTTAGTTACAACTACCTAAAGGATTTGAGCACCCATGATATGGTTATAGGATTACCCTAAGTCTATTATAGTGATGGAGTTTGTCCTAGATGTGCTCTTGGAAATCAACATAAAGATCCTTTCCACCCAAGTAGTTCTCTAAAAACCTCATCCCCTCTAGATTTAATCCATAGGGACTTAATGACCTTTCCTAAACCATATTTCAAAGGAGAAAAGTATGCTCTAACCTTTATTGATGATTTTTATAGAAGGTCTTGGGTCTACTTCCTGAAATATAAGAGTGATGGTCTATCCCACTTTACGATTTTTAAAGCCGCATCTTGCAAAATCAAGAATATTCGCACATATAATGGGGGGAATACTGTAGTAATGAGTTTTCCATATTTTTATCCAATCATGGCATCATTCATCAAAATTATTTCTCCCATAATCCTCAACAAAATGGTATTGCAGAAAGGAAAAACTAGACATTAAAAGATATGGCTAATTGTATGCTCCATTCAAGAGATCTTCCAAAAGTATTTTGGGTAGAAGCTATTAACTGTGCAAATTATATTCAAAATCACACACCTCATAAAGCTCTTGACCATTTAAATCCTGAAGAAGCTTGGTCTGGCTTAAAACTAGATGTTTCCTACTTCAATATTTTTGGGTGTACTTCTTGGGATCACATCCCAAAGAAGAAAAGTAAGGTTCTTGATAAGAAAAGAAAAAAGTTCATATTTGTTGGTTATTTTGAAGAATTGAAAGCATACAAGCTTCTTGATCCCTCAACTCATGAGGTTTTATTTAATAGGAATGTCCAATCTTGATGAAACATTCCCTCAAAAAGATCCTCAAAAGCCCTCTTCCTCCATTGAGCCTTCTCCTATAGTAGAACCTCAATATTATGAAGAGTCAACTCTTGAAGTTAACTTGGTCATTGATAATCAAGATGAGGAACCTGTAACTCCATCTCAATATATTTCAACTCCTTCAACTCCTTTCTCTATGCCAAAATGGGCCCGCACCATTGTTAAAGAAGCTACTCCTTACATCCAAAATCTTCCTTCAACTAGATCATCCAACCCCATAGGCAATGGTCTTGTATGTCAGTCTATTTTCTCTTATCCTCAATCCTTAAAAGAAGCCTCAGGTATTAAGGAATGGGATGATGTCATGGAAAATGAATTTTCTTCCTTGATCAAAAACAAGACTTGGGATTTAGTTCCCTTACCTAAAGGAAGGAAATTAGTTCATTGTAAATGGATCTTCAAAACAAAATATGGGCCTAATAGAGAAATAGACAAACACAAGGCTCATCTAGTGGCCAAATGTTTCTCTCAAATTGAAGGTATAGATTATGCAAAAACCTTTGCTCTAGTTGCTAAAATGGATTCTGTAAGATTGGTTCTTGCTCTAGTTGCTTCCCATAAGTGGCATGTCTATCAAATGGATGTAAAATGTGCTTTCTTACATGGAGACTTAAAGGAAGAAATATTCATGGAACAACCTGCTAGTTTCACTCAAGACTCCTCTCTTGTTTGTAGGCTCAAAAAGTCTCTCTATGGCCTCAAAAAACCCCTAGAGCTTGGTATGAGAAGATGGACTCCTTCCTTCTTTCAGCAGGTTTTTCTCATTTTGAGTCTGATAACACAGTTTACATTTGGAGAAATAAAGGCAACATCACCATTCTTGTTCTATATGTTGATGATCTTCTTCTCACTGGTAGTAACTTGACTCACATACAGACTATAAAAGACTCCCTCTCTAAAAATTTTGAAATGGTTGATCTAGGTAAAGCTCATTACTTCCTTGGGATCCAAATAAGTCAAACCGATGCAGGTATTTCTTTGTGCCAACAAAAGTACACTCTATATCTTCTACAAAGATTCAAAATGACATATTGCAAACCTTCTCCTACACCCTTTCAATCTGGCATTAATCTTAGTACTTCCTGCTCATCCCCTCTATGTGATGCAACTCTATATTGTCAAATTATAGGGATTTTACTATACCTTACTCATACTCGCCCATATATCTCATTTGTAGTTGGCCTCATATCCATATTCTCTCATAAACCTCACTTCAATCATTGGAAAGCAACAAAAAGGATCCTTCATTACTTGCAAGGCACTACTCACTTTGGGCTCTTCTAGAAGGGAAAATCCATGGATATTATTGGCTACACATATTCATATTGGGCAGGTTTAGTAGAAGATAGATGTTCCACCTCAGGCTATGTATTTTGCCTTGGTTCTTCACCAATAGCCTGGTTATGCAAGAAATAACAAGCAATAGCTCTATATTCTACAGAGGCAGAATACAGGGCATCAATTTTGGCTAGTCAGGAAGCTCTTTGGCTTCATCAAATTCTAAGAGAATTTGGTTTCACCCATGATAAGCCTATAACTCTTTGGTGTGACAATCAAAGAATATTCATATTGCATGAAATCCAATTTAACATCAGTGAACCAAGCACATTGAGATATACACATACACTTCATAAGGCAACATATTCAGAGTAGGGACATACACTTGGAATATATTCCAACTGAGAATCAAATTGTAGATATCTTCACCAATTCATTTCCTTCTCCACGTTACCTTCAGTTGTGAGATAAGCTTGGAGTTATACAGCTGCATTGATTTCTTTTATGAGGACAATATTCACCATACGAAGACAAGCCTCTCTTCTTATAATAGTTGGTTTTTCCCCACAGGGATTTTTTCACCAACTATTTATTGTATATGAGTACCTAATCAGGCCAAGTTTTCGAGACTCATCTTTATTTCTTGTATAAAGAGGACAATATTCACCATACGAAGACAAGCCTCTCATTGTTGGTTTTTCCCCATAGGGTTTTTTCACCAACAATATTATGTAAATGAGTACCTAATCAGGCCAAGTTTTCGGGAATCATCTTTCTTTCTTGTATAAAGAGGACAATATTCACCATACAAAGACATGCCTCTCATAGTTGGTTTTTCCCCATAGGGGTTTTTTCACCAACTATATTATATGAGTACCTAATCAGGCCAAGTTGTCGAGACTCATCTTTATTTCTTGTTAAAGAGGACAATCTTTGCCATACGAAGACATGCCTCTCTTCTTCTCATAGTTGGTTTTTTTCCATAGGGGTTTTTTTACCAACTATCTATTGTATTAGGAGGACAATATTCACCATACGAAGACAAGCCTCTAACTTCCTTTTGATTGATGGTTTTTTCCCATTGGGTTTTACCATCTCTTCAAAAGAAGTCATTGTACATGAGTACCTCATTAGGCCTTGTTGCCAAGACTTATTTGTATGATTCACCCCTAGTATCACTTAAGGGAGGGTGTTAGAATAAGAGAATATTATCTTAAGTTCCACTAGGATAGACACTTGAGTTTCCACTCCTCCATGTGTCAGGAGAACTCTCAGTGGTGTCTTCATCAGGTCTAATGAGTTATTGTAATCCAACGACTCTCAATGATCAACTCTGATATTTATACAGAGTTGATCCTTGGAATAAATTAATCAGTTCCACTCTTCTCTTCATATTTTATGTAATGCTTTGCATATCTATTATTATAAAATTCTAACAATTAGAATATCTATAATAATTGATTCAAGTTGCTTATCAAATTCCTCTTTAAAATGGTGAAATTTGCTCTCTTTTCCCCTTTTAAAACAAGGAGGGGGTTATTCAGAGATATTTTCCACATATATCCTAATAAGAATCTCAACCCATTATTTTAGGTTGACTCCTCTAAATATGGATGATAGGATGGTCGTCACCCTCCATAGTTTATGATGAGTAGACATTGAACCTCCAGAATCGAGTCTGGAATTGAAACAGTGGATCACAAGGGCATCCACCTCTGTCCACTCATTTGTCTCTTTCCCCTTGCGATTAAAACTCTCCCTCCAGCCAAGATGAATTGGCATCAATGATGGCTTGGCTTTCATAGAGGACAACCTATCTCCCAACCATGTTATAATGTGCTTATCTAATGGTAGTTTTAGCTTCCTTGTAGGTGAAGCAATTCAAATGCCCATTGAAAGTAGCCTCAGTATTATTGAAGTTTATTTTCTAAGGTTTTTGAAAGTGACCTTGAAAAACATTGTGTTAATTTTCTTGTGTGGTTTCCAAAGTAACCATGCCAGGTTGGAAAAGCACTTTGTTTGGGTTATCATTATACAACCAACCAAATAGTCATTCTCACTAGATTAAAATAATCTGACAAAATACTTAGATAAGTGTGGGAGAAAGGTATATATCAATCCACTAAAAGGATCACAACATCCAATGCATGGAGAAATCCAAATAATATGTATTTATATTTAATATTTTATTATTATTATTTTATGGGGTTAGATGTTGTTATTATTATTTATATGGGAAAACCAAGTTAACATGATTCCAACATTTTAATACATCAAACTAGGTTAGTCAACAATAAAATACTTGGTTATTATAATTCAACCTATCTTCTTCTCCAATACGGGTCTCCTTAAAGGGAACCCAAATCTAAAAAAATAATTGGTATGATCTCTATAGATACTAAGGGGAAAAACCCCCAAGGGCTAGGTGGATTAGTAAGTGCATCACTAGGAACTTACTAAGAGACCTAAGTTCAAACCTTGAGGAAGCCAACCCTTTCCAAAGGTAGTAGTCTACTTTAAATCCTCTGAGTGTGGGTTAGATTGACGATGATGGTATGGACCTTGAGCGACCGGTGGTCCCCATATCACACCAAGTCAACAAAAATGAGATGAATATGTTTGTTTGGAGTAGTCCCTATGGTTTAAACTTTGCACTAACCGATTACTAAAAATAGTGGTTGTCATCAACTTTCCTATGTAATAAAAAATATATTAAGGGGAAAAAGGGTCCTTTTGGGGATACCTCAATGATATGTTTCATCTTAGTGATCTTAGTTTGAATTAGTCAATAAAAAAACACTTGGTTACTACCATCCAACCTATTGGTTACTACTATCTAACATATATTCTTCTGAGTACGTCATTGTTTGAACCTGAGTCTCCTTAAAGAGAGTCCAAAGCTAGAAAAACAATTTTTATGATCTCTTTAGATATTAAGGGGAACAAGGATCCTTTTGGAGACACACCGATGATATGTTTCATCTCAGTAACATTGGTTTGAATCACAAGAAGAGAATGTGACCTTATTTATGCCAAATTTTGTACTTCATGTTACTTGAAAATAAATAAATAAAGTGGTACCAACCCAACCTATCTTCTTTTGGAAATGTCATGGTTTGAACCTAGGTTTCTTTAAAGAGAGCACAAAGCTAGACAAATAATTTTTGTGATATCTTTAAACATTAATGGATAAAAAGGATCCTTTTGAGAACACCCCAACCGTATGTTGTTGACGTTTCATCTCAATGACCTTATGAAAAAGAGGGAGTGTGACCTCATTTATGACAACCATTGTACTTCATATTACTTTAAAATAAATAAATAAATAAATGGATTTGCATTGAATAATTATATATTAAGAAAAGTTTTAAAATATGTTGAGATGTATAACCAAATATAGATGAAAAATAGTTTTGATCTCTTTAGATATTAAGGGAAAAAAGGTCCTTGTGGAAACATGCGAATGGTATGTTGTTGGGTATCATCTCAATGACCTTAGTTCCAATCATGGTGGAGTGTGACCCATTTATGCCAATATATGTACTTCTTATTACTTCAAAATAAATAAATAATGGAATGGATTTACATTGGATAATTATATATTTGGAAAGGATTTAATATAATTATAGATTTTTTAAATAGGTTGAGACCTTGCTTTTTTTATTAAAACTTGGTTCTCTTTAATGAGAGCTCGAATATTTTATACATTTTATGGTTAATGTGTGGCTAATGATATTCCAAAGACATTATACATTGTATGATCTATTTAGATATTAAGGGAAAAAGGGTCCTTGTAGGGACACCCAAATGGTATGTTGTTGGTGTTTCATCTTAGTGACCTTAATTTGAATCACAAGGGAGAGTGATCCCATTTATGTCAACTGGTGTACTTTATATTACTTAAAAATGAATAAATAAAGGAATGGAATGCATTGAATTATTATATATTTAGAAGGATTTTAATGTAAATATACATTTTAAAAATAAGTTGAGATAGCTTCTCGAGATATTATTTTCAAACTTGTGTCAATGAATAAATAAAGGAATGCACTCTAGAAGCACATTATACAATTGTATTCATTATACAATTAAATAGAGTCAATGTTGAAGGTTTAAAGGAAGGAAAGATCACTCATTGAGTGGTGAATGTTGTACATGTAAACATTGGGACAAGTTGGCATGCAATTAAACTTGACATACAAAGTCAAATCATACAATTGTATGATAAAGGAGGTTATAAAAAGACTAGGTCCATAAGGAAATCCATCAGGACCAAGTGCCTTGTTATAATGGAAAGAGAAAATTGCTTCATGGAGATCCTCCATAGATATATTCTCCATCAAGATTTCATTTTGTCCTTGAATGATAATTGGTGGAATATTTTACAAAAGTTTTTCTTGTGCCTCCTTATATTTCCTGGAATCTGATAAAATATTTTTTTAATTTTCATACTCAATATTTCTTCCATATGGAGTTATAATATTATTGATATGATAAACAAAGTAATTATTATTGTTTTAGAATGATTTTTTTTTGTATTTCTATCTCCTTCCTTGAGCCATTTATCTCTAGATTTTTGGAACTAATATGACTCCTTTTTCAATGCATTATGATAATTAGAAAGTAATTGTTTTTATTTCACATAAGAATCATGGTCCATTCCACTAATTTCTACTATATCATGTAAATTTTTGAGCTTGGATTCATTAGTTCTATTCTTTAAAAATATCACCAAAACATTTGGCATTTCATATCGTCATTTACTCATTTAAATATTGGAACTTTTGAACAAGCATGTACATACACAATCCTTCAAAATTTGATTCACCCACCATAATATAACCATATGCAAAGAATCATGATCTTGGAACCACATAGATTGGAAGTGAAATGGATTTGTATGACCATTATTAGGTAACTCACAAGTCAAAAGAATGGGTTTGTGATCTAAATCTACTTGCAATAAAATATCTGAAGTGATTGTATACTTTGTTTGCAATTATTTATTAGATAACAAGAACATATCCAATATTTCTGCTATATGATTTTGTCCTATACATCTATTATCCCATGTATATTGAAATCTTGAGGACTAACATCCAAAAGGTTATTTGAATTGAAAAATAAAACAAAATATTACATTTATTTAGACCATATTAGAATATCACATTTCTTTTCCAAAGGAGATAGAAAAATATTAAATTTATCCCTATGAATGCATAGATCACAATGAGTCATCATTGTATTTGACAAAAATATGCTAAGGTCCTTTTAACATCTTTCACGAGTAATTATAGTTGGAGCATATACATTTATAACCCCAACTTTGATGTTTTTCTCTTTGCTACAAAATAATCCAACAACCAAATTATTTTTGCCTTCTAATAGTTTTCCATCCCATTTGCATTTATCCCATATTACTAAAGTATCGTCTAAATCTCTTGTAGAAGAAACTGTAAACAATTATTCGTCTTCGAAATATTTTAAAACATCCTTACATTCCTCACTACTTAATTTTATTTCTTGTATTAAAATACACTTGGGACTATAACAACCTATTAATTACTTACTAATTCTTTTAAAGGTGTTTTATTCATATGCCCCTAATATTCCTTGATATTATTTTCATCATCACCTCTTTTTATTTTTATTAGTGGGCTTAGCCTCATTTCTTGTTAAGACCTGTGATAATTTTATTTAACTTACAAGATCAATATCCTTTCAAGTTTCTTTTTATATTTGTTCTTGCTTTGATGGCCTTCCTCTCATTCTTCAATTCCCACCAACACTCCCATTTTTTTTTGGTATGGATAAAAAGGGGGTTGAAGGACCCCGACCATTTACATAGAGCTCGAAATATGTACAAGAAAAAATAAGATAAGATCATACAAATGTAAGATAGCCCTAATTTAGTAAAACAAACAAACCTGGGCTAAACCTATTGATGGAGAATCTCAAATAATATGTCTACCGCTATCCTTCCATTTAACATGGATGATGTAGTACTTAATGCTTTACATAACTGATAAAGAAACTGGTAACAATAATGTAATTTAGTGTGCTCAAATCCTTCATCACATGATCCTAATAAGTATTATTCTTTGCCCTGCCCTATTCATTTTCTAGCTTCATTATCAATTTTAATAATCTCTTCCAAATCCATGTGGGCATATGACCAATCCTTGAAATTCTCAAATTTAACTACCATATTCACCATTTTATCGATAGCTTTGTTTCCCTCTCTATAAATATGTTTAACTTGACTTTATTCTAGGTTTTCCAAGATAGTCCTCACATCTATAATTATTTGGAAAATGCTAGAATTATTTAACTCCCATTTTTGAAGGGAAGTTATAATATTCTTGGAATCTTCCTCAAGAACAATTCTTCTAAAATCTAAATTCATTGCAATTCGTAGACCTATAAGCATTGTCCTTACTTTAGCTTGGTGATTTGTGGTAATTCCTAGATCCTCAGCATATGCAACCACTAACTAACCTTTGTAATTCCTAATGAGACCCCCACCACCAACATGACCTAGGTTACCTTTTGCAGCTCCATCAAAGTTAAATTTTACCCAATATTTGTGGCGACGTTCACATCTAGTATCTAGTCTCACCTTATTGATTTTTTTCATATATAAGATATATTTTTCTCTAGAGAGGATCATTGCAAGATTTTCTTGGCTAAATTTTTTTTTAATACAATCCTACAATAGGGTTATTTTTATCCTAGTATAAACCCCAATTATTCCTTTGGTTTTATTTTTGAACACTAGTCTATTTCTTTCCAAACAAATCCCCTAGCAAATATTTGGAATACATTTTTGTCAAAAAATACTGCCATTGTTCCCAAATCCTGATTAGAGAATCTAGAATGACCCAAGCAACATTAATTTATCTCAATAACATATTTAGGATATCATGAAAAAAATCACAAGTTCCAAACAAGTGGCCCATACACTCACCCTCTTTGTTGCATAAGATACAAATAGTTGGAACCACAATATCTCTTTTGAATATATTGTCTTTTGTAAGGATATTATTGAGAATGGTAGTCCAAAAAAATATAGCAACCTTAGGGATGATTTTTAGCTTCCAAATTATTTTAAGCTCGGGTTCCTCTAAGGTTAATTTTCCCAAGAATCTATATCCATACTTCACCAAGTATTTGTCTTGCTGGTTTCTTCCTCAAATTATCTGATCCTTGTCTAAACCTCTATCTAAATAATAAATTTTTAGGAGGTTTTGTAGATCTTTACCCCTTGGGCCTTGCATATCTTCTTGCACTATTTTCCACTCTTGAAAGTAACCCACCCTATGAATGTAACCATTAATTTTATTACCATAGGTCCTGGTTAAATGTTCATTAATAACTTTGAAATTTCTATAGTTCACAAAAAGCTCCTCTTGAATCCAAGGGTCTTTCCAAAATTTAATTTTGTCTCCCCTACCTACTCTCCATTTTAGACCTTGCCATACAAATTTCCTACTATTGATTATATTTTACCAAAAAATAGACCCATGTGGAGGATTAGAATAACTGATAAAGTGGTTTCTGTCCTCCAAGTATTTATTTTGGATAATGCTAGCCCATTTTCCCGATGCTCTAGTGCAAAGCCTCCAACCATGTTTAGCTAGAAGGTTTCTATTTATATTTCTTAACTTCCTCAAAACAAGACCCCCATTATATAAATGTTGGTAAAAAGTATCCCAAGTTACCAGATGTATACGTTTTTTGGATTCAGTACCATCCCATAAGAATGTTTTTTGTAGTATTTCTAAAGTCTCTTCCACTTTGCTTAGCATTCTTAGGAAAGACATGAAATAAATAGGGAGTATTTGAAGCGTGTGTTTTATGAGTTGTACTTTACCTACATATGATAACATAGATCCCTTCCAAACTTGAAGTTTCCTATTAAATTTACAAATAATTAGATTTCAAATTTCATCTTTCATATTGCGTATAAACAAAGGTAAACCCAGATAGGTGATTGGGAAATTTTCTTCCTTACAACCCTATACTTTAACTATTTGATCTTTTATACTTTTCTCCATGTTTAAAAACATAATCCTATTTTTTTGATAATTTATTTTTTTGGTTGTAGCTTTTCCATAAGAATCAAGGACTTTTTTAAACTCCAAATCTTCTTCCTATGTAGCTTCCCCAAGCAAGAAAGTATCATCCATAAACTATTGATGAGACAAATCTTCACCAATGAATGAATGTTTTAGACCTTTGATATTACCATCCTTTCCCTTTATTTCCAAATTTCTTCCCACGAAATCTACCATAATGATAAAGAGATATGGAGACAATGGATCTCCTAGCCTAATTCCTTTTATAGAAGGAAAGAACCCAGCATATTGTCCATTGATCAAGATTGAAAAGTGAGGTATAGAAATACACATACCAACCCATGCTCTCCATTTTTTATTGAAACTCATTTGCTCTATTATTTTATCTAATAAGGACCATGAAACCCTATCTACCACCCACCCTTGAATTTTTAAGGGGTCTAGACCATGGTCATCTCACCTAGGGATAGTTGCTTGTGGTTGTCCCTGGATGGGATGGCCATGAACCGTGGTCGTCTTGGGGTGGGAAAACCATGGCTATATGGTCCAAAACTTCCTAAAAGTGGTTAGGAACCCTAATTAACCATTGAGGGTTTCTAAATGGAGTTATATGGTGTCGATAAGAGTGGTGTCATCACAGTATTATCTGATTTACATGATTTTAGTGTTTGCATATAACTTTTTTTAAGATGTGTTGTGTGAAACAAAGCGCAAAGCAAAAATAGATGACTAAATAATAAAATGATTAATTTTATTCAGTAACCTAACAAAATTTAGATGCCTCCATTTTGGAAAGAGCATGCATTCTTGGAATCCTTGCTTTTTACATAATTGAAGGATTTAATTTTGGTATACCTTTCAGCCACCCTGTAATGACATATTTGGGGCTTAGGGTATACTTGGTCTTGGTTCCTTATGTTTCCTCTTTTGAGATACGTATATTGAGAATTCAAGTATACCAAGACATTGTTTTATTGAATTCATGCTAAAAAAAAATTCCTAGCATGGGCATGAAATCTTTGGCAATGATTCTTTTGAATGTATGCAAATTATACTTTTGATGGTTTGAGTGTTGATTTTGATTATAAAATCGTTGTTATGACTACCCACTCAAGAAATGAGTCATTTAGGGAATGACCAATGATGAAAGATATGATTCTATTGACCCATATGATTGGATTGGGAATACCTCCAGTTTTACCCATTGTAATATTTATCAATTTTGTGTGAGGATTTTGATGGTTTTGTTGATATTTCATGGAAGAAAAGGTTTGAATACCTCATTCCCGTGGAGTGGTAAATATACAATGGCCTTATTTTGTAGTGAAGAAGAGGTTTTTAAATTCATCCATGAATAATTTAGGTTCAATCTTGATTATTTTTAAATTTTATCAATTTTGACCTATTTTTGGTGGTTTTTAGACCATTTTATTTGGTTTTTTAGTTGTCTTTGTGGGATTTTTTGGTGGTCATCCCAAGGTAGTATGGCTGAAAATTTTATGGCCATCCTAGGGTGGGACGGTCAGCCAATTTTTTGGCCATCCCACCCTAGGATGGCCATGCTCATTCTAATGCTTTTTAAGCCAAAAATTGGCCAAAATAGCTCATTTGCACACTTCTAACTTGGCAAACTGAAAGGTGTGAAGTAGGATATTCATTATTCAAAGAAGAACACTGTTGAGGTTATCCCTAAATTACAATGAGCCAGCCTCAAGACTCGAAAAGCAGTGGAGCTAGCGTAAGATGGGTAAGGGCTAAATTTACTCCTATACTTTATTAAACTTGGAATTGTAATTATTTACGCATTTTACAAAAAAATACACTAAATATAAGTTAATGAACCTTAGTAGTGATAATATGTAGGAATTTGTGCTTTATTTGTGGTTTGTGTGCAATTTTATTCCATTTTTTGTGTTTTTATGTTTTTATGCCTATTTTTGGGGGTTAGGAAGGCCCTTTTTAAGCATTTTTGGGGGTCATCCCTAGGTGGGATGGCTACCAGTTTGGGGGTTGTCCTTGGGTGGGACGACCATGAATTTGGGTTGTCAGGTGATCAAGTTTTAGTATCAATTTCCAATTCTTGTTAGACTACAAAGTACTTATTCACAAAGGATGAATAGAAATGTCTTGATGTCATTGGTCTCAATCAAGTGACATGGTTAGATCCAGTGGTAGGTGATAAAGCCTATCTGACAGCTTTGATAGATTTTTGGGACCCTAGTAGCAACACCTTTCACATACCGACAAGGGAGATGACAATGATGTTAGAGGATATCTATCAGATTTTGCACATTATTATAGAGGGGTGTCCTATTGTATCCACTCATTGAGATCTTAAAGACATGGTTTTGCTTAGATACTTTATAGGGGATTGGCACAAAATAGTACGTGACTTACCTATCAGAGGTATCCTAATGGATTTATGGTATAAGGTAGAGGTATTGATTATGAGATATACCTTACTGATGATTCTTATATCCAACATGTTGCTACAAGACTCGTCAGGAGATAGGTTCCCTTGGAACCTTTTGGAGTTGGCATTTTCACTAGTGGAGTGCACCATAGAGAGGTCATTAGTGATGGCTTGGGGCACTACTTTACTGGTATAGCTTCATGATGAGTTGTATAATATTCGTTCTCACAAGTAGAAAGGATTGGGATGCATATTTCTACTGCAAGAGTGGAGATGACAACATATTGCTATGGATCAACCATAGGGACTATCTTGGATGTCCCAAGCATAGCTTAAAGTTATGGAGATATGCTATGGGATTCTATGGTAGTGAGATCAAGAGAGGAGTCATAACTATCTCTATGCAAGCACAATTGATAATTATGCATAATCATTTGCATAGCTCAGGGCATAGAAAATTACTTGGAGATCTTACAGAGATTGTCCAGTATGGTCTGAGGCTAAGGTGTAGCTTTGTTGGGTGAGGCAAGAGAGATGATTATTTGGTCAACATGGGAATAAGTGAGAGTAATTCCCATATGCTCGAGTGCTATGGTATTTTGGGCTATGCCAAGGGTACTTGGAGATCCATTGATCTACCGACACCATGGGGATGAGAGGACACTTACTTGACCTATAGTTGAGGTAGTTGGAGAGAAGATAGATTCTATAGAGGATAACTCTAAGCTAGATGAAATAGGAACTACAATAGAGTATGACTCCTGGTGGGTGATATGCCAGTGATAAGGAGAGGGGATACTAGGAGGTGGTATATCTATGGTGATAAGGGAGGCTCATGGGGATGCTCTAGATGAGGGACATGATGAGGCTTCAAATTGGGAGGAGCTAAAATTAGGTGAGTGATATGTGCATCCCTGAGTAGATGATGAGTGGATAGATCTCATTGATGTGGAGGATCCAAAAATTTACTATGTTGAGGATGACTTTGATGAGCAGGGAGTGTATACATAATTGGCAGCATGGGATTCTACCATTATTGAGCTATAGGGCGAGTTGATCAGAGGTAGAAAAGAGTGGAGGAAGTACGTAGAGGAGGGGGCCCTCCTACAGTCATAGATGTAGATTGCACAGGCAGATATTGATAGGTAGGCATAAGAGTTAGTTGCTCTTCAATCATAGGTTAGAGTAGGAAGTGCAAGCCATGGGGGATATAGCAGTGGTGATATGTCTAGGCTATGGGAGGAGGTGACATAGATCCAAACCTTGAGCGAGTACCAGGCATATCGTTGAGATAACACTACCTACATGTTGGACATTTTGAGTAGATGAGTTATCATTGATGTCAAAAGTGAGTGGTTATTGATGTCAAGCTTTCAACATCAGTTAGTGGTATTTTCAATGGGTAGCATCAGTTTTAGGTTCTCCAATAAGTGAAAAAGGATAGTCCACTTTTAGTTGATCAAGACCCGATTCCAAGCAGTCATATGGGGTCCAAACGGCGTAGAAGAGGCCCATACAAATAATATTATAAAATTTTATTATAATATTAAAAAGGAAATTTAAATTAATTATAAATTAATTAATATAATTTTATTATAAATTAATTTATTAATTAATTTAATTAACTTTCATGTTACTTAAGTTAATTATAATTTTATTTTAATTTAATTATAAATTAATTTTTATTAATTTAATAAACCTAAAAGGGTTATAAAGCTAAGCTTATAAATCGAATTATTAAATTTGATTTGCATTGACGTGTTATGACAAAAGGCATTATGTGTATATATAGGCAAAACCTTTGCCTTAAGAAACTCTTCCAATATTTTATATTCGAATGCCTATGCTATATTGTGCATAGAAAGAACGTTGGCAGTTGGGGTTTGTTGGCTATAGCTATTCAAAGTAGACATTCCAACAAGATTATGCTCTGCATTACTGTTTATGCTCTGACTTCTTTGGAGGAAAAAATAAGACAGTGGAAGGATATTACTTATATTATCTCTCTTTTTTCTAAATCTTGGATCTTGATCGGAGGAGATTTCAATACCATCCTCTCTCTGGATGAGAAAATGGGGGGAAATAGAAATTTATACAAAAGCACTGACCTCATGAGTGAATATATTGCAAACCTCCATCTTGTGGATATCCAACCATATAATGGCCTTATGACTTGGTCTAACATAAGGTAAGGCTTAGCTTGTATAATGGAGATATTGGATAGGTTTTTGCTCTCTAAAAATTTCTTAAAGTGAAGACTCTTAATAATTCTGGTTCGGATCATTGGCCAGTCATGGTGGAAATGTGGAAAACCAATGTGAGTTGCTCTCCTTTTAATTTTCAATTAATGTGTCTTAGAGACATTTCCTTCAGACCTCATGTGCAACAATGGTGGAAGGAAGGTAAACCTAGGCATGAGACTAAGATGTTTTGTTTTGCCAAAAGACTACAATACATTAAATCCAAAATCAAGACTTGGAACTGGAAAGAGTTTGGGGATGTTCATAAAAAAAACATGAAGTTATTGCTCATCTTGAAAATTTGAATAAGAAAATCCATTTAGATGGCCTCACAGAGAAGAGAAGTGTAGATGAAATTAAACTCACAACTTAGTTAGAGGAATGGACAACTTAGTTAGAGGAATGGGAAAAAAGAGAAGAAATATTATGGATTCAAAAATCTAGAATTCAATGGCTCAAAGAAGGATATCAAAACACAAATTTCTTCCACAAATATCTTCTAGCTAGAAGATCTCACAACTTTATTTCTTCCTTAAAATCATATTCTGGAGATGTTGTTTATACTTGGGATGGCATGAACTCTATTGTTGTTGATTACTTTTCCAATATTTTTGTTGCTACTCCTCTTGACTCGACTTCACAACAAAATTTTCTTCAAGAAATCCCTTCTCTTATCACTTCTGAGGAGAACTCTATTTTGACTGCTCCTGGAGCTTCAACAAGTAGTTTTTAAAATGCAAAAAGGGAAAACCCCAGGTCCTGATGGTTTTCCCATTGAGTTCTACCAAGAGTTCTGGGATATCCTTCATGTTGATTTATTAGAGGTGGTGGAAGAAGCCAGGAAATCCAAAGAAATTTTGAAGGTTATCAATAAAACTTATATTACTCTTGTTCCAAAAGCTCAAGAGTTTGATCATATCTCAGATTTTAGACCTATTGCTTTATATAATGTTCTTAAAATCATTACTAAAATCATGGCAGAAAGGTTGAAGCCTCTTTTGCATAAGATTATTTCCCCAGAGCAAGGGGGTTATGTGGAAGGACGTCAAATAGTAGATGAGATAGTTCTTGCTCAGGAAGCCATCCATTCCATGGATATGCAAAATTCTCCTTCCATGTTCATTCGGTTAGACTTATCCAAATCTTATGACAGAGTGGATTGGCACTTCCTTATCAAAGTTTTGAGGCAATTTGGTTTTTCTAAGGATTGGATGGATTGGATTATGGGATGTATCTCTTAATTTTCCTACTTAGTTCTTATCAATGGCAGGCCTTCTCAGTATTTCCCAACTTCTAGAGGTATTAGGCAAGGTGACCCGCTATCCCCTTATTTATTCATCATTCTTGTTGAATGCTTGGGTAGGACTATAACCAAAAAGAGAGAAAATAAAACCATTGAGGAAGTTACCATTGCTCGTGGAGCTAGACCTATATCTCATCTTCAATTTATGGATGACTCTATTATTTTAGGTAAAGCTACAGTTAAGGAAGCTTCTAATATTAAGCAAATCATTAGCTATTTTTCTAAGGATACTAGGCAGTTGATCAATGAAGACAAATCTAAAGTTATTTTCTTTCATCGCTCTGCTAGACAGGAATCCTTGGTCTTGGATAAATTAAGATATAAGAAGACCTCTCTTCCAATCACTTATTTAGGTATTCCCATAAATATTCAAATGCAGAAAAATAAATATTGGAATTGGTTGTTGGACAAAGTCAATAAGAAAATTGGAAAGTGGACCAACAAGTGGCTTTCTTCTAGGGGTAGAATCACCTTGGTAAAATCAATCCTTCAAGCTATTCCTATTTATGTTTCTTCCATTTTGAATATCCTAAATGCTGTTCTTCGAGAATTAGATCAAATCAGTCATTGTTTCCTTTGGAGTGGTACTAAGGAGAAAATAAAATGGGCCTTGGTGAAATGGAATACTTTATGTCTTCCTACGAGTGAATGGGGGTTGGGATTTCGGTCTTAAATTAATAAAAACAAAGATTTAGCTGCTAAATTATATTGGAGAATGTTGCATAACCCCAATGCTCTTTGGGCCAATAATATCTGTGCTAAATATACTGAGAACAAAAGTCCTGAAGACCTTGTTCGCTATCAACTTCCTACCAAAGGTTCTCCCATTTTAGCAGTTCTTAAGACTGGTGAGGATTTGATAAAGAAAAAATTATTTTGGATCATTCATAATGGTCAACATGCAAATTTTTGGACAAATTCTTGGGATGGTCATAAGCCTTTGATAACTCAGTTTCCCAATTGGAGGCCTTGGATGGAGGAGCTTCACCGAGCTAATTGGATAAATGTGGCTAATTACTGTCGGTACCATATTGGTAATTCAAAGGTTGGTAGATATTGGATCCCTATTGAGTACTGGCCTATTCAAATCCTAGAAAGGCAAAGACAAGATATCCAAGGCATCCTTCATATGAGATCCCTCTCTTGGTCCCATGAAAAATATTTTTTTGGATGGAACAACACTACTAAGGGTGAGTAATCAGTTGCTCAAGGTTATTTGACCTTATGCCATAATAATCCCAACCATTATTCTGACATCTTTTCTTGATTGTGGGCTCAAAATCTCTGGCCTAAGGTGAGGCTCTTTAATTGGCTTTTATTGCATTGTAGGGTGCTTACTGGTGAGCAA
Source organism: Wollemia nobilis (assembly GCA_028583015.1). Taxonomy (NCBI): domain Eukaryota; kingdom Viridiplantae; phylum Streptophyta; class Pinopsida; order Araucariales; family Araucariaceae; genus Wollemia; species Wollemia nobilis. Next base: position 1,899,331 of record JAQPPZ010001923.1, read on the forward strand.
CTTATGAAGCGTGGTTTTCATGGCCCTTTTAGATGTGAAATGTGTGAAGAGAATGTAGAAAATATCAACCATATTTTTATTGAGTGTAATTTAGCATCTGAGCTATGGAGGAGAATGGCCACTTTACTTGGCTTACAAGTGGTCCAATTTTTTTACTTTTGAACAGACTTTGGAGGGATTGGCCTAATCAAGAGAGTGTTGATCATTTTATTAGGCAGTTAGTTTGGATGGGTTCTACCATTCTTCTTTGGAATATTTGGAATGAAAGGAACAACCGAATTTTTAATCAAGATAGGAAGGATATTCACTATATTTTGCAAAATACCATAGCCACATTAGTTGAATTAGTCCATCAACTCCTTAATCACCCCCAAAACTCCCACCAAAGATGGGATCAAGTGATGCAAATATTGAAGACTAAATCTTATAAGGGCAACCAACTTAAAGGGAATGTGAGTATTAGTAAGATGAATAGGACTAGAAATTGGCAACCTCCTCCTAAGGATTTTGGAAAAGTCAATACTGATGGAGCCTCTAGAGGGAACCTTGGAAAATCCTGTGTGGGAGGAATTGGTAGACTTTCAGATGGCTCCCTAGTTTTTACTTTTTCTGAGAATTTGGGTATTCTTTCTAATAACCTTGCTGAGGGGTATGGTATCCTCAGAGGCCTTCAGGAGGCTACTAAAGTTGGATGGGAAAAGGTGCTAGTTGAGTTTGACTCTTAACTTATGATTAATCTCTTGAAGACTCCTTCTAAGAATCATAAGGTGGATTGGAGAATAAAAAGAATTATTGAGAAGATTCAGTTAATCCAGATGGGATTTTTGAAAGTGTATTACAATCATGTGGTCAGAGATCAAAACAAGAGTGTTGATGCTTTAGCTAATTGGACTTTGGACAAAGGTGATCTTACTTGTTATGGCCACCCTCCTATATGGTGGGCTTCTCAAATTAGGGAAACTCTTCTTTCTATCATTTCTTTGGATGGCTCCAGTTCGAAGGTACCTAGTTTCTTCTTGTTTTTTTTTTTTTGCTTCTCTTTGGTTCATTCAGTTTTTTTTAGTTCCCTAGCTCATTCTATTCTTTATTTTGTTTCCTCTATTGATTCTTGCCTTAATAGTCTTCTGGTCTAGATAGGTCATTGTTTTGTTTAATTTTTTTTTTTTTTTTTTTTTTCTTTTGTTTTTTTTTTTTTTTAAGGTGGGTGGGTTCTTTTGTTTTGTTTTGTTTTTGTGTTCTTTGTGTTGTTTTTTGTTTTTCTTGTATTTTTGTTGTTTTGTTTTGTATTTTTTTTATTGTTCTTGTGTTTTTTTCGTTCTTGTTCTTGGGTTTCTCTTTGTTTGTGTTATTTCATGTTTTTATGTGTGAGTGTTTTCTATGTTTTTTGTTTTTGTTTATTGTCTGTGGTTGGTTTTTTTCTATTTTTATTTTTATTTTATTTTTAAAATTTTTTAGGTTTTGGTTGTGTTTTTTTTTTCATGTTTTTTTTGGGTTATGTCTTTGTAGTGCTCTTTTTTTTTTGTCTTGTTTGTGTTTTGTTATGTGGTTCTTGTGTTTTTCTATGTGGTTTGTGTTGTGGTTTATTTTATTTTATTGTGCGTGTTTGGTTGTGCTTTTGTTTTTGACACACTCAAGGAGCATGTTTTTTATTTTATTTTATTATTTTTGTTGTTATTTACTTATTTTTAAATTGGTTTTGTGTGTTTGTTTGCTCCTTGAGTATGTCAAAGGTGGTAGGCTAGGTCCGAGTCCTGGGCATTTTTTACGGAATGGATACCCCTGCCTCCTTGGGTCTTACCCGAAAGTGGCATCCCTTTTGGGATGTTTTCCACAAAAAAAAAAAAAATGTGTTGAAAACCTTTAGTGGTAGCAGAAATAATAAGTAGGAGCTAGGATCATTTCACCCTACACATGCACCGCGTAGCGTAGCTGGTGATGGTTAAATGTGCTAAGAAATTTACTGGCAAGGAGGATGCAGGTTCGAATCCTGTAGGGTTCACATTTTTGAAAGGTAGGAAGGTCATTTTTTTTGGAAGCAATGCCAATGAGGAGATATAATGGGGCAAGCGTCTTCTACTTCTCATGGGAGCACCTAGCCCACATGGTGGGCTAGCTCCTTGGTAAGGCGCTCGACAGAGATATTTCAGGTTCAAAACCCCAAAACCTTTTAGAGGTTGAGAGAAAGGTATGCTTTGTTGATTATTATTTTGATCACTTAATTTGGGATGTGCTAAGGTTGAAGGAAATAAAAATATTTTTTATGTGCCAAGGTTGGAAAATAAATGTTTGATGGTTTATGAGATTTAGTTTTTGCCTAAATTAAAATTGGTTATTAAGTGTTTTGAGAGAGATAAAAGGGTAGGCAATTATTATTTTTGAAGGGTTATTTTTGAAAGTTTGATTTATTAAATTGGAGATTATAAGGAGTATTTTGAGTGATTATTTTTATGAGTAATTTGATGATTGCTAATTTCAAGGAGTAATAAGATGTATTTGGTATTGATTATTTTTATGTTTGAAAAATATTTTTAAGGGAGAGTTAATGTGATATTTTGTCATCTAACCATTGAAATTGGCAAAGAGGAAAATTGTGATTAAGACAGGTTTTCTAAGGGCACTTCTACATCAATCAAAAGGTATGGGCACATCTTCCTAGTGAGTGATTGTTGAATGTTGTGAATGCTAAGTTGGAGTGAAAAGGATTTGGTTAAGGTTTTTCTTTTTGAGTGTGTTTTGAATTAATTCTTCAAGGTTTTCTTGAATAAAGAGTTGTTGATAAAACCTTGTTTGATAAGCATTGTTGTTGAAGTGATTGGTTGAGTGAAGAACTTGAACTAGGGTTTGCAAAAATTATGAGTATCATTGTTATGTGAGATTGATTGATAAGAATTTTTGGAAACACTTGAGTGAGTGTTCATATGCTTGGACTAGGGTTTGTGAGCAAGGATTATTTCATTGAGTGATTGGTTGAGTAGAGTTGTTTGAGCCTAGTCAAGTGGATGTGTGAAGTGATAGTTCAAGTTCTATAAAGAAAATTGTTCTACATTCTAAATTGATTTGAGAAAGAGGTTGAGTTGTGATAAGTGTGAAACATATTGAGTATTTAACAATTCTCTATATATTTTTAAAAGAGTGATGGAAAGTAATTGAGCATTGTGATAAGTGAGAAGCATATTGAATCTCTAACAATTCTCTTTATGTGTTCTATGACATTGAACAAGTTCTAGTGTGGACTTGTTGAGTAGATTTGAGGTAAGTCTTATAGAATACTTGTGGACAGATTTGTGTGAGCTTTTATGGAAGCTTACAATATGATATTGAGAGCAGAGTTGGAAAAATTTTAGTGAGGACTTATTGAGCAGAATTGGACAAGTTCTAGTGAGGACTTGTTGAGCAGATTTGGACAAGATCTAGAGAGAACTTGTGGACAGATTAGTGTGAGCTTTTGTGGAAGCTTATAAGACGTATTTGAGACAAGTATTTGAGTAAACTTGAGATCAGAGTTGATTGATTGATTTTTTTAGACCTTGGGTTAAGGTTTGGATTAGATCTAGTAGAGTTGATTTGAGATTAAGTCAAGCTTTGTGTTAAGGCTTGATGACAGATATTGAGGATAAATTTATGCTAGACCGAAGGACTATGTTTAGTGTATATTAGAGGAAAAATATTAAGGATAGATTTGTGCTAGACAAAAGGACTGTGTTTAGTGTAGATTTGAGGATAAATTTTGGTGCAAATTTGAGGATAAGATTATTCGAGACCAAAGACAAAGATTGAGCAGATTTGTGCTAGATTGAAGGATTGTGTTTAGTACAGATTTGAGATAGAACTTTGAAGGTGACATAGTATAGAGGATGATAGTTTCTAGTGGATAGAGATCCATTAGCCAGGGAAGTGAGGACATGTGTCTTCAATGGATAGAGATCCATTAGCCAGAGTAGTGGGAACAACAGTTTTTCTAGAAGATCACCAGTCAGAGCTAAGGAGAAAGGAGTTCTCTTATGGATAGAGATCTACAAACTTGATTAGGGGATTAGTGTCTCCTTTGGACAAATGTCCATAAATATTGTAATAGGGAAAGGATTCCCAAGAGATTGATTGAGAAAATTTTAGTGAAATATTTTCTCCGTGGAGTAGCCCACATTGGATGAACCACGTAAAATTGGTGTCTCTATTGTGTGTGGTGATTTATACATTGATTTGATTACTACTATTGATATTGCTATGTTTGCATTGCATAATATTTATTGGGAAAGAAAAGTAAAAAGTGGTCCTATACTTTTCACCCCCCCTCCCAATATAATCTTGTGTTCTTCAATTGATATCAAAGCAAGTTCCTTTGGAAGAGTTTAACAACTTGAAGTAAAAGCTTACAAGAACACAATGGAATATAATAATGGGTCCTAATATAATTTTACTCTAGTATTTTATGGAAGTGATTATATATTTTGGAGTATGAGAATGAATATTCACCTAAAGGCACTTGGCAATAAAATATGGGAAGCAGTTGAAAATCGATACATACCACCAGTTGATCCACCTACAGATAAATAAGGTAAGCTTCTATAAGATTACAATTCAAAAGCAATGAATGTAATTTTGAGAGGTTTGCATAGAACATAATTCATAAAAGTTATGCATTATGAAGATGCAAAAGGAATTTGGGATATGTTGCAAAGCATAGATGAAGAATATAAAAGTGTCAAAAAGGCAAAAATTTAAAATCTCAAAGTACAATTTGAAGCATTAAGATGAAGGATGAGGAAAATATTAGTGTTTATCTAATTTGTGTGGATGAGGTTGTTAATACCATGCAAGGACTTGGACTTAAGGTTAAATAATAATATGTTTGTGATAAGGTCTTAAGATCTCTTCCAAAGAGATTTTGGGAAAGGGTTTCTGCTATAGAAGAATCAAAATATGGTGATTATTTGACAAGAGACATGTTCCTTGGTACTATTACAACTTTTGAGATAAGAACAAAAGAGGAACCTAATCTCAAAAAGGAAGCAACATTCAAATCTACTAAGAATACAAATGGAAAAAAGTTATATTCAAGAAATGATTCATCCTATGATGAAGAAGCTTATTATGGCAGAAGGAATAAGGATTCAAGAATATTTAGAGATTCAAAATTTGTTAGATGTTTCAATTGTGGAAAGTATGGTCACTATGCAACTAATTTTTAAGAAGCTAAAAATAACAATGATGAAGAAAAATAGAATCACAAGAATAGGAAATCAAAAAAATATAGGTACCAAAAGAAAGGCAAGGATGAACAAGGCAAACAAGGAAAGAAGTTATTTCAAAGATAACAGAGGATTTACTATGTAGAAAATGCAAGTAAGTACTCAAGTGATAGTGATGCTAGTTCTTCAAGTAATGATAAATGTGAAGTTCTATTTTTGATTGAGGAAAAAGAGAAAGTTAAGAAAATGTTGCCAATAATTCTCAAGTATTTTATATGTGGTAATTTTGGACATATTGAAGATAGTTGTACAAGGAATGGTTTCAATTTAAGTGATGATGAATACGAGGATGCATTTGAAGGACCATAAGAGAATATTCTAATGGCACTAGAAGAAGAAGAAGGTGATCCTATAGAAGACAAGCTAGAAAAGAATGAAGATGTTATCAAAGACAAACAAATAGACGAAGAATAAAAAAAATGAGGAGTTGATCTTGAGGGAGAGCTTATTTATGCTTTTAAAACATTAAATAAGGTAACAAATCATAACTCCCAACTTGAGTTTTAGTTTCAAGAATGTGATGAAGAGAGAGGAAAGCTTACAGAGGATCTAAACAATTCAATGGCTAAGACAAATAAGTTCAAGGATAGTCTATAAGCAAAGGTCTTAGAATGTGAAAGGCTAGAACATGAAGTATATCTACTAAGAGAAGATTTAGAAAAGTCCAAGGATAAGCTACACAAGTATAAAAAGATTTCAAATATTGTAGATAAGATGATCAAAGTAAAAATAAGGTCAATAAACAAAACATGTCTTGGCTTTGAACAAGCTCAAAATAAACAAGAAGAAGAATCAACCTCAAGTTTTGAAGAAGAAAAAACTTTAGAAGAAGATAGTGTAAGAGAAAGTGATACTTTTGAGGATGATTTGGACAATAGAAAGTTCAAAAAGAAAAGGAACAATGCACAAAGAAGAAACAAATGGAACCAACATAGAGGAAAAGAGACTAAGATATCGATGAGGTCAAGGCAAGGAAATTTCAATGGATGATGTTTCTCATGTCATAAATTTTGGCATATGGTTTCACAGTGTAGGACACATGAAAGATAGGAAAATGAGAATTTCATAAATGGGTAGCTTTTCCATGTGTATTTCTACTCATATAATCGGTTTGGTCACAAGGCAATAAATTGCAGGGTTCATGATAGGAACAAATATGGCTTCACCAAGATAAATCCCAAGACATTTGCACCTCCAAGTAATAATAAAATTAGGTTTTATAAGTGCAATAATGATGGAAATACAATAAAGTGGTGTAGAGAAGACATTCCATAATCAAGCATGAACAGGAGAAGGAATAGGAACAGGCATAGGAATATGGACATGAATAGAAACAGGAATATGGACATCGACATGAATAGTAATAGGAATAGGAATAGGAATAGAGACATGAATAGGAACAGGAACATGGACATAAATATGAACAGTCAAAGAAATTAGAAGGATCATATGAGAAGAAAAGAGGACTAATGAAAAGACCAGTGCTTGCTGGGAGTAGAAATATTTCCACCCTAAAATTAACCACCTCAAGAGGAGGTGGAGGAGGGGCTAAGCTAAGATACTCATTCTTAGCCCCGAGCCCCAAAGGCAACCCTTTGCCATTGATTTCAAAGGGGGAGAGATTTGAGTAATGGGGGGAAATTTGGTTTAAGGAGAGAGCATTGATTCAGGGGGAGAAAAACAAAGGTCAGGTTTTGGTAAAAAGAATTTGGTTTGCCATCAATGACAAAGGGGGAGATTGTTGGACATTTTGAGTAGATGAGTTGTCATTAAAGTGGTCATTGATGTCAAGATTTTAGCACCAGTCAATGGTAGTTTCAATGGGCATCATCAATTTTAGGTTCTCCAATAAGTGAAAAAGGATAGTTCGCTTTCAGTTGATCAAGACCCGGTTCCACATAGTCATATGGGGTCCAAAGGGCAAAGAAGAGGCCCAGGAAAATAATATTATAATAGTTTATTATAATATTAAAAAGGAAATTTAAATTAATTATAAATTAATTAATATAATTTTATTATAAATTAATTTAATTAACTTTCATGTTACTTAAGTTAATTATAAGTTAATTTTAATTTAATTATAAATTAATTTTTATTAATTTAAATAAACCCTAAAAGGGTTATAAAGCTAAGCTTATAAATAGAATTATTAAATTCAATTTGCGTCGACGTGTTATGACAAAGGCATTATGTGTATATATAGGTAAACCTTTGCCTTAATAAAATCTCCCAATATTTTATATTTGAATGCCTATGCTATATTGTGCGAAGAAATAATGTAGTGATTTTGTGTTAAAAACCTTCAATGGCTGCAGAAAGAATAAGTAGGAGCTAGGATCCTTACACCCTACACACGTGCCACGTAGCACAGCTGGCGATGGTGGAAGGTGCTAAGACGTTTGCTGGTAGGGAGGATGCAGGTTCAAATCCTGTGGGGTTCATGTTTTTGAAATGCAGGAAGGTCATTGTTTTTGGAAGTAGTGCCAATGAGGATATATAAGGGGGCAAGCGCCTTCCCCTTCTTTTGGGAGTGCCTAGCCCACATGGTGGGCTGGAACCTTGGTAAGGCACTTGATGGAGAAGTTTCAGGGTCAAAACCCACTGAGGCCTTTTAGTGGTAGAGAGAAAGGTATGCGCTGTTGATTATTATTTTGGTCGCTTAATTTAGGATGTGCTAAGGTTGAAGGAAATACAATTTCTTTTATGTGCCAAGGTTGGAAAATTAATGTTTGATGGTTTATGAGATTTATTTTTTGCCTAAATTAAAATTGGTTTTTAAGTTTTTTAAGGGAGATAAAAGGGTAGGCAATTATTATTTCTTAAGGGTTATTTTTGAAAGTTTGATTTAATAAATTGGAGATTATAAGGAGCATTTTGAGTGATTATTTTTATGTGTTATTTGATGATTGCTAATTTCAAGAACGAGTAATAAGGTGTATTTGGGATTGATTATTTTTTTTTGAAAAATATTTTTAAAGGAGATTTAGTGTGATATTTTTTCGTCTAACCATTGAAATTTACAAAGAAGAAAATTATGATTAAGATAGGTTTTCTAAGGGCACTTATACATCAATCAAAAGGTATGGACACATCTTCCTAGTGAGTGATTGTTAAATGTTGTGAATGCTAAGTTGGAGTGAAAAGGATTTGGTTAAGGTTTCTCTTGTTGAGTGTGTTTTAAATTAATGCTTCAAGGTTTTCTGTAATAAAGAGTTGTTGATAAAACATTGTTTGATAAGCATTGTTGTTGAAGTGATTAGTTGAGAAAAGAAATTGAACTAGGGTTTGCAAATATCATGAGTACCATTTTTATGTGAGATTGATTGATAAGCATTGTTGAAAATTTTTGAGTGAGTGTTCATATGCTTAGACTAGAGTTTGTGAGTAAGATTTATTTCATTGAGTGATTTGTTGAGTAGAGTTGGTTAAGCCTAGTCAAGTGGATGTGTGAAGTGATAGTTCAAGTTCTATGAAATAAATTGTTCTATATTCTAAATTTATATGAGAAAGAGGTTGAGTTGTGATAAGTGTGAAGTATATTGAGTCTCTAAAAAATCTCTATATGTATCTAAAAGAGTGATTGAAATTAATTGAGCATTGTGATAAGTGAGAAGCATATTAAGTCTAACAATTCTCTTTATGTTTCTATGAGATTGAAAAAGTTCTAGTGTGGACTTGTTGAGTAGATTTGAGGTAAGTCTTAGAGAAGACTTGTGGACAAATTTGTATGAATTTTTTTTGAATCTTACAATACAGTTTGAGGAAAGAGATTGAGAGCAGAGTTGGACAAGTTCTAGTGAGGGCTTATTGAGAAGAATTGGACAAGTTCTAGTGAGGACTCATTGAGCATATTTAGATAAGTTCTAGAGAGGACTTGTGAACAGATTAGTGTGAGATTTTATGGAAGATTATAAGATATATTTGAGACAAGTCTTTGAGTAGAATTGAGATCAGATTTGATTGATTGATTTTTTTAGACCTTAGGTTAAGGTTTGGGGCAAATCCAGCATAGTTGATTTGAGATTAAGGAAAGCTTTGTGTTAAGGCTTGAGGACAAAGATTAAGGATAGATTCGTGCTAGACCGAAGGACTATGTTTAATGTATATTATAGGATAAATATTAAGAATAGATTTGTGCTAGACCGAAGGACTATGTTTAGTGCATATTTGAGGACAGATTTTGGCACAGATTTGAGGATAGGTTTGTGCTAGAATAAAGACAAATATTGAACAAATTTGTGCTAGACTGAAGGACTATGTTTAGTATAGATTTTAGATAGAGCTTTGAATGTGATCGAGTATAGAGGCTGAAAATATCCATTGGATAGAGATCCATTAGCCAGGGTAGTGAGGACAGGTGTCTTCAATGGATAGATATCTATTAGCCATAGCAGTGGGGGAAATAGTTCTTCTATAAGATCACCAGTCAGAGCCAAGGAGAAAGGAGTTCTTCTATGGATAGATATACTTGAACTTGATTAGGGGATTGGTGTCTCCTTTGGACAGAGGTCTATAAATATTGTAATAGGGAAAGGATTCCCAAGAGATTGATTGAGAAAATTTTAGTGAAATATTTTTTTCGTGGAGTAGCCCACATTGGGTGAACCACGTAAAATTGGTGTCTCTATTGAGTGTGGTAATTTATGCATTGCTTTGATTACTGCTATTGGTATTGTTATATTTACATTGCATAATATTGATTTGGAAATAAAAGTAAAATGTGGTCTTATACTGTTCACCCCATCTCAGTGTAATTGTGTGTTCACTACACACATAATTTGGAGGATGAGATAGCATACCTTAGAGGGCACTTACCAACTCGCTCTTCTACTAGTGGATATCAATAGAGTAGAAGGAGTGGTACATGGTAGTCATCATCTAGGATGGGGATACCTAGCTCTACGAGGAGAGTAGATAGGTCCAAGGAGAGAAGATCTGGGAGATATCTATGTGCACCAATGGAGGGTTGGGATGAGAGTCATGGTGAAGATCCTACGTGACAACAAATTTTGATACTCTATGGTTATTTTTATCTTTTTGGTAGCGTGAGGTCTGAGGACCCACTTGATTGTATCCTATGGGTAATTTTTGTATTATGATGTATCTTTTTGTCCCATACATACATACATACATATATATATATATATATATATATATATATATATATATATATATATATATATATATATATAATAATAATTTTTTTATTATCATCATGTGTTTCTGTACTGCTTTATTAGATGTATGCAATGCTTATGTTTGATTTACTAATGCTTTTATGGATGCTTATCATGGATGCATGTATTGTACTATGATGTTATTTATGATATGTACATGTGTGTATGCATAATGAAATGGATGATTTGTTAATTTTTACTAATAAATTATGAATACTATTTGACATGCTAGAGGCTAGCTCTATAGACTGTACAAAATCTATTCATTTCAACTGTTATCATAAGACTATGTAATGGATTGTAAAAATGTAAACTAAAAAATATGTGATAAAATTTTATGGAATGATATGCATAGTAAGATGTTATAAAATGTTTTTAAAATTTTCATGAGACTCAAACGCTCTAGTGATCTAGTCAAAAGTGGTATAGTAGCTATGCAAAACTTTTTGGTAAGGTATAAATATGCTAGGATGACCAATATAATCAATATACATATGTGTGCATGTGAATTCATTGCTATGATAGTGCATAAAGTTATCCTAGTGCCAAACAAGATTAATGCATCACATATGTATTGAAGATCATCCTGTGAATATCATTATCCTAAGTTTTGTATGTAGCTATATTAGATAACTAGGCAATATAGGCTACCAAAATCTAGCTCATCTGCATGCAACCATTGGTTTGTACAAAAGTAGGTTGCTAATGTGATAGACATATCATCATGCGTAAGGATACCACCATTGTCAAACGGGCTTGATGCCATCCAACCTATAATGAGGATCACCTTATGGTTGTCAAATACTGAGAATTCTAGGGATTCAAGTTCAATACTCCCTTATTTTATTTTATCTTTTAATTGCTCTAGGGATTTTCTATTTTTTGTTTTAGTGATAAATGGAGATTGGTAGTGGTAAGAAACACTATATTTTACTTTTTGCTTTTTCTAATAGTGAAAACTACTTTTTCTTTTGAATTTTGTTAAGTGGTAACAACCACTGTTTATTTTTATCTTTGGATACTTACCCCAATTTGGTGTGAAGCAAGGGATTTTGATTGTTTTGGGTAGGTAGGATCTTGTCCTTTTGTCAATTCTCAGCATATTTGAACCATTCACGTAGGGGGATGAGTGAGGTAAAATTTTCACTTAAGGTAACACAGACCACTTTGTAGGTTTCATCTTACCTTGTGCAAAACTTGGATTTATTAGTGTGAAATTGTGTTGGGATTATGATGAATACAAGGTACAATAAAATAAAGAATCTATCTTATAAAAATAAAAATAGCTTTCTACAAAATCTATAAATAAAACTAGATGCAGTTGAGTTACCGAAAACCCTAAATATACCTTATTGCAAATGACTAGGTGAAGGGAAACAGACACATAGTAAGGAATGTGGATGGAAATGATAACTATAATGTAAATAGGTGTTAATAATAACTTCTTACAAAGTTGATTTTGAAGGATGCCTAGTGTACAGACTTGGTTCTAGACATGTATGATCAACTCCTAACATGCAAAATACAATGATGGATATGTTTAATGCAATTGATTGTAGAATGTAGTGATATGATATGTAATGTAATGTAATGTTTTGTATTTTTTATATTTTAATGATGTTTTTTGGATTTTTATTAATATATACACATTTGAAAAATGGATTTAATGGATTCCATTGGAGCTTTTTGGGTGACCAAGGGGTTTATAGATACCTTTGGATATTTTTGGGTGACCAAAGGGTTTATAGATACCTTTGGGTATTTTTGGGTGACCAAAGGGTTTATGGATGCCTTTGGGACTTTTTGGGTAACAAAAAGACTTATAGATGCCTTTGGAGTGTTTTGGGATGACCAAAGGGTTTATAGATACCTTTGGAGAATTTTTGGTGACCAAAGGTCTTATAGATGCATTTGGAGATTTTTAGGGTAACCAAAGGGTTTATAAATACCTTTGGGGATTTTTAGGATGACCAAAGGTCTTATAGATACCTTTGGAGAATTTTGGGTGACCAAAGGGCTTATATATACCTTCAGAGATTTTGAGGGTGACCAAAGGGTTTATAGATACCTTTGGAGCATTTTAGGGTGACCAAAGAATTTGTAGATACCTTTGAAGCATTTTAGAGTGACCAAAGAATTTGTAGATACCTTTGGAATATTTTGGGGTGACCAAAGTGTTTGTAGATACCTTTGAATGGACCCCCTATCTATGGCCCTTTGTCTATAGGTTGTCTCAAGACTTTCAAGGGTGGTTGTAGTGGAGGTGGAATGACCAACAGTGGTCTATGTGGAAGGCAACAAGCTTGCTATTTGAGTGGCAAAAGCTATCACCAGATAGGATGTTACACTGGGAAAATATGTATATAGAACTCTTCTTCATCATCCAATGGGACAACCTACTTGTATTTCTCATCTAAACTAGGGTGGTTTATGGGTGCTACATCGTAATCCAATTCATCATCCATTGTTCATTCCTTAGGGGGACCTGGATTATCTTACTCATTGTCAAATGGAAGGGTATTTGAACCTTCACCCACTTCATAATATTGGGTGAAATCGTGAGATATCCCTTGATTTATCATGTTTGTGAGAAAATAATCCCCCAAAGAGTGAATATGGTTACGATTATCATAGGGATTGCGTGCAAGCTCATCCCTAAAGTTTAGACCTAGGCATTCTAAACTCTTTGTGAAGACATCAAGAGGTACAAGCTTGTTGTGTCCTAGTCCAGATATGGTAATTGATATTACGACTAGAAAGGAACATGAGTGCCTTGTCCATATAACCCCAGACCATAGCCATGCCAATGGCAGCGATGGAGATATAGCAAGGCATAGTCGGGATTGAACATGTAATTTATATCCTTAGAGAAAGGTTCTTCGATTTCTTCTTGCTAAGGAGTTGGTGATATTCCATATTCAATACCCCCATATATAAAATTTATTTGATTGGGAGGTATACCTAGAGGTACGATGGTACCTATGAGAAGATGAGGTCATCCCATATTTTGAATTGTCTCAATGGCTAGAATAACTGTGATGTTCCTCACTAGGTATTCTCCTAAACGTATATTAGCCAAATGGACTGTGACCTGGTATGGTGAATATGGAGGAGATGAAACTGAGGTTTGAGATGACCCATTGCTTACCTCATGAGATTTTTCCTTGTCTGCTAGACTAGGAATATCTTCCATAAAAATTATGGAGATGATGGGAGGGATTTCATCAATCGGACTCTTCAACATGTTTCTCTACAGAGGATTGGATGATGATGAAGGTATTTTTGAAGCTGCCAATGATGATGATGGTATGGAAGAAGATGGTAATGTATTTATGGAATGTGATTGTGAGGGGAATGGGACTCTAAATATATGTATTTAGTTGGAAGTCCATATGAGTCAATGGTAATTTTGACTCAGTGATATTTTGTACCAAATTATAGTTTTTTAAGGGCTCAAGGTCTATAGAGATGACATGCACTTGCCTTTCATAAGTATACTTAAGACATTTATGAGTGAATAAGGGGACACACTTCATTTCCCTAAAATAGGTCTGCCTAACAATATATTATAGGTCATTGCACCGTATAAAACATGACACAAAGTTGGTATAGTTTTGTGTCCCACCTAAATAGGTAGGACTATAGTGTTGATTTTTGAGCATATTGTATCATTGAATGCTCATAGGGTGTAGGTGCATGCAACAAAATATGATGCTATAAGTCCTAGATTTTTGAGAGCATTGGTGGTGATGATGTTACTGTTGACAATTATGTCACATTACACAAGGGGTAGAAAAAAATCAAAAAAATTTTCCTTTTGTAAAGTGTTTCTTTTGTTGCTTCAAAAGCATTTGTAAGTGTTGCAGCAATTTTGGCTTTCAATGCCATCCCCTTGTACACAGAATAAAGAAGGAAAAGCTTCACTGCCAAACAGGCCAAAGAAAATTGCTCCGCCAAAGGAAAGAAAGGTTGTCGCGATATCGCGACATGAAAACGGTCGCGATATCACGACATGTCGCGTTTTCGCGATCGTAGCAAAGAAGGAGCAAGCAGGCAAGACTGTCGCGATATCGCGACAAAACAACCGTCGCGATATCGCGACATAAAGCAAGGAAGAGCAGCCAGAGGCAAAGTTGTCGCGATATCGTGACATGTCGCAAAATCGTAGCTCAGAGCACAAACAAAAGCGCATGAAGAGAGAAGTGTCGCGATATCGTGACGTGTCGCAAAATCATGGCCGAAAGCGAGGAGAAAGCCAAAAGACAAAAGTTGTCGCGATATCGCGCATGTCGCATTTTTGTGACCAATCAGTGGCAAGGGCGCAAGAACAAGAAAAGTGGTCGCGATATCGTGCATGTCACGTTTTCGTGGCCGACAACGAAGAGAGGAGCAGAGCCGAGAATGTCGTCGCGATATCGTGCATGTCACGTTTTCGCGACCGACAGCGAAGAGAGGAGCAGAGCCAAAAAGTGGTCACGATATCGCACATGTCGCATTTTCACGACCGATAGTGAGCAAAAGCGCCAGCAAGAAAAGTGGTCGCGATATCGCGCATGTCGCATTTTCACGATCGACGGTGAGCAAAAGCACCAGCAAGAAAAGTGGTCACGATATCGTGACATGTCGCGTTTTCGTGATGGGCACGCACTCCAAGCCGGGTATTTTCTCGAGACCATCAAAGTGCCTCGTAAATGCATTTTTGCTTGCCCGATAAACATGCTGCTTTTTTTGACAATTGGAAGCGAAGTGTCAGTCTCATGGCGGCCACTCGAGCATTGCACCCAACCAAGGATGCTCAGATAGTTCATCAATGCACCTTTTTGCGGTTGACTCGGTCATAGTTACTAGTTCTGGTAATGGATTAGAAAGCTCAGTCTCGAGGGTCACGAGGAGCCGACTTCTCAGATCTCAAGAATACTTCACCATTCTATGTAATTATGACTCAGAGGGTCGGGTCCTCTATAAAAACCCAGATTTTATAATGTAAAAAGGGGGGGAACTTTCTGCTAGAAAGCTGTTGTAACTTGATGTCCTACGATTAATACTAAGATACTTTGAGCTCATTTCTTCTCTTTTATGCTGCCTTCCGTGCTTGATTCTTCCATCTCTCTTTGTTTGTAGACTGAGATGCTGAACTCTGCGTCGGGGTGCAATCAAGGACAGTGTCCTGAAACTCGTTTGGAAGGATACATAGGAGTAGATAAGTGTTGTGTTGACTTTCTTTTATGCCACCTGCCTCACTTGATTCTTCCATCTCTCCTCGTTTGTAAACTGAGATGCTGAACTCTGCGTCCGGGGTGCGATCAGGGACAGTGTCCTGAAACTCATTCGGGAGGATACATAGGAAGGTTGATACCACATTTCCTTCGTTTTACTCTTGGTGTTCTTTGCTGCTATTCAAGTTGCTAGTTGGTGATCGTGCTTCCGGTTCTCTCCCACCTCAAATCACAACTCTCTCTTCCCTTAACCCCTTTTTATTTATTTTTCTAACCCTTATCCCTTTTATCTCTTTCCTGCACTCTTGTCTTCAAACCCCAAAAGTAGTTTAGCATAGGAGCCGGCCTCTCTCCGGAGATCGGCACGAGGGGCATCTCTTCCCCTCGGCATTTCAATGTTGGTCGCAGGTCCAGGGCGCACAAATCACCGAAAGTCCTTTCCTGTGCGGATCTGGTTACCAACAGTTTTGGCACGCCCGGTGGGACCCAACTGTATCTGTCCTGGATAAATCCATAATCAGTCAGGGTCCCAAATTTTTAACTCAATCCCATTTCACCGGGGCCACTAGTTCTAATCAGTTCCTGGTGTGACCCGGTCAGTCTCACCTGACTAGTGGTAGTGAAATCTGATGCTCTCATTACCAGAAGACTTATAGCATCTGGCGACTCTGTTCAACTTGAAAATCTCCAAGTCGTAAAGACCAGTTCCCAAATCTGTGCCTTAATGGCAAAAGTCCCCATGTTTTAAGGAAGCCCGAGTTGGTGAATCTCTGGCTTGCCTCCATCTGTTAAAATCACCTAGCGACTCTGACTAAGCTGAAGATCCAGATTTCTTGATCGTAGGTGCCTTTCTAAGTTGAAAGAAGACATCCCGGAGGAATCAAGGTTCGGTGAGCAGCCTTGACCTCGCAAGCGAAGAAAAGTATGTTCACCTGGATAGCAAATGCAGCAGCAACTGCCACCCAGGACGTTCCCATCATGGGATTCGTTGTCACCACTAAATCTAGCGAGACAAGGGCAAGTGCCGCCTGCTGCAATAAAGAACATCCCAACGTTCGACGAAACTGGGAAGACTGCTCTAGAACACATCAAGGACATAATCTCTCTGGCTGCAATCTACGACATCACAGAGGAACAAGTGATGGTAAAGCTTCTGGTCCTGTCCCTTAGAGGAAAGCTCCTCTACTGGTATAGATCTCTACCGCCCGATGCTATTACGGGATGGGACCAGCTAGCCGGGCAGCTGATGGGAGACTTCAATGAGTCCTCCGATCCTATCTCTCTTCTGCATCAGTTCACTTCAATACAGAGACATCCACAAGAGGAGATCATAGACTTCAACGTTAGGTTCGCTCGAACCTGGCAGAGGGTACCAGTTGGATTTTGGCCAACCGACGAAGCTGCAGCGCTCTATTTCCTTTGGGATTTCAACCCCGATATCGGTCTCATGATAAGATACTCTAACGTTGATACTTTTCCCGAGTTGTATGAGTTAGCTAAGAGAGCGGAGATGGATTTAATAGTTGTGGGCAAGCTCCCCCAAAGGATGTCGACGCCCATACTTCTCGAATTCTTACAACTCCAGTATGCAAGCGCAGTCGCTTCGCAAATCTCCACCACCTCTGCACTCCCGATCTCACCTTGGAACCCGAATCCTATTGTGTCTCAAGTCTCCTCTCCACAAATTCATTTTCCCACATTTTCAACCCCACATCCCGCCCTGCCTCCAATACCGACCATGGCTTCATTGCCATTCATTCCAAAAGCCGATGACATACAAGCTAAGATTCTGCAAGAGTTGCAGTCTCTGAGCTCCACAGTTCAGATGTTGTCCAACGACATGACCATTGTAAAGAAGAAACAAGCGCAACAAGAGTTTCTACCAAGAGGGTCTTATCCTACGCCTGCGCTTACTAAAGACCAAGCAGTCCAGCAAGGGGAGGCTTCGACGAAAAATGCTGTGATCGATGAAGCTCCGAGCACTCCCGAGTGTGTATATCGGTGCTCCACATGCAATGATCCGCATGAAAAGAATACCTGCATGCTGCACCAACACTATGTACAAATGCTGGCAAGCAGTATTCATGGCGGTCAAGTCAATGTCATCGGGCAAATGAGTCAGAACCTGGCGATTGGCGAAGAGGAGCCGATTGAGGTGCTTTCTAGAGGAGGAAAGGAGGCAATTGAAGTGAATGCTACTCAGATGGCTCCCTTAAAAGTGCACGCTCGATCCGAGAAGGGACAACCATCTTCTTCAACCCCATCACCCCAACCAATATTTTTTGCTCCTGTCTATCCTGCACAGTATTCATCATGGCAGACCCTTCATACCGAGCAGATGCCTGAGTTGCACTCGTTTGTAGCTCAAGAGGCGAGTTCCATCCAAGCCCAACAATGGCAATATGCAAGCTTTGCTTCGGCAATAAGCAATATGGTTGCTTGCATGCCTCATCAAGAAGCTGAGCCCAAGGAGATCCTGGAAGCCGATTTATCACGGGAAAAGCCCTATCATCGCAGCAAGGAGTTGGAGGAGCTCATATTCAAGAGTCCGTAGCCGGTGGACTCTCTAAAATGGTGGTATCGGTTCCAGTCATCACCACAACCGGTACCCACAAAAGACCCCCATGCGGCGAACTTCTTCGACGCACCATTCATCACTAGTATGGGTACTGGCAAAGGTGATAACCTGCCACGTTGCACTCTGTTTGCAACATGGACAACTTCGGGCAGAGGCCAGCCGGACTTCAAGGATCAGCTGAAGTTCAATCAGATCTGGTTCGGGCACTGCAGGTTCATCGGATAAGCACCCGAAGCTGGTTTTATGGTAGCGGCATGCCAGCCATGTCGCAAAATTTTGTGTAAATACTATAAATAGCTCGGCTAGTAAATAAGTGCCGAAAGCACTAAGTGTTACTTGGGAGCTTAGGCACAAGCAAAAATATGCTGTCAGTGGATGGTCAGAGAAGGAGATAATGGGAATGACTCTATTGCCCAATGGATAAAGGCCTAGGATCTCTGCATTCAGACTAGCAAAATGCCCTGCGAGCCGCCAAGAATGTTGACAATTCTATCACATTACATAGGGGGTAGAAAAAAATAAAAAAAATTTCCTTTTGTAAAGTGTTTCTTTTGTTGCTTCAAAAGCATTTGTAAGTGTTGCAGCAATTTTGGCTTTCAATGCCATCCCCTTGTACACAGAATAAAGAAGGAAAAGCTTCGCTGCCAAACAGGCCAAAGAAAATTGCTCCGCCAAAGGAAAGAAAGGTTGTCGCGATATCGCGACATGAAAACGGTCGCGATATCGCGACATGTCGCATTTTCGCGACCACAGCAAAGAAGAAGGAGCAAGCAGGCAAGACTGTCGCGATATCACGACAAAACAACCATCGCGATATCGCGACATAAAGCAAGGAAGAGCAGCCAGAGGCAAAGTTGTCGCGATATCGCGACATGTCGCAAAATCGCGACTCAGAGCACAAGGAAAAGCGCATGAAGAGAGAAGTGTCGCGATATCGCGACGTGTCGCAAAATCGCGGCCGAAAGCGAGGAGAAAGCCAAAAGACAAAAGTTGTCGCGATATCGTGCATGTCGCATTTTCACGACCAATCAGCGGCAAGGGCGCAAGAACAAGAAAAGTGGTCACGATATCGTGCATGTCGCATTTTCGCGATCGACAGCGAAGAGAGGAGCAGAGCCGAGAATGTCGTCGCGATATCACGCATGTCGCGTTTTCGCGGCCGAAAGTGAAGAGAGGAGCAGAGCTGAAAAGTGGTCGCGATATCGCGCATGTCACATTTTTGTGGTCGACAGTGAGCAAAAGCACTAGCAAGAAAAGTGGTCGCGATATCGCGCATGTCACGTTTTCGTGATGGGCACGCACTCCAAGTCGGGTATTTTCCCGAGACCATCAAAGTGCCTCGTAAATGCATTTTTGCTTGCCCGATAAACATGTTGCTTTTTTCTAACAATTGGAAGCGAAGTATCAGTCTCATGGCGGCCACTCGAGCATTGCACCTAGAAACCAAGGACGCTCAGACAGTTCATCAATGCACCTTTCCGCGGTTGACTCGGTCATAGTTACCAGTTCTGGTAATGGATTTGAAAGCTCAGTCTTGAGGGCCACGAGGAGCCGACTTCTCAGATCTCAAGAACATACTTCACCATTCTGTGTAATTATGACTTAGAGGGTCGGGTCCTCTATAAAAACCCAGATTTTATAATGTAAAAGGGGGGGAACTATCTGCTAGAAAGTTGCTGTAACTTGATGTCCTACGATTAATACTAAGATACTTTGAGCTCATTTCTTCTCTTTTATGCTGCCTTCTGCGCTTGATTCTTCCATCTCTCTTTGTTTGTAGACTGAGATGCTGAACTCTGCGTCCGGGGTGCAATCAAGGACAGTGTCCTGAAACTCGTTTGGAAGGATACATAGGAGTAGATAAGTGTTGTGTTGACTTTCTTTTATGCCGCCTGCCTCACTTGATTCTTCCATCTCTCCTTGTTTGTAAACTGAGATGCTGAACTCTGCGTCCGGGGTGCGATCAGGGACAGTGTCCTAAAACTCGTTCGAGAGGATACATAGGAAGGTTGATACCACATTTCCTTCATTTTACTCTTGGTGTTCTTTGCTGCTATTCAAGTTGCTAGTTGGTGATCGTGCTTCCGGTTCTCTCCCACCTCAAATCACAACTCTCTCTTCCCTTAACCCCTTTTTATTTATTTTTCTAACCCTTATCCCTTTTATCTCTTTCCTACACTCTTGTCTTCAAACCCCAAAAGTAGTTTAGCATAGGAGCCGGCCTCTCTCTGGAGATCGGCATGAGGGGCATCTCTTCCCCTCGGCCTTTCAATGTTGGTCGCAGGTCCAGGGCGCACAAATCATCGAAAGTCCTTTCCTGTGCGGATCTGGTTACCAATAGTTACTTAATGAACCAATGTCAATTAAAACTCTCTTATAGGGTGTTCCATTTACACATGCAATTATGTGTAGAGGGGGATCAACCGCATCACTTGCTATTTATTTGAGTTTGTGCTCATGAAATATGATCATTGGCTCTTTACACTATTTAATGTGCCCCACAAAATTTATAAAGGAGTTAGACTCCTAGGGCTATAGGTAAATTGACTTAAGAATATCCATAAGAGCTTCTCGATGAGGAGGAGACTATTGAATAAGCTCATATATGGAAAGTCTAGCCAATGTTATTTGTAAGATTTGAGTAAGCTTACTTTTTATTGTAACCACTAGATGAGGTGGAAGGCTTTGCATTGGAGGTGGTGGAGGCTGTGACATTAAGGGAATATTGCTTGAAGTTGTAGGTGGTGCAACTTGAATTGGGTAGCGTCTATTCCTTGTCACAATGCTAACCATCCCAATGAACCCTTGTTAAGGGGGTGTCGCATGGACCTCATTTACTTGTTTGGTAAGATTTGCCTGCACCTCATGAGTGGGTAATGGGTATTTAAAAAAATCCATTTGTTGATTGTTTATTGTGAGAGGGTTATCCACTTGAAGGTCATTCCTCTCGATCATATCTTGTACTAGGTTTTTGAAACCATAGCATGTTGGCAAATCATATCCAATATGCCTATGGTATCTCAAATATATGTCTTCATGATATCCCATAAAATCTTGTTTTCCTATACTTGGATCTATAGGTCAGATCTCAGGTAGAGTACTCGCTTTGGATATACATAGATGATCAAATATGGATTCCATTGACTCAGCGAAGGGCATAAATTATCACTTGGGGTGACGTTGCTAATTTTGCCCCTGATTCACTTAGGTGTTGTTGTTGTAACTTTTAGGAGGAGGTTGGGCCTGATAATTTTCCTTCTAAGATAGTATTGTTTGCATAGACCATGGGACATTGATGGAAACTTGGTTGACTATTTTTGGCTTTGATTGTGCCGGATTGCCCTTTAGGGTTTTGTGATTTCTCTCTCTTGAATTTTAATTTCTTCTATTGTTCTAGCCTATGCTAGAGCATCTTCAAGAGTTTGATATTGTTGAGGTTATAGCAATAATGATATTGGTTTTAAAAAACTCTTAGAAAATATTCCAATCAACTCAGACATTGGTAATATGTATGGTATCTTAGCAATAAGTGTTCGCTACCTATTACCATATTCTATGATTTACTCGTCTTCATATTGCATTAACCCCGTGAGGTTTGTTAAAGTCACATTTCACTTAGTGTTGAATGCAAAACATTCCAGGAATGCATCTGCAAATTATTGAAAAGTATAGATGATGTGCCTTGAAAGTTGATTATACCACTCTCCAGCTAGGCATCATTTTGCTGGAGTAAGACATCATTTTCTTAGATACTGAAGCATTGGTTCATGAACCTAGTGACATGCTCCTATGCATCTTACTATAATTTAAATATATCTAATTTAGATATTTTGAAATACCCAAGGTATGGATGGGAAGTTATAGATGGATGCAACAGTTGACTACACAGCTGGTGCAAAGTGGATTTTTAAAGCCTAGACCCACTTGTCTTGCTCTATATGGTTTCCATGCACTCAAGTAATGCTCTATACACATCAAAGGATTTAATCTCCTATTCTTTACTTTGTCCCCATGGATGAGAGCAAGGAATGTTAACCATATGGCATGGTGGTTGATTGTCATCAACCATACCTCCATAAGGTTCTTCTAGGTATTCCTCTTCTAGTTCCAAATCGTCATAGGTCCCATAAGGTGTTTCTTGAATGGGCCTACAAGGAGGCATAAATACCTACTGAAGGTAATCTATGTTTAGCCTAGGAGGTAAGTCTTGATTAAACCTAGGAGGTCACAGAGGCACCATTTTATTAGGCCTAGGAAGCCTATTTTTTTTTAAAGTGATTTACCTTTTGTGAGCCTCATGTCTATGCGTACTTTGGGTAGAAATCCCATTGCACAAGATCTCTTGAATCTCCTATTCAATCCTTTGTCTTTGTAATTGATGCTAACGATATAAGAGATCCAAACATTGTTTATCTAGTCAAAGCTAATTAAATTGAGCTTGATGGTCAACATACCTTTTGACAACTTGGTTTATCTATTCAGTTGTGTGAGGTCTATGAGTCCTAACACTATTTCCATGATACCTATCCTATTCAAGAGGATATAATAAATCCACTAAAATATTCCCTTGATTAAAATAGGTCACATTTACTTGAGGCTCACTCCTAAATAGATGTTCTTTATACTCTGTTGAAACAGAAGCACATCATGCTTTAGTGGATTAATTAAATTAAGGATAGTCAAGACTTTCCTCATGTCTTCCTTCATCAATAAGGAAGGGAAGGGAAGAATTAAATCACCCAGTGTGATGAGTATCATACTCATCTTGGTACTTGTACTTTTGAGACCTATCAAGGTGATTTGAACGTGTATTGTGATCATTTAGCCCTGCCCATGGTGCATAGTATTGAACTTGCACATAGGTGTGTGAGGTAGACCGAGAAGGCATGAAAATGCATGCTATTCCTCTATGTGTTGGCACCTCAATGTATGGTTGTCATTATTTAAAGAAGGCATGTAAAGTGTCTATACTTGGAAAATAATTTCCCTGATTAGGACCACAACCTGTATGGGTGTCCCGCATGGGGGTCCCTTGTAGGCTAGGTTCTTGATTTGAAATTCTAGGATTTGGGTGAGTAGGAGGCTACCAAGGAGATATAACCAAATTCTTAGGGTCAAATCAAAGACGGTCTACGTCTCCTTGCCTACTCCTTGCAGTGTCATCCCTTAACTGGGCTTGGCTATGGGTGGATACCATAACTAATTCATTATAAACCCTACGTGATTATCTCATTTACAAATTTTAATGATTCAACACACAAAAATAGAAACACACTATAACACAAGTGTTTATATCTGTTAAATATTTATATGCTTTCCTAAAAAAATTTGGTGTATTTGTATTTATTGTTTTGCAAAGAGATATGTTTTCACATGTTTGAATACCTGTTGATGTAATTCTCAAAAATTTTAAGGGATTTCACCTATATACTTGTAACTTGACAACTAGAAATGAAAATTTGGTCACATGAACCAACCAAACTATGGAGATGAAGCCCATACCTGATCAAGGAGCACAGGTCCTGACAGTCCTCACCCAGTTCATCATGGTCAGCGATATACCTCTTTAAAGAGAGACACAAGCTCTATTCTACAAGCTATGACAGTTCTTGGAGCTAGCTTTGGCTAAAAATATGATTCGTAGGATGTGAACCAATGGATGGAGATGAAACCCATTGTCGTTGGTCTCTATTACTGGTTGGGGATGAAATTCCAACTCACTAATGTTAAAATGGGACATGGTGTGTGTGATTCATTTTATCCTTTAAAGAAAATAAAATAAGAGAGCACTCAATTCTAGTTCACTAAATGCACAAAGAATGTTTCACTTTTATAAAGATATGCATGAATAAGGAACCTCCAAAATACTTATCCTATGTGAAAACCTAACGTTTTGATAGGTCGCAAGTAATCAAACCATTCAAATGCATACTTAAACTATTATTTTCCCCATTTTTATTTTGTTTATTATTTTGAATTTTAGGAAAGGCGAAATAAAACTTTCAATAAACAATGAAAATACATAAAAACCCAAATTTAACTTTTTATGAACAACATTAATGCAAATTTAAGGTTTAGGCACTTACCTTGAAAGTCTAAGAAGCTTTTGTTTTTGGAATTTTGGGCTAAAAAACCCCTGTTTTATGGCCATCCTAGGGTGGGAATACTGCAAATATGGGGGCCATCCCTAGGTGGGATGGTTGTTGTGGACATCTCTGGGTGTTCCAATTAGGAATTTAGGGCTTGTTTTAGTCCAGAACGTCCAGAACCTGCAACATTCAAAGTGCAAAAACAAGATCAAAAGTTGAAAAAATGAAAATGGACAAGGATTCACCATGATTGCCACTGTAGATTAGAAAAAATGATGTACCTAGCAAAGGTAAATGAACTACTTCTATTATTCTATTCAAGCATTCAAAAGTGATAATAAAGTAAGCAATAAGTGATAAATATTTGAAAGAAATGGGGGTTCTATTTATATTGATTAATTTTTTAAATATATGGTTACAAAATATCCCCTTGAGGGCTCTCAATTGATACAATTCAATTACAATGTTGAAGGATCCAATCCTTTCATAAAATTATGGCATAGTTTTAGTGTCTTCTTTGCACTCACGATTAATAACCAGGTTTTTTTTACCGCTATGTTGAGCTAAATATTTAGCTCCTTCCTCATGCATTGGAATACCTGTACCTACAGATAAGAAATTTAAATGGGTTAATAACATGTATGGATCAAGATAAAATTAATGAAATACATGCAACAATGGATATAAATATTGCAATAGAGAATGCAAAACTACTCTAAATGATACCAAAACTTAGCATAATGCATATTATATACTTTTGGAATGATCTATGCAGAAATTGAAATGAAATAGTGAGAAAAATATATGGCTATCCCTAGGTGGGACAATTAGGGCTATCATCACAAAAATCCTAATTAAAGGTCCAAAACTCCTCCAAAATTTACCAAATTCAAGTATGATGCATGTAAACTACTCTAAAAATTATCTACACTAAAATTGATTCAAAATTGTATGCTAATTCATGGTTGTCCTTAGGTGTTCCAATTGGTACTGTTAACTATCCTAGGTGGGGACGACACCAAACAAGGTGGTTTTTGTTAGTCTCACAATGACACTGAGAGGGGGGGTGAATCAGTGTAGCTATTAAAAACTTAAATCTTCAACTATTAATACCAAATAGAGAAAACTTAAAACTCAATAAAGCAGATATAACAAGAGAGCATTCCACAACACACGATGTAACGAGGTTCACCAATTTGGCTACTCCTCAAAAATGACTGCTTGGATTTTCGTCCAAATTTAGCCTTTGCAAAATACACTTTTACAATAACTTTACCAGCACCCACTGGAAGGAGCACCAACCCTTGGTTTATTTGCACCAACAGAAAGGAGCACCAACCCCTAATTTTTTTGCACCTACAGAAAGGAGCACCAACCCCTAATTTTTCTACACCTACAAAAAGGAGCACCAACTTGAACTACACTTTTGAAACTATCAGATTGACATAAGAATGCCTTCGCTTATACAAGACCCTGACTGGTCTGTTGCTAACCCAACCTCTCTCACTCTTCACCAAAACACACACTCTTCAAACTTTGCTTACTGCTCTTCTATGGCTCTCACTGCTCTGCTTGATACTCTTCTTGCAACACTCTTTCAACGCCCTTCTTGCAGCAATTCTACACAATTTTTGCTCTCACTTGTAAACCTACGTGCAGACCACCTTTTATACCAATATTGTATTTTTGTAACTCCAGTTGTAACTCCTTCTTTCATTTCTCATGCGCCACTTGTCAGTTGTAATGCCTTCTTTCATTTCTCATGCGCCACTTGTCAGTTGTAACGCCTTCTCACTATAACTGCTTTTGTATATATATAGGGTAGGCTTTTCATCAAACACGATGCATGTTATGAATTTACACATGTATCCCTAACATGACTGTTCGTCTTTCATTTCTGTGCATGCATGCATATTCGATTCTATTTATACGACTGTTAGATTTCTCCTTCTTTGACTATCCTTTTATTAGCTGCATGATTTTCTTTTGTAACGGCCCCTGTAACTGCTGCATAACTTCAGTTAATGGTCACATATCTTATTTAGGCTGGGTTCTATTTTTAGCTCGTGCTATTACGACCTATCGCGAAATCGTGACACTTCTGCCTCTTTGTACTCTTCTTGGCTTGTACCCGCAAAAACAGAACATGTGATATCGCGACACTTTCACCTTCGTACTCTTCCTTTTTACTTTTGTCACGATATCGCGACACTTCTGCCTTCTTACTTTCTCTCTCCTCCTAGAGTCGTGAAAATGCGACATGTCGTGATATCACGACACTTTTTCTTCTCGGCCTTCCTGCTCTTTTCAAGTCGCAAAAATGCGACATGTCGCGATATCGCGACACCTTTTTCTTTCGTACAATTTCTCTTGCAATATGTCATGAAATCGTGACACTTTTTCTACTTGTATTTTTCTCTTCCAACATGTCACGAAATCGTGACAGTTTTTCTTGCTTGCGCCTTCTCCCCGAACATGTCACGAAATCGTGACAGTTTTTCTTGCTTGTGCTTTCTCTCCGAACATGTCACGAAATCGCGATAGTTTTGCTTGCTTGCGCTTTCTCTCCGAACATGTCGTGAAATCGCGACAGTTTTGCTTTCTTCCCAACATGTCACGATATCGCGACAGTTTTTCTTTCTTCTCAACATGTCGCGATATCGCGACAGTTTTTCTTTCTTGCTCTTTCTCTCCAAACATGTCGCGATATCGCGATAGTTTTGCTTTCTAGCTCTTTCTCTCCAAACATGTCGCGATATCGCGACAGTTTTTCTTTCTTGCTCTTTCTCTTCAAACATGTCATGATATCACGACATTTTTCTTTCTTTCTCTCCAAACATGTCGCGATATCGCGATAGTTTTCCTTTCTTGCTCAACATGTCGCGATATCGCGACAGTTTTCTTCCTTGTGATTTTCTTTTGATTTTTCTCAAATGGGCCACTTCTATCTTTTGGAAAATCACTGTACATACTCTGAAGATCCTCTTAACTCCTGTCCACTGCATCAACCGATCTGTCTGACTGTGTTGACAACAATGACAATACTATTGCTGCACCTTGCTCATCAATCTCCCCCTTTGGAATTGTTGGCAACACACATGCACATTCCTGTAATTCTTCTCCCCCTTTGACAATAATACCAAAGGGCTGTTGCAGACTCCCCTTGAGTCCATGCACAACATTCTCAGGCACACGTTATGACAGTTAGCAAAAATTACAAATATGAGCACAAAGATAATCAAATATATAAATGCTCCCCCTAAGAATGTGGTCCCGATAGCTAGTCAGTGCTTGGGAAACATGACCACTCCCAATTTATTGCGAAGGTACTCAAAAATTTCTTTGGGCAGCGGTTTTGTGAAGATATCCGCTACTTGCTCTGTAGTTGGGACAAAATCCAACTTTACCTCTTCTTCCACAACTTTCTCCTTCAGAAAGTGATATCGGATAGCAATATGTTTTGTGCGAGAATGCATAACTGGATTCTTTGAGATATTAATGGCACTGGTGTTATCACACTTAACTAAAATTGGCTCATTGAAGTTAATGCCAAGATCTTTTAGGGTTTGTTTCATCCATAAAACCTACGTACAACACATAGTTGCTACAATATATTCTACCTCTGCTATGGATAAAGAGACTGATTCTTGTTTCTTACTGTGCCATGCAACCAACCTGTCTCCAAGATAGAATGCACCTCCACTGGTACTCTTTCTGTCATCGACACATCCTACCCAATCTGCATCTGAATACACAATAAGAGTGAAGTCCTTACCTTTTGGATACCATAACCCATATTCCATAGTACCCTTTAGATACCGAAGAATCCTCTTTACTGTTGTCACATGAGTCTCCTTGGGACTCGCCTGAAATCGTGCTACCATGCAAACTGCCTGCAATATATCTGGTCTGGTAGCTGTCAAGTACAATAGGCTCCCTATCATAGATCTGTACATGGTTTGATCAACATCTGGAGATTTTTCATCCTTGCTCAACTTGCATCCTGTTGTCATGGGAGTGCTAACAGGCTTGCAATCCTCCATTGTGAACCTTTTTAGCATCTCTTTCACATATTTAACTTGAGAAATAAATATGCCCTTCTCATTTTGATTAACTTGCAGTCCGAGAAAATACGAAAGTTCACCAATCATTGACATTTCAAATTCTTTTTGCATCTGCTTTGCTAAATCCTTACACGACTTGTCATTGTTGTTGCCAAAGATGATATCATCTACGTATACAACAAGGACAATGAGATGGCCATTCTCCTTTTTGACATACAAATTGCTATCTACCATACCCTTTTTGAACCCTTGTTGAGTAAGATAGTTGTCTAGCCTTGCATACCATGCTCTGGGTGCCTGTTTCAAGCCATACAATGCTTTCTTCAACTTGCAGACGAAGTTGGGATTATCACCAAGTTGGAAACCATCAAGCTGCTCAATATAGACCTCTTCTTCAAGTTTTCCATTCAGGAATGCTGATTTCACGTCCATTTGATAAACTTTGAAATTCTTGTGAACTGCTAAAGCCAGAAACATTTTGATTGCCTCTAGTCTAGCCACAGGTGCGAAGGTCTCCTCAAAGTCAATGCCTTCAACTTGTGCATAGCCTTTATAGACCAATCTTGCTTTATTCCTTACTACTTGTCCATCTTCATTCAATTTGTTTTGAAAAATCCATTTAGTACCGATTATATTTTTATTTGCAGGTCTTGGTACTAACTCCCAGGTTTTGTTTTTCTCGATCTGATCTAATTCTTCATTTATAGCCGTCATCCAACTTTCATCTTTGCTTGCTTCAGCAATATTTTTGGGCTCTATGCTGGATAATAGAGAGTAGTTACTTACTACTCTTTTTCTTGTCTGAACACCAACTGTGGGGTCTCCAATTATCTGCTCTCTAGGATGATTTTTCTTCCAGCTGCCTGTTTTGAATTTTTTGTTTTCTTCCTCTTCTGAATCACTACTTAAATCATCTGATTCAATTTTTTGTTTCTTTTCCGTTTCTTTTTCCTCATCTCCTTCAATGACTTCTTCATAAATTGGGTAGTTTTCTTTATAGCTTATTTCTCGTTCCCTACCTTCATCAACTTTAACATCGGCACTCTCCACAATTTTCTTTAGCCTCTTGTTGTAGCATGTGTAGGCTTTGCTTTTTGTCGAATAGCCAAGAAAAATACCTTCATCAGCTCTATCTTCAAACTTACCAAGATTATCTTCGAGTCCTTTTGATGTAACACTTACTGCCAAAAACTTTAAAGTATCTTGTTGTTGCCTTTCTATCGAACCACAGCTCATATGGTGTTTTGCTTTCATGCGTCCTCAACATGCACCTATTTTGGATGTATACCGTAGTATGGACTGCCTCTTTCCAAAATTTGTCTACTATTTTGCTCTCAGTCAACATAGTCCATGCCATTTCCTACACTGTCTTGTTCTTTCTTTCTACCACACCATTCTGCTGAGGTGTCCTTGTTGCTGAAAACTGTCTCCTAATCCCATATTTTTGATAGTACTCTGCAAACTCCTCCGAAATGAACTCTCCTCCTCTATCTGATCTCACACATTTAATCCTTTTTCCTGTTTGATTCTCAACTTGTTTTTTGAAAATCTTGAACATCTCAAAGGCATCTGATTTAAGCTTCAAAAATAGTATCCATGTCATCCTGGAATAGTCATCTATGCACAACATAAAGTATTTGTCACCATTTATGCTTTGTGTTCTCATGGGTCCACATAAATCAGTATGTATTAGTTCTAATGGTTTGCTTGTGAAGTACTCTTTAGTTTTAAAAGTGGCTCTAGTTTGCTTCCCCTTTTGGCATGAAGCACAAATGCTATTTAAAGGTTTACCAATGGTGGGAATATCTCTTACTACCCTTTTTGAGCTGATTCTTATTAGATTGTCGAAACTAATATGACCGAGCCTCTTGTGCCACAACCAATTTTCTTCTTCTTGTCCAATCAAGCATGCTCCTTCTGAAGTCTCTGAGAGAGTATACAAGTTGCCAGATGTCCTTGATCCAGTTGCTATCAACTTTCCACGGTTTTCTGTTCTGACTTCACAACCCTGCTTCTTGAAAATTACTTCATGACCTCTGTCACAAATCTGACTTACGCTTAACAAATTATGCTTCAGACCAATCACAAACAGGACTTCTTTTGATTTGATTTTTTTGTCACTGATCTTAACTGATCCTTTGCCAACTATCTTAGCTCCATCATTATTTCCAAATTTTACAGAACCACCTTCATATTTTTGTAACTTCTCAAATTGTTGTTTGTCACCTGTCATATGACTTGAGCATCCACTATCAAGTATCCATGGTGCAGATTTGTTTTGTGCTTTAAATGATGTCTGCACGATCAAGGATTCCTTTTCTTCCTTGGGTTGCTCCTTTTCTTTCCACTCTGGTTTGATTACAGTTTTGGTCACTTGTTTTGACTTTTCTTTGTCAATAGCCTATGTATGTTTTTTTGGAAATTTTCTAGTTTGTCTCAAACCATTTGGTTGAAACTTTCTTCCCTGATGTTTATTTGCTACAAATGTACTTCGACAATTTCTTGCAATGTGCCCAAAATTATGACAGTTATAACATTCTACTGCATAATCCATCAGCGGTGAAAAAACATTTCTACTGGTAAAGTTCCTTTGTCCTACATTATACTTGCAATCTGAAATCTTATGACCATAACCATTGCATTTAAAACAATAACCAGAAAAGGAATGAGTGAACCTGGGTGATGGTCTTTGCCATTTTGTAGTGGGAGCCATAAATCTTCTTCTCCTTTGATGAGTGACATTGGTGAATCCATCATTGTCAATACTTCTCTCTTGCCTGGCTTTATTGCTTTCTTTAGCATGATTCATTTTTTCTTGATCAACCCTGATCTTATCTTCATTCTTTATGGGTTCTATAGTTATGGCCTTTGATCCATCTGATGATTCTCCTTCGACGAAACCTAAACCAAATTTGATGCCTGTAGTCCTTTGGTTATTTATAATCTTGTCCAGCTTCAAAAAACTTCCTTCAAGTTTGTGATAGCAACTCAATTTTCGATTCATCTCTTCTAGTTGTATCCTTAAACCAACAATCTCTTCTTCTAACTTACTGCACTCATCTATTTTCTCGGTTAATTGTAGTTCGATATCTTCAGATATTTTCTTAAATTCATCTATCTATACTTTCAAGCTGGATATGATATCATTGGCATCTTCAAGCTTTCTTGAAGTTTTCTTATTCTTTTTCCTTTCTAAACTCAGCTCTTTAAGTGCAGTGACCAACTCACCTTCCAGATCTACTTCAGCCTCAACCTCAAAGTTTTTATTACATTCCTATTTTTCCTCTATTTTTTCTTCTTCAAATGCCATAAAAAGAGCTTCACCTTTTTCTTCTTCAGAATCCTCACCGGAGCTGTCTTTTGAAGGACTGAAATTCTTGGATATGAAACTTTTCTTCTTGAAGTTTCCTTTTCTAAAATTTGATTTCTTCTTCCAGTCACCTCTTTCTTGGTGTGAACCTTCATCACTTTTGCTTTTCTCATTAAGAGGACATTTAGCTGCAAAGTGCCCAATGCCTCCATAGTTGAAACACTTAAATGGTAGCTTTCCTCCGTATTTTCCTTTTCCCACGATTAGTTTTCGAACAAAGTTTGCTTCTGTTTCATCCGATGTCTCTTCTTCCTCGGATTCTTGTTTTGCTTTTATATTTTTATGTGCTTTAAAAGCAGCTTCTCTATCTCATGGGTTTAGTTTTTCCTATTCTCATCTCATAGGCAGTTAAAGAACCATGCATCTCATCCATACTAAAAGTATTAAGATCTTTAGCTTCTTCTATTGTAGAAACTTTGGAATCAAATCTTTGGGGAAGAGATCTTAGTACCTTTTTCACGACGACAACATCTTCCATTTCCTCGTCGAGTCCTCTAATCGCATTAATGATTCCATTAACTCTCAGCATGTATGCCTCTATGTTCTCATCCTCATTCATCTTTAATGCTTCAAACTGAGATCGATGCGTTTGTAACTTGGCCTCCTTGATCTTGCCATCTCCTTCATGAATGCTCCTTAGTTTGTCCCACATATCTTTTACTATTTTACAACTCATGATCTTTATCAGTTCGTTGTCCACCAAACCACACATGATAGCATTCTTTGCTTTAGAGTTATTCTCAAATAGTTTCTTATCGATAGCATCGGTTGGAGGAGTGGTGGGTATGGTGTATCCACTGTCTACTGATTCCCAAATGTCATATCCTAGAGAACACAAATATGTCTGCATCCTGAGTCTCCAGAATGCATAATTAGTTCCGTCAAACAATGGTGCTTTGTTTGATGAGAATCCTTCACCACCTGCCATTGTCTCACTTCCAAGATCACCTTAGCCGATTAAGCTTGTTCAGGAACTTGGCTATGATACCAATTGTTAGTCTCACAATGACACTGAGAGGGGGGGTGAATTAGTGTAGCTATTAAAAACTTAAATCTTCAACTATTAATACCAAATAGAGAAAACTTAAAACTCAATAAAGCAGATATAACAAGAGAGCATTCCACAACACATGATGTAACGAGGTTCACCAATTTGGCTACTCCTCAAAAATGATTGCTTGGATTTTCGTCCAAATTCAGCCTTTGCAAAATACACTTTTACAATCACTTTACCAACACCCACTGGAAGGAGCACCAACCCCTGGTTTATCTGCACCAACAGAAAGGAGCACCAACCCCTAATTTTTTTGCACCTACAGAAAGGAGCACCAACCCCTAATTTTTTTGCACCTACAGAAAGGAGCACCAACCCCTAATTCAAGCACCAACTTGAACTGCACTTTTGAAATTATTCGATTGACATAAGAATGCCTTCGCTTATACAAGACCCTGATTGGTCTGTTGCTAACCCAACCTCTCTCACTCTTCACCAAAACACACACTCTTCAAACTCTGCTTACTGCTCTTCTATGGCTCTCACTGCTCTACTTGATACTCTTCTTGCAGCACTCTTTCAACGCCCTTCTTGCAGCAATTCTACATAATTTTTGCTCCCTTGTAAACCTACGCGTAGACCACCTTTTATACCAATATTGTATTTTTGTAACTCCAGTTGTAACTCCTTTCATTTCTCATGCGCCACTTGTCAGTTGTAACGCCTTCTTTCATTTCTCATGCGCCACTTGTCAGTTGTAACGCCTTCTCACTGTAACTGCTTTTGTATATATATAGGGTAGGCTTTTCGTCAAACACGATGCATGTTACGAATTTACACATGTATCCCTAACATGATTGTTCGTCTTTCATTTCTGTGCATGCATGCATATTCGATTCTATTTATACGACTGTTAGATTTCTCCTTCTTCGACTATCCTTTTATTAGCTGCATGATTTTCTTTTGTAACGGCCCCTGTAACTGCTGCATAACTTCAGTTAACGATCACATATCTTATTTAGGCTGGGTTCTATTTTTAGCTCATGCTATTGCGACCTGTCGTGAAATCGTGACACTTCTGCCTCTTTGTACTCTTCTCGGCTTGTACCCGCAAAAACACATGTCACGATATCGCGACACTTTCGCCTCCGTACTCTTCCTTTTTACTTTTGTCATGATATCATGACACTTCTGCCTTCTTACTTTCTCTCTCCTCCTAGAGTCGCGAAAATGCGACATGTCGCGATATCGTGACACTTTTTCTTCTCGACCTTCCTGCTCTTTTCAAGTCACGAAAATGCGACATGTCGCGATATCGTGACACTTTTTCTTCCTTGCATTTTCTCTTCGCTTCGGACCCACAAAAATGCAACATGTCACGAAATCATGACACTTTTTCCTCCTTGTCTTTTTCTCTTCCAACATGTCACGAAATCGTGACACTTTTTCTTGCTTGCGCCTTCTCCCCGAACATGTCGCGAAATCATGACACTTTTTCTTGCTTGCACTTTCTCTCCGAACATGTCACGAAATCATGACAGTTTTGCTTGCTTGTGCTTTCTCTCTGAACATGTTGCAAAATCGTGATAGTTTTGCTTTCTTCCCAACATGTCATGATATCGTGACAGTTTTTCTTTCTTCTCAACATGTCGCGATATCGCGACAGTTTTTCTTTCTTGCTCTTTCTCTCCAAACATGTCGCGATATCGCGACAATTTTGCTTTCTGGCTCTTTCTCTCCAAACATGTCGCGATATCGCGACATGTTTTCTTTCTTGCTCTTTCTCTTCAAACATGTCGCGATATCGCGACGTTTTTCTTTCTTGCTCAACATGTCATGACGACAGTTTTCCTTTCTTGCTCAACATGTTGCGATATCATGATAGTTTTCCTTTCTTGCTCAACATGTCGCGATATCGCGACAGTTTTCTTCCTTGTGATTTTCTTTTGATTTTTCTCAAATGGGCCACTTCTATCTTTTGGAAAATCACTGTACATACTCTGAAGATCCTCTTAACTCCTGTCCACTGCATCAACCGATCTGTCTGACTATGTTGACAACAATGACAATACTGTTGCTACACCTTGCTCATCGGTTTTTACCATCAATTATTCTAGGATCTATTCTAGAATACTCCTAGGGGTGTTGTTGTCAAATTTGGTAATTTTATTCACAAAAATAGATGGTTTTTGGAAGGGATGTGTGTATTTGGATATGCCTTGAAAAATCCTTCAATTGATAAATATTCCAAGGGCAAAATAGGAGAGCAAATCTCGGTAGCACTTCATGGTGAATTTTTGCAAAGACCTATCTCTAAAATTGAGCAGAATCACTTCAATTTATAGTCCAAGAGGGCCATAGGGCCAAAGGGTCAAGTTAGGGAATGTAAGGTAGGTGCCACCACTTGTCAAAGCCCTTGCCATGAATTTGGTGGAAGAGACCTCCAATTTGGGCCTCCAATTTGTAGTTTATGATGGCCTGGACAGTCTCCCAATCTATCATAATTCATTGGGTGGGATAAATTGTAGAATTTGATTACCATTTGTCCTAACCTTGACTTTTTGAGGGGTCTAGAACATGGCCATCCCACCCAATAATGGTTGCTTGTGGTCATCCCTAGGTGGTATGACCATGAACTGTGGCCATCCTAGGGTGGGATGACCATGGATACATCGCCCAAAACTTCCCAGAAGTGGGGTAAACCTTTCCAAAAGTTTTTAGGACACTAATTAACCCATGAGGGTTTCCCAATGGGGTCATATGATGTCAATAAGAGTGGCGTCATTGCAGTCTTATTTGATTTACATGATTTTAGTGTCTACACTATCACAAGCTTTGTTCATGTCCAGCTTAAGGAACATGCTTGACCCCTTATTTCTTTGAAGATAATGTGTTGTTTCATAAATGGCAATGATGTTTTTAGTAATTTGGTTACCTACCACATAACCTTCTTGATCTTCATTAATAATTGAGGGCATGATATTTTTCAATCGATGGGCAAAACTTTAGTAAAAAAATTATAAATTGTATTACATAGGCTAATTGGTCTAAATTATTACAATTTATCTACCCCATATTTCTTGGGAATTAGAGAAAAGAATGTATTATTCCATTATTTTAGCAACTTACCAGATTATTGGGCTTCTTGGATTGCATTGATTACATATTCTCCAACAATATCCCAATGATGTTGAAATAAAACCTGGTGGGAAACCATTTGGACTCGGAGCCTTGGATATTCCCATAGAGAACACAAATATTTTAATTTCCTCCTTAGATACTACCTTGCATAGATATTCATTCATGATATTATTAACTCCTTTAGAAAAATTGTTAATGATGCTTTCTATTTCCATGTTGCACTCTGTTTTTCTTTGCTAAGAAGGTTTTGAAAGAAAGTAATGGCCAAATTTTTATTATCATTTAAATCCTCATACTTTCTTCCATATTACCCCATAAGTTAGAGTATTTTATTGTTTTTCCTATGTCTCATAGTCAAAACATGGAAGAATTTAGTGTTTCTATCACCTTTATTGATCCACACAACTCTAGATTTTTGTTTCCAATAAATTTCCTCTTGGGCAATGGTATTATGATACTTCGTGAGAAGTTGTTTTTCCTTTTAATGCCACTTTGGTTTTCTCCCTTCCCTATCCATTTTTTTCTATATATCTTGGACATCCTTTTTAAGCTATTATTTTCTTAAATTGATGTTACCAAAAATCTCTTTATTCCAAATTTTGATTCGATACTTGATGTTATTTAATATTTGGGTAAACTTTGTACATTTTTGATCCTTGAACCTCGTCCTGCCACCAAGATTGAATTTTATTTGTAATGTTTGGGTACATATTCCACATGAGCTCATACCTAAAGGGCACTCCTCTCTGCTTCCCCTCATTTTTCATATCTAACAAAAAGGGATTGCAATATGATAATCCCTTCTATTTTTTCATATTGTTAATAATAAGGCATTCGCATTAGTATTATTGCAAGAAATAGACTCATTAGAATTTTCATTAAATATTTATGTTTCCCTAAATATTCAAAAGTGCAAGGAATAGACTCATCAGCATTTTCTTCTTTTTGTTACCCTAAAAAATCTAAATTGCATAGATGATCTTCCCTAGTCATTACTTGCTTATGTTGGATTGAAAACCCTAAATTAGCTTGGATATCCTCCATAATATATTTTTTATTATACGGCTCTTGAGATCCTAAAGTGCAAGGAATACACTTTGTACTACTTTCATTTTTATTGTAACAAGAATATTTTATGCTACTCGAGGATAATAAAGGTGATTTACTTGGATTAAGCTTTACCTCCTTCACCTCATTTGCTTTAAAATTTACCTTTTCATATTACTTTTCTTTAAAATTTCCATTCCCCTCTTCCTTAACACCTTTAGCATCTTCTATATCTAAACTTGTGCATTGCACTTCTTCATCTCCCATATCATTGAGTTCTTCTAATGGTCAATTTGAGTGAACTATAATGGCTTTTGCCATCTGATGATATAGAGGGATTTTTATAGCCACTTTCTTAGGTGTGGAAAATACTTGATTTAACCTAGTTTCTCCTTTTGAGTGAACTATAATGGCTTTTGCCATCTGATGATATAGAGGGATTTTATAGCCACTTTCTTAGGTGTGGAAAATCCTTGATTTAACCTAGTTTCTCCTGTGATATGATCTCCTTGTTTTTAATTGAATCTACCCTTATACCCAAAATTTTCCATCTCTTCATCATTTTTACTTTGTAGTCTCTTGTTGTGTACCTAGTTTCATGATATTTGTGACATAAGAATGTAAAATTTTCATAATCCACTTGTTGATCCCATTATATTGATTCATATTTAATCCTAATCGACTATGGTAATGGTTTTTAAATACACATGGAAACACATATTCAATTGCATACAACATGCATTCTCTCCTTAGTAGTTGGTCCCTCTTGGATGAATTCACCTAGAGTATTACTAATATTTTTCAAAACCTCCTTATTGATGAGTTGATAAGGAAGTCCAAAAAGCCTAATCCATATAGGAAGCCTTTAATAGTTGTTGCATCCTCAAAAAATTCTCACTCCAAGTTCTTAAATATAATGAATATTTACCCCTAAACCATGGGCCTATATCCATTATTTTATCTCTTATTTCTAAACTAGATAAAATAATAAGGAAAAATACTTTTGGAAGAAAATTCACAAAGTAATTTGAATTCAATCATCTCATCCTTAATAATCAATTCTAATGTAGACTCTACTACCTAGACTAGGTTTACCATAGATTCACTCTTCCTCTTATTGCTAGCTAGGGCATCCATACTTCCAACTTGGCCATCCATACTTTCAGTAAGGACTTTCACAAATGACTTTCTTTTCATGTTACCTATATTTTATTTAAATAAATCCTTTAAATTCTTCTAAGATGTCAAATAAGAAGTAGCACTTGTTTCTTGTTCACACTTTGCTTTCTACTTCCTACTTGCCTACTCACACTTCCTCCTCACTATTAGTTTGTTCTCACACTCACTTTTGGTTGCACTCACTCACTCTTGGCTCATGCTTGCACTCAATTCTAGTTGCACTCACTTTTGGTTGCATTCACTCCTAGCTTGTCCTTGCATTGGCTGCACTCACTCCATTTTGTATATTTATATTATTGTATATGGTTGAATGAAAAACTATAAATGGTTTGACAAATTACTATCATGATTCCAATATTTGAAATAAAAATTTATAATTTACATTCTATAAAATTAGTTATTTTTTGAAGTTATACTTTTGTTGTACGATTCCTCATTTATGGTTTACAAAGTAAAGAATCATATATGATAATAATAATAATTATTTTTTTTTGTAAGTAGATAGAATAAAAAATAGAGTCTTCAAGGTGGTTTTAATTTATACATTTTTAACATTTATGGTTGAATTAAAATTATAAAATAGCTTGAATATGGAGTAAGTCTAAATTAACAATGAGGTAATAACACATGATTGTCATGAGTCCAAAATTTGAAATAAAAACTATAGTTTAGATCCTATAGTAATATTTTGCAAAGTAAATTAATAGAGTTTTCAAGTATCTAATATGTACGTGGTTCAATTTAGCTCATAGTTTCATAGTAATGCTATTTTTGGAATAGCTTTTTAAA
The DNA here is from genome assembly GCA_028583015.1 of Wollemia nobilis. NCBI lineage: Eukaryota > Viridiplantae > Streptophyta > Pinopsida > Araucariales > Araucariaceae > Wollemia > Wollemia nobilis. The sequence goes on from JAQPPZ010001923.1 coordinate 1,938,224, forward strand.
TATGTAATTTTTATGAGAGTTTCTTTGCCAAATGATATAAGCTATGAGTTTTTTCTCTTGCCTTTGTTATAAATTTTACATGTTAATGATTTTCTAACTTTAGTCTAAAGATCTTTATTTTTCCTTCAATTTGATTTAGTTAGGAATATATTTTACATGTTTAGCATGACTCCTTAGATATTTAATGGTGGAATAAAGTAGTTTATTTCTAAGTCTTGTAGAGAGGCATTTATTGTCTCTTATCATTGATAAACATGGATTTTAGTTATTAACTTCCAATGAATCCATGATTTTCTAGGTTAGCTACATTGTATTGCTTTCACAATAAAAATAAAGTCACTTTAACATAGCTAATAATCCCCTGTTTGTGCATATCCTTATTTTGTATCATCTTTTTTGTGTATATTATTATTTTGTGCCATGTCACATAAGCACAAAACATTATTAATTTGAGATTTCTAACCAAACATAATTTGCTCAAAATTTTATTTTAGCTTATCTAAGTGTTTTCATAAGCAATATAGCTCTTATGCACAATTTTTTGAGGATGGATTGTAGCTTTAGTGCTTAGTGAAAAAACTAGTTTAAATATGGCTTAAATCTAATTTAGCAATGAGAAAATGATAAATTACAACCACAAGTCTAACATTTGAAACATGAAATTACAATTTATATTCCTTAAAATTCTAGCTATTTTTCAACATCTCCACCTTTTTTGTGGGACTCTATATTTATGGTCTAAAAAAGTAATTAGAAATGATGATATTTATTTATTTTTTAACGTTTTTAAGAAGATGAAAAAGAAAAATAGATTTTTCATGTAGGTTCTAATTTATTCATATTTTATTTTTTAATGTATATGGCTAAATGAAAAAAATATAAAATAGTTTGAATATTTAATAAGTCTACTTTAAAATGAGATAAAACCACATACTTATCATGAGTACAACATTTGAAACTAAAATTATAGTTTATGTTATGGTATCTTATATGAATGGTGTGTAAAGTCAAGTTATAGTGTTTTCAAGTATCTAATAAGTAGATGGTTCTATTTAACTCATAGTTTGGTAAGAATGCTATCTTTCGCGTAGCTTTTTGAGAGGTGAATGTCATGAATGCTTCTTGATGTATAAATTTTAGGACAAATTTTTGAAAAGTAAAATTTTGGGCTATGTAGTTTTTCCCTTGTTATAATTTTTAGAGATTTATGATTTATCTAGATTTATTTTAAAGTTTTCTTCTAGTTTGATGTACTTAGGAATATGTGAGAATATTTGCATTTTTAGCATAACTATTTAAGGATTCAATGGTGGAAGAAAAAATTTATTTTCTATATTTTGTAGAGAATCCTTCTTTGTGTTGGGCATTATTACATCATAGCACATGTGATCATGAATGTGATATAACCACCCATAACAAAGGACTATGAATGCACTATAGAACAATGGTATTTGCAAGATAAGTTAGAAATTTATTACGATAAAAATGGGCATCTAGTGTATTTAAATATGTATCATTTTGTAATGTAAAATCATAAAAGTAGTTTCTAACATGAGGTATCAAAGCAGGTAAAAGGAAGTGAAGAACACAAGCTTATACTGAGAGGGGGGGTGAACAATATAAGACCACTTTTTACTTTTCTTTCCAAATCAATATTATGCAATGTATAGATAGAAATATCAATAGCAGTAATCAAAGCAATGCACAAATCACCACACACAATAGAGACACCAATTTAACGTGGTTCACCCAATGATGGCTACCTCCACGGAGAAAATATTTCACTAAAATTTTCTCAATCAATCTCTTGGGAATCCTTTCCCTATTACAATGTTTATGGACCTCTGTCCAATGGAGATACCAATCCCCTAAATCAAGTTCGTGGATCTCTATCCATAGGAGAACTCCTCCTTTGCTCTGGTTGGTGATCCTCTAGAAGACTACTACCTCCACTACACTGGCTTGTGGATCTCTCTCCACTGAAGACTCTTGTCCCCACTCAGAAGACCTATCCTCACTGCCCTGGCTGATGGATCTCTATCCACTGGAGACTACTGTCCTCTTTGCTCTATCACCTCCAAAGCTCTATCTCAAATCTGCACTAAACACAATCCTTCGGTCTAGCACAAATCTGCTCAATCTCTATCTCTAGTATAGCACAAACCTATCCTCAAATATACACCAAACTCTACTCCACAAGTCCACATAAAACTTTCTCAAATATTCTCAACAAGTCCACACAAAACTTGCTCAAATATTCTCAACAATTCCACACAAAACTTACTCAAATATTCTCAACAAGTCCACATAGAACTTGCTCAAATATTCTCAACAAGTCCACACAAAACTTGCTCAAATATTCTCAACAAGTCCACATAAAACTTGCTCAAATATTCTCAACAAGTCCACACAAAACTTGCTCAAATATTCTCAACAAGTCCACACAGAACTTGCTCAAATATTCTCAACAAGTCCACATAGAACTTGCTCAAATATTCTCAACAAGTCCACACAAAACTTGCTCAAATCTACTCAACAAGTCCACATAGAACTTGTTCAAATCTGCTCAACAAGTCCACACAAAACTTGTCCAAATCTGCTCAACAAGTCCACATAAACTTATCCAAATATGCTCAACAAGTCCACATAGAACTTAACCAAATCTATATTGTAAGCTTCCACAAAAACTCACACAAAATCAGTCCACAAGTCTCCTCAAAGACTTACCTCAAATCTGCTTAACAAGTCCACACAGAACTTGTCCAATCTCATAGAAACATAAAGAGAATTGTTAGAGACTCAATATGTTCTACACTTATCACAATGCTCAATTACTTTCTCAACTCAATTCAAAATATAGAATAGTTTGTTTTATGGAACTTGAACAATCACTTCACACATCCACTTGACTAGGCTCAATCAACTCTACTCAACCAATCACTCAATGAAACAACCCTTTCTCACAAACCCTAGTCCAAGCATATGAACACTCCACTCAAAATATTTCCAACAATGCTCAACAACAAATCTCACATAACAATGATACTCATGTTCTTTTCAAACCCTAGTTCAAGTTCTTTGCACAACAACTCACTTCAACAACAATGCTTATAAAACAATCTTCACATAGCAATGATACTCAAACCCTAACTCAAGTTCTTCACACAATCAATGGCTTCAACAACAATGCTTATAAAACAAGGTTTTAATAACAACTCTTTATTCCAGAAAACCTTGAAGCATTAACTCAACACACTCAATAGGAAACCCTAATCAAGTCCTTTTCACTCCAAACTTATTTTCTAGAAAACCAATCAATCAACTCAACTATGGAAGAATGTGCTCATACCTTTTTATTGATGATGAAGGGATCTCATAAATCTGTCACAACCACAAACACTTCTATGCCAAGCTCAAAGAGGTTAGAAGATAAATCTTTCTCACAATATAATGTAAATACTCAATTACACCTTATCACTCCACCTTTCAAAAACAACCATCAACATACATAAAATATTTATCCAATAACACCTTATAAACTCCCAACTAAAAATAAATTCAACATCCACCAAAATAACTCAAAACCTCTTTAATCAAATTTAATGGCAAAAAGAACTTTGGCAAAAATCAAATCCACTTTCCTTATAACTCCAATAACATAAATCACTTCTCAATAAAACAATCTTTCATAAACCCTTTTAACTCCAAATAACACAAATCAATTATGAATAAAATAACCTTTCATAAACCCTTATTACTCCAAATAACACAAATCAATTACCAATAAAATAATCCTTCACAAACCCTTATAACTCCAAATAACCCCTTAGAAAACTTTAGGCAATATAAAATTTAATCAAAAATTACCTTTGCCACTAGTGGGATTCGAACCCACAATCTCTGCCTCCGCGAGCGCTCTAGCCATGGACTTGACCACCACGTGCGCTAGATGCATGTTTGAAACTCCATGAGCACCTCGTGCTCTTTCTTCCACACCTAGCGCTCAAACCGAACGTGAACCAAAAGCTTTCCCCTTGGCGCTCAAGTCGAACACGCCAATTAACATCCATGTGAATCGATCGTGGACTCTTCCACTCCCAATGCTCTCACAAAATATGTTGTACCAATGGACCACCATGTCCAATGTGGGTCAGACCTTACGCTCACCCTTTTCATCTTCTTCCTAGCGCTAATAAGACAAATAAACTCTTTGTCTTCTTCCTCAACGTTCAACGATTGCACAAATTTCTTTTAGCTTGGTCGCATGAAAATTAATTCGAAGAGGGATAACTTTTGAATGCCTCTTGGCATATTATTTATACATGAATTCACCATATGGCTTAGATGTCGATGCTCCATTTTATTTGATGATGTCGATGCATTTTAAAACCTTTTATAATTTATAAATTATTTAAATTCTAATAGAATTTAAATTTTATAAATTATATTTATAAACCTTTGACTTTAATAAAATTAAAGTCTTCCTTGGGATAAAATTTAAACCTTCAAATTGTACTCCATTGATTTGATTATTCTGCCATCAGGATGTTTAACAAAAACCCTTGTAGAATAATATTTTAATAACCTTTTTCTTCAACTCTTCGCATTGCTCCTGGTGTTAATGATGGTGTACTCCATGGTATTAATGATGACTTCATGTGTTCACTTTGGCATCAATGACAACTTCTCACTTTGACATCAATGACAACTGAATGAGCTCAAAATGTCCAACAATATCCCCCTTTGTCATTGATGGCAACCCAATTTCCTTTTACCAAAAACTTGACCTTTCCTTTGTTCTGCTCCCCCTGGGACATTGCTCCCCCTGGCTCAATGCTCTCCTTTCTCAAATACCAAATCTCTCCCCCTTACTCAAATCTCTCCCCCTTTGACATCAATGGCAAAGGGTCACCTTTGGGGCTCGAGGCTAAGAATGAGCCTCTTAGCTTAGCCCCTCCCCCACCTTCTTTTGAGGTGGTTAATTCTAGGGTGGGAGTATTTCTACTCCCAGAAAGCATTGTTCTTTACCTTTATCCTCTTTCCTTCTTATCTGAATCTTTTGATTCCTCTAACTATTTCTTTCCATGTCCATGTTCCTGTCCATGTCTACATTCCTATTCCTATTCATGTTCTTGTTCATATCCATATTCATGTTCCTTGTTCCTATTCATGTTCTTGTTCATATTCATATTCATGTTCATGTTCTTGTTCATGCTTATTTCTAGAATGTCTGCTCTACACCACTTTGTTGTGTGACCATCATTATTGCACTTATAACACTTAATGTTATTATTCCTTGGAGGTGCAAATGTCTTAGGATTTCTCCTAGTGAAGCCATATCCTCTTCTATCATGAACCCTGCAATTCATTGCCTTGTGACCAAACTGATTACATGAGTAGCAATACCCATGGAAAAGTTGTATGTTCCCATATTCCTATCTTTCATGTGTCCTACACTGTGAAGCCATGTGCCCAAACCTGTGACATGAAAAACATCTTCCATTGAAGTTTCCTTGTCTTGACCTCATTGGTCTCTTAGTCTCTCTTGACCTATTCTGATTGTTGTTCCATCTGTATCTTCTTTGTGCATTGTTCCTATTTTTGTTGAACTCTCTATTGTCCAACTCATCCTCAGATGTCTCACTTTATTTTACACTATCTTCTTTTGAAGTATCTTCATCTGAAGTTTCTTCTCCCCCAAAACTTGAGGTTGACTCTCCTTCCCATTTCTTTTGATTCTATTCAAATCCAAGACCTATTTTGCTTGATGTAGTCTTTTGTATCTTGATGAACTTATCCAAGTTCTTTGAGCTATTTTTAAACCCTTTCATCTTGACCTTGGAGTCTTCTAAATCTTCTCTTAGTAGTGCCACTTCTTGTGCTAACTTCTCACATTCTAAGATCTTTGCTTCTAACTTATCCTTGAACCTTTTTGCCTTAGCCTTTGATTTTTCTAAATCCTCTATAAGCAATCTTCTCTCTTCATCACATTCTTGAAACTGAATTTCAAGTTTAGAGTGTTGCTTTCTTACCTTCTTTACCATGTCAAGGGCATAAATAAGTTCTCCCTTGAGATCATATCCATCCTTTTCTGAATATTCCTCTATTTGTTTACCTTTGTCCACATCTTTATTTTCTATTGGCTTGTCTTCTATAGGATCACTTACTTCTTCTTATAATGCCATTAGAAGATTTTCATCTAGTCCTTCAAGTGTATCCTCATATTCATCATCACTGAAACTATAACCATCCCTTGTACAATCATCTTCAAGATGTCCAAAGTTACCACATCTAAAACACTTGAGAATTACTGGAGTCCTTTTCTTAACTTGCTCTTTTTCTTCAATCATAAATAGGACTTCATCTCTATCATTATCTGAAAAACTAGCATCACTATCACTTGAGTACTTACTTGCATTATCCGCATAGTAGCTCCTCTTTTGTCTTTGGAAGAACTTCTTTCCTTGTCTGCTTTGTCCATCCTTGCTTTTATTCTGGTGCCTATATCTTTCTGATTCCCTGTTCTTGTGATCCTATTTTTCTTCACCATTGTTATTCTTAGCTTCTTGACAATCTATTGCAAAATGTCCATACTTTCCACAATTGAAACATTTAACAGATCTTGTATCTCTAGATCTTCTATAATCCTTATCTCTTCTACCATAATTAGCTTCTTCATCACTGTATGACTCATTGCTTGATTCTGACTTCTTACCCTTAGTCTTCTTGATTGCTTTGAATGTTGCTTCCTTCTGGGGAATAGGATCTTTTGTTCTTATCTCAAATGTTGTAAGAATACCAAGCAACATATCTCTTGTCAAAGTATCACCATCCATTGACACTTCTATAGCAGAAACCTTTTCACTGAATATTTTTGGAAGAGTTCTCAAGACTTTATCACAAACATCTGATTCATCAATCTTCATTCCAAGTCCTTGCATAGCATTAACAACCTCATCAATTCGAAGTAGATAAGTACTAATATTTTCCTCATCCTTCATTCTTAATTCTTCAAATTGTCCTTTGAGATTTCGCATCTTTGCTTTCTTGACACATTTATCTCCTTCATATATATTTTGCAATTTATCCCACATGTCTTTTGCAGTTTGACAATGCATAACTTTCATAGACTCTGTTCTATGCAAACCTCTCAAAAGTGCATTCATTGCTTTTGAATTGTAATGTTGTAGGAGCTTACCTTCCTTATCTGTAGGAGGATTAATTAAGGGATCATATCCAAAATCAACTGCTTCCCAAATTTCATTGCCAAGTGCCATCAGGTAGATCTTCATTCTCATACTCCAATACATATAGTCACTTCCATAAAATACTGGTGCTGAATTATTCGAGGACACATTCTTAGAATCCATTGTGTTCTTGTTAGCTTTTCCTTCAAGTTGTTAAACTCTTCTGAAGGAACCCGCTCTGATACCAATTGAAGAACACAAGCTTATATTGAGAGGGAGGGGTGAACAATATAAGACCACTTTTTACTTTTTCTTTCCAAATCAATATTATGCAATGTATAGATAGCAATATCAATAGCAAGTAATCAAAGCAATGCACAAATCACCACACACAATAGAGACACCACAATTTAACGTGGTTCACCCAAATATGGGCTACCTCCATGGAGAAAATATTTCTTACTAAAATTTTCTCAATCAATCTCTTGGGAATCCTTTCCCTATTACAATGTTTATGGACCTCTATCCAATGGAGATACCAATCCCCTAAATCAAGTTCATGGATCTCTATCCATAGGAGAACTCCTCCTTTGCTTTGGCTAGTGATCCTCTAGAAGACTACTGCCTCCACTACATTGGCTTGTGGATCTCTCTCCACTGAAGACTCTTATCCCCACTCAGAAGACCTATCCTCACTACCCTAGCTGATGGATCTCTATCCACTAGAGACTACTATCCTCTCTGCTCTATCACCTCCAAATCTCTATCTCAAATCTGCACTAAACATAGTCCTTCGATCTAGCACAAATCTACTCAATCTCTATCTCTAGTCCAGCACAAACCTATCCTCAAATCTACACCAAAATCTACTCCACAAGTCCACAACTTCTCAAATATGCTCAACAAGTCCACCATAACTTGCTCAAATATTCTCAACAAGTCCACACATAACTTTCTCAAATATGCTCAACAAGTCCACACAAAACTTTCTCAAATATTCTCAACAAGTCCACACAAAACTTGCTCAAATCTGCTCAACAAGTCCACACAAAACTTGCTCAAATATGCTCAACAAGTCCACACATAACTTGCTCAAATCTGCTCAACAAGTCCACACAGAACTTGCTCAAATATGCTCAACAAGTCCACACATAACTTGCTCAAATATGCTCAACAAGTCCACATAGAACTTGCTCAAATCTGCTCAACAAGTCCACACAGAACTTGCTCAAATATACTCAACAAGTCCACATAGAACTTGCTCAAATATGCTCAACAAGTCCACACAAAACTTATCAAATCTACTCAACAAGTCCACACAAAACTTTATTTAACTTCCACAAAATCTCACACAAAATCAGTCCACAAGTCTCCTCAAAGACTTACCTCAAATCTACTCAACAAGTCCACACAAAACTTGTCCAATATCATAGAAACATAAAGAGAATTGTTAGAGACTCAATATGTTCTACACTTATCACAATGCTCAATTACTTTCTCAACTCAATTCAGAATATAGAATAGTTTGTTTTATGGAACTTGAACAATCACTTCACACATCCACTTGACTAGGCTCAATCAACTCTACTCAACCAATCACTCAATGAAACAACCCTTTCTCACAAACCCTAGTCCAAGCATATAAACACTCAACTCAAAATATTTCCAACAATGCTCAACAACAAATCTCACATAACAATGATACTCATGTTCTTTTCAAACCCTAGTTCAAGTTCTTTGCACAACAACTCACTTCAACAACAATGCTTATAAAACAATCTTCACATAACAATGATACTCAAACCCTAACTCAAGTTCTTCACACAATCAATGGCTTCAACAACAATGCTTATAAAACAAGGTTTTAACAACTCTTTATTCTAGAAAACCTTGAAGCATTAACTCAACACACTCAATAGGAAACCCTAATCAAGTCCTTTTCACTCCAAACTTATTTTCTAGAAAACCAATCAATCAACTCAACTATGGAAGAATGTGCTCATACCTTTTTATTGATGATGAAGGGATCTCATAAATCTGTCACAACCACAAACACTTCTATGCCAAGCTCAAAGAGGTTAGAAGATAAATCTTTCTCACAATATAATGTAAATACTCAATTACACCTTATCACTCCACCTTTCAAAAACAACCATCAACATACATAAAATATTTATCCAATAACACCTTATAAACTCCCAACTAAAAATAAATTCAACATCCACCAAAATAACTCAAAACCTCTTTAATCAAATTTAATGGCAAAAAGAACTTTGGCAAAAATCAAATCCACTTTCCTTATAACTCCAATAACATAAATCACTTCTCAATAAAACAATCTTTCATAAACCCTTTTAACTCCAAATAACACAAATCAATTATGAATAAAATAACCTTTCATAAACCCTTATTACTCCAAATAACACAAATCAATTACCAATAAAATAATCCTTCACAAACCCTTATAACTCCAAATAACCCCTTAGAAAACTTTAGGCAATATAAAATTTAATCAAAAATTACCTTTGCCACTAGTGGGATTCGAACCCACAATCTCTGCCTCGCAAGCGCTCTAGCCATGGACTTGACCACCGTGTGCGCTAGATGCACATTTGAAACTCCATGAGCACCTCATGCTCTTTCTTCCACACCTGGCGCTCAAACCGAATGCAACCAAAAGCTTTCCCTTGGCGCTCAAGACAAACATGCCAATTAACATCCACGTGAATCGATCGTGGACTCTTCCACTCCCAATGCTCTCATAAAATACATTGTACCAATGGACCACCATGTCCAATGTGGGTCACATCATACACTCACACTTTTCATCTTCTTCATGGTGCTAATAAGACAAATAAACTCTTTGTCTTCTTCCTCAATGTTCAACGATTGCACGAATTTCTTTTAGCTTGGTCGCATGAAAATTAATTCGAAGAGGGATAACTTTTGAATACCTCTTGGCATATTATTTATACATGAATTCACCATATGGCTTAGACGTCGGTGCTCCATTTAATTTGATGACGTCGATGCATTTTAAAACCTTTTATAATTTATAAATTATTTAAATTCTAATAGAATTTAAATTTTATAAATTATATTTATAAACCTTTGACTTTAATAAAATTAAAGTCTTCCTTGGGATAAAATTTAAACCTTCAAATTGTACCCCACTTTTTTTTCCCTTTTAAACATAAAATATTTTAAATAACCTTTTTCTTCAACTCTTCGCATTGCTCCTGGTGTTAATGATGGTGTACTCCATGGTATTAATGACGGCTTCATGTGTTCACTTTGGCATCAATGACAACTTCTCACTTTGACATCAATGACAACTGAATGAGCTCAAAATGTCCAACGAGAAGAGCCATCTTCCCTTCATATCCTTCTCTTGATTTGGTCCATAGAAGCTCAAAAATACTTTGTTTTTTTTTTAATTTGAAAAAACTTGTATTAAAACAAATATCATTTACAACTTGGGATGAGACTTATCCCAACTTTAGACAAATAAAACACATGTTTACAATAGTAAAAGAATATTTGCATTGGAGTTAAATATATTCAACCATATTTCTACAATGGTTTTTCTCCTGTTTATAACTCTAAAATAAGATCTACATTGGAGCACAAATTTTCTAAACCATATTTCTGGAATGGTTTTCCAAATTATCTAAATAGTGGATTTGCTCATCAACATGCCTAATCATATCATCCTTAATAGCCATGTCATTGTACCACTGAATCCCTACCTGCTTCTCAGTTCTCATCTTAGCCAAGAAGTCTGCCACTTTATTTAGATCTTGTAACGATCCAAAAACACACAAATAGAAAAAATATAAAAATATAAAAGTTGTTTTTACTAAGGAGAGGGATACATGAACCCTTCATGAACCCCTAACCCCAACTAAAATTTACCTAAATTTTCAATCCCCTAAGTTTTCTTGGAAGTTACATCTCACGAAGTACCCTAACACAAATCCATCTATGTAGGCGTATAATGTGTCATTGCATATAAGCCCATATATCCCATAATTCTCGATGAGCTAGACCTATCATCCTCAATCCGTAGAAAGTATACACACATCACCATATACTACAAAAATTATTATGTGTAGGTATGCTACGAGTATTGTGAGTTAAGCTATCTATCTCGTCTTCACAACGAGCTATCTTAAATCAGATCTAATTCTCTTCACAAATTAATCATTTATATTCCTAAGGAGGTCTCAATTCCCTTAGGTCTCCTATGTTCACCCTAAGGGGTTTTCAATTCCTTTAGGTTACCTATGTTCACCCTAAGGGGTTATTAATTCCCTTAGGTCACCTTTGAGTTCACCTTAGAACTCTACAATTACATTTCTATCATAAAGCAATCAAACAATAATACATCTGTATGCTACAACATTAAAAAGCAATCAAATAATGATAGAGATAATAAAACAAACTTAACACTAAAAGATAATCTACTACATAACATAACCAAATACAAAAATAAAGTAAAAGAACCTTCACTAATCCAATAAATAATTATCTCATTAATTCTTACATGATAAATCCTTCCTACTCTAAATAGTATCACATTATCTGCATTGGGGATATCTCCCCATAATTCTAGTCTATTTGATCATAAGTAAATCAATGTAAGATACAATTACCTATTCTTTATTTCCATTGAACTCCTTGCTTCTCCTTTCTTTCCAATAGTTCTTTGAGGGTAGTAGGGGATCAGGATACTCATGGTTCAGGATAGGCATGCCTTTAAATGCATCTATTCATTTACTTTGCCAAATTGCAACTATACAAAATTCAATATTATTTCTAACCATCTAATGCATAATAGATATCATAAAAGAACCCTTACTTTTATTTTCACCTCTCAAGTTCCCTTGGAGATTCATCCAACATGCACCACTTAGATCAAGGTCTAACTTAAATCAAATTCATTTGTCTTAAAGTATTAAAGTCTCATACTCTTAACCTTTAAATTAATCCTCTTCTTTTCATTCCTTAAACCAAAGCCCCATAACTTCAATTTAAAGAATAATTCTACATCCCTTATAATTCACCATTTCCAATCCATCAATTAATTTTTAAAGCATTAAAGTTTTATACCTTTAACCTTTAAAACAATCATTCATTCATTCCCTAAATTGAAGCCCCATAACTTCAATTCACGAATAAATCCACATCCCATTTAATTTAAAACTCCTAATATAATCAACATTAATCAAAGGGGTTCTCTTTAAATTAAAAACCTTCAATGCCTTTCATAAAAATCAAAAAAAAAATTAATTAAAAACCTAAAATATATCTCATATAAATCAAAGGTTCATTTTAATTAAAAACCTTAAATAAATCTCATATAAATCAAAGGTTCCTTTTAATTAAAAACCTTAAATAAATATCATATAAATCATAGTTCCTTTTAATTAAAAACCTTAAATAAATATCATATAGATCAAAGGTTCCTTTTAATTAAAAACCTAAAATATATCTCATATAGATCAATCCTTTTAATTAAAAACCTAAAATATATCTCATATAAATCAAAGGTTCCTTTTAATTACAAACCTTAAATAAATCTCATATAAATAAAAGGTTACTTTTAATTAAAAACCTTAAATAAATCTCATATAAATCAAAGGTTACTTTTAATTAAAAATTTTAAATAAATATCATATAAATAAAAGGTTCTTTTTAATTAAAAACCTTAAATACATTTCTCATAAAACAAAGGCTCTTTTAATTAAAACAAGCCACACAACACCTTCCCTAATGCAAGGTCTACAACTAGCGACCAACGCCTTCCAAGGCGGATGCTGAGCAACCACGATGAACCTAGCGTCTAAGCACTAGAACTAGGAATGCTCTCATTAAAATGCTAACTAGTTTCTTCCTAAACCTATGCTCACTAAAACCTATGGTGGTTTCCTTTACAAAACGTTGTTCTCACTAGCACAAGGTGGTTCAAATAGACATAGAGCACTCAATGATGCACATGGTAGTTTTCAACTAAAACACAATGCTTCAACCAGTGCAAGGCAGTTTCAATTAAACACAGAGCACCCAACGATGCACATGGTAGTTTTCAACTAAAACACAGAGTGCTTCGACTTGTACAAGGTGGTTTTAACTAAACACACAATGCTTCATCTGGTGCATGGCAGTTTCAAATAACACAGAAGCACTTCGACTTGCACAAGGTGGTTTTAACTAAACACATAGCGCTTCATCTAGCACATGGTAGTTTTAACTAAACATAGAGCTCTTCAACCAACACAAGGTGGTTTTAACTAAAAACACAAAGCTCTTCAACCAGCACAAGGTGATTTTAACTAAACATATAGCGCTTCATCTGGCGCATAGCAGTTTTAATGAAAAATAGAGATCTTCAACTAGCACAAGGTGGTTTTAACTAAACACACAACGCTTCATCTAGCGCATGGTAGTTTTAACTAAACATAGAGCTCTTCAACCAGCACAAGGTGGTTTTAACTAAAAACATAGAGCTCTTCAACCAGCACAAGGTGGTTTCAACTAAACATAGAGCTCTCAACGATGCACATGGCAGTTTTAACTAAAAATAGAGCACTCAATGATGCTATGCAATTTAAAACCAGAGTTAGAGCTTAGAGCAACCCAACCTTTAAGCTTTCATGAAGATGGAAGTCTGGTAAAGTTTGTTGCCTCCCTTCTCGCTTTTGGTGTGTTCTCTTCTTTCTCCATGCCTCTCACCTTTGTTCCTCTGCTCTCCATCCTCTCCCTTTTGTTCTTTCCCCTCTATTCCTTTTCCTCCTTCTTACGTGCTTGTCTACCCAGGTGGCCCATCCATCGTCCTATCAAACCCTGAGCTCCCACATTGAGCCTCCTTTCTTCAATGATCGTACCCTATCCTCTGTGCATTCTTCCCATATTTTCCACCTTTGGAAAATTAGTAGCATTGTAGGCTATCTCATAGGTTTCACTATATAGGAAAAGGATAATTACGTTTTATTTTTTGAAGAATGGCTCTTTTAAATTTAAAATATTGTTCTCATGATATTTGTAAACCTTAAAATATATTTATTTTATTCCAACAATTTCACTATTGTTTTTTAATAAAATATATCTATTATATATCTATATATTTTCTAAAATGAATTCTCTTTCATTTATTTCAATTAATTAAACCTTTTTAATGAATTCTCTATTATCATTAAAATGAACACTTTTAATTAATTTAAATGAAAACTCATTTATCAATTGCAAATGAAGTTTACTAATGAGATCCAATGAGCTAGACATTATTTCCTTAAAATTTATTAATTAGTTTAAAGGAATATTCATTTAGCATATAATTTTAATTTGCTTTCTTTCATAAGGATGATGATCTTCTTTTACTTCAACATGATAGTTTACCTTATGCATCTATATACATTTTGCAGGTGTTCTCATGTAGAAAATTCAACATTAAATTACTCAAGCCATAATGGAGTAGAGAGAAAACACATTTATATAACAAAGAGGTAATATTTCCATTAACCCAATCACCTATCTTAACCAGAGATTTTATGATAGTTACTAGGCTATCAACTAAATATCAAGGTGATCAGCCATCGATGATTATCCCTTCCATCAATGTGTTCCTATATGAAGGTATTTATCCACGTTACCTTCGAGTATCTTAATCATCATTTCCCCTGATCTTTAGTACTCTTATTTTTGGTGGGTGACTCTACTTATTCCACCTATGAGTGTACCTGATCTTGCACACTTGGCAATATGTTAGCGATAAGACGCCCTTATAAATAAACTAAACATAATATAGTTGGTTCAATTGTTCAAACTAGGTATCACCACATCATAGGTTAATACATTGTTTTCTTGTACCATAAAGTCAGCTAGGTAGGGTCCTCTACCACTAGGATTAAATATCATCCTCGGTGTTTACAACTTTCCATTTATTTTTAATAGAAAGTAAAATTATTACATCATATAGCTTCAAAAAAAAAAGGAAAATGTTTTCGCATAACTTCCACTTTCTCCCAAGTGGCATTCTTCTCAAATAATTAGTCCCACTAGACATTACACTATTCGAGAGTCTGATTTCGTAGATATTTAGAATGAAACTCAAGAATCTTCATCGGTAGTACTTCAATGGCCTCCGAATTTACCATCTATAATTTCGAAACATCCCACACATATTCAGGATCAACAACATTTTTCTAAGCAAATATAAGTGGAAGGTGTCATGGATTTTGGATAGATTAGGTGGTAATGCAAGTTGGTATGCAATCAGAATGATCTTTTCTATGATCTCAAAGGACCCCACAAAATATAGATTCAAATTTGTGGATTTGACAGAACTTTTCTTTGGCGTAATCCTTAATAACATCTTATCTCCAACATAATACTCTCTTGGAGTCCTTTTTAGATATGCATAACTCTTCTACCTATCCGCAACTTCCTTAAGCCTTTGCAAAATTTATTTTAGTTGTTCTTCCATTACCCTAACCATTTTTGGCCCAATAATAACTCGATCCTCTAGGTTATCCCAAAACAATGGTGTTCTACACTTTCACCCATACAAGGCATCAAAAGGTGCCATTCCTAGAAAGGAGTGATGTCCATTATTGTAGGTAAACTCTACCAAAGGTAGATAATATTCCCATTGAGATTTGTGATCCATGCAGTACATGCAGAGCATGTCTTCCAAAACTTGGTTTACCCATTCTGTTTAACCATCATTTTTACGGTGGTATGTTGAACTCATATTCAATTTTGTACCAACCACACTATGAAGGGATTTCTAAAATTCAAAAGTGAATTTGAAGTCTCTATCTGAGATGATTATCTCATGAAACCCATACAATCGAAATACCTCTTTGAAAAATTTGCTAGCCACTACCTGAGCATCGTCCTTGGTATTTCCTGGTATGAAGTGGGTAACCTTAGTCAATTTGTCCACCACTACAAATATGGCATCATGTCAGTACTGAGTCTTGGATAAACCCACAATAAAATCTGTAGATATAACCTAACATTTTTGTGTAGGTATATCATGCAAATGAAGTTTTCCTACAAGATGCTAGCATTCTACCTTAATTCAAGGTATTGAGTGACAAAATCTATGATATCCTTCTTCATTCCTACCCAAAAGAAGGCTCTTTTCATATTTTCTCACATTTTGGCTCCTCCTGGATGAGCAAAATAAGGAGATCTATGATATTCTTGCATTATCAAGTTTCTCAAATCACCCATATTTGGTATGACGATCCTTCCATTATAACATAGAAAGTCATATTTCACACTAAATTCCTTATATCCTTTAGGATATCTATTCATATTGACTCGAATTCCTTGGCAATACTCATCCTGATATTGCTCCTATCTCACTCGATCCATCAGGTCCATGTGAATCCTAGTTATGGTTGTTATATATTTTCTTCTACTCAAAGCATAAACTACTTTATTCTCTTTTCCTTTTATGTACTCAATCTCAAAATCATACTCAACAAGGAATTCCACCCATCTTCTTTGTCTTGCATTGAGTATTTTTTGGGTGAATATATATCGTAGACTTTGATGGTTCATCTTTAATTCAAAGGGCCTTCCTAACAAGTAGTGGTGCAAAACTTTTAAAGCATACGCTATCGCATCTAGCTCTAAATCATGTGTATTATAATTAAATTTATGCTTCTTTAGCTTCCTTTAAGTATATGCCATTACTGACTCCTCTTGTGAGAGTACCCCATCCAACCCGTCTATCGATGCATCAGTGCACACTGAAAAGTTCCCTTGAGGATCAAAAATATTTACTATCAATACGGTAGTAAGCTTATACTTTAGTAGTACGAAGGCAACCTCACACTTCTCTGACCACTTGAATTCTTTCCCCTTCTTCTAAAGGTTTGTTATGGGTCCAACAATCTTGGAGTATTCCTTTATGTAATGTCTATAATAACCCATTAACCCCATGAACGTTTGCACTTCAGTCACATTAGTAGGGGGTGGCCAATTTGTTGGAAATTTTGAGTCCTCTAAGCCAAAGTTGTCATTGATGTCACCTGATAGAGTTATCACTCATCTCAAGGAATTCAGCAAGAAATAAAGTCGCCCAAAGTCATCCTGGAAAAAGCTTCATCAGTGCAAAAGTGAAAAGAAAAAGGCTCCATAATATTTTAATATTATTGAGATCACAGGTTAAGCGATTGGTTTATAAAAACCCAAGATGGGTTATTGCAAAGGTTAAAAATGAGGTTTAATAATTATTTATAAATTATTTAAATTCACAAGGAATTTAAATTTTATAAATAATATTTAATTATACTAAGGTTGGGCAATAAGACAAGGTTCTAAGATTTAATTAAATTAAACCTAAGGTTGGTTATTTTAATTTATAATATTTAAATTTAATTTTAAATTTAAATTAATTTTAAATTAAAAATCATGCCGACGTAGAAATTATTTGAAGCGTCAACGTGATTTCATAAGAGGACAAGGGAATTATATAAATGTCATCAAAAACATTTACCAAGGCATCCCTTGTAATTTTTATTCGAAGTGCATGCGAAAAAGGTTTGATTTTTGAAGGCCTTACGATTTTCGTAAAGGCTAAAAGGGAGAATGTTCAGAGGAATTAAGTGCATAGTACAATGTGACTTAGTGGTGTGTTGGCTTAGCACTAGAGAGGAGGTATCGCGTTTGATTTTTTAGAGTTTTGCTTGCAAGGAAGAAGCACATTTTTTGGTTTTCGAAAAAGCACTTAAGGAGTAATAAGGGTTATGCTATGCCTTAGAAAACCTAATTTTTCAAAGGCAAACACGATACCTCCTCCAAAAAATGTGATTCTATTTTATTTTTTGTTAAATAGCCTTAAGGAGTAATAAGGGTTATGCTATGCCTTAGAAAATTGAGAAATTTCTAAAGTTTTTATTTTGGAAGGCTAGCATATTATATATCGTTGGAAAGAATTTTTCAAGGGCTATTTGATTAAATTGCTTAGAAGAAGAAATAAGGTGTGTGAATAGAGATATTTTTGTTTTTGTAAAAGAGGTTCATAAGTGAGTTTGATTTGTTCTTTTTCAAAGGGGATTAATTCTTTTATGAGAGGACATGGTAAATTTTATTGAGTAGGAGTAATAAGGTGTTATTAAAATATTATTTTATTGTTGTGATATTACTCAAGTCCTATAACCTATTTGTGATTGAAAAAGATATATTTGAGAGTGCGATGAGTTTGATAGATTTTGTGGACAACTCCTTGACATCAAAAGGTATGGGTAATATTCTTCATTGACTTAGTTGGGTGATTGATTTATGAAAATATCATTGGAGAGAAAAGGCTTGATTGTGGTTTCTCTTTTTTAGAGTTTTTGGTTTAATTCTTCAAGATTTTTTGGTTTGAGAGTTGTGATTAAACCTTATTTTATAAGCATTGTTTTTGAAGCCAATTGGTTATGCAAAGAACTTGAACTTGAGTTAGAAAATAACATGAGTATCATTGTTATGTGAGATTTGTTGTTGAGCATTGTTGGAAAAATTTTGAGTTGGTTTATACATGCTTGGACTAGGCTTTGTGAGAAAGGATTTTTCCTTGAGGTGATTGGTTGAGTAGATTTGATTGAGCCTAGTGAAGTGAGTGTGTGAAGTGATTGTTCAAGTTCCATGAAACAAACTATTATATATTCTGAAGTGAGTTGAGATTGAGATTTGAGAATAGAACATATAGAGTCTCTAACAATTCTCTTTATTCTTCTATGAGATTGATTTGAGTTGAGATTGATATTTGAGAATAGAACATATTGAGTCTCTCAAAATTCTTTTTATGCTTCTATGATATTGATTTGAGTTGAGATTGGGATTTGAGTATAGAACATATTGAGTCTCTAACAATTCTTTGTATGCTTCTATGAGATTGAGTTGAGATATTGATTGAGCATTGAGTATAGAACATATTGAGTCTCTAACAATTATCTTTATGATTCTATGTGATTGGGCAAGTTCTCTGTGGGCTTGTTGAGCAGATTTGAGGTAAGTCTTTAAGAAGTCTTGTGGACTGATTTTGTGTAAGCTTTTGTGGAAGCTTGCAATGCAGATTTAAGCAAGTCCCAGAGAGGACTTATTGAGCAGATTTATACAAGTTTTGAGTGAGCTTGTTGAGCATATTTGAGTAGGTTCTGTGTGGACCTATTGAGCAGATTTGAGCAGGTTCTGTGTGAACCTATTGAGTTAATTTGAGCAGGTTCTATAAGGACCTATTGAGCATATTTGAGCAGATTTTGTATGGACCTATTGAGAAGAATTGTGCTAGACTGAATGTACTGTTTTTAGTGCAAGAGATTGAGCAGAGCTGTGCTAGACCGACTGGACTATGTTTAGTATAGTATTGAGACAAATATTTGGAGGTGATAGAGTATAGAGGATAGAGTCTCAGTGGATATATATCCAGTAGCCAGGATAATTAAAGATAGATCTTATGAGTGAGGATTCTTCAAGTGGAGAGAGATCCACCACTTAGTACAGCATAGAGATAGAGTCTTCTAGAAGATAACTAGCCATATCAAAAGGGGAAAGAGTTCTCCTATGGAAGAGATCCATGAACTTGAGATTAGGGGATCAACATCTCTTTTGGATAGAGGTCCATAAACATTGTAATCAAGAAGGATTCCCAAGAGATTATTTGAGAAATATTTAGAAGAGATATTTTCTCTGTGGAGGTAGCCCACATTAGGTGAACCACATTAAAATATGTGTCTCTATTGTGTATGGTTTTATGTGCATTCCTTTGATTAATTCTATTGATACTGCTATCTATACACTGCATAATATTGATTTGAAAAGAAAAGTAAAAATTGGTCTTATAATGTTCACCCCCCTCTCAGTATAAGTTTGTGTTCTTCACAATTTAGAATAGCCTCTATATTTTTTAGATCCACAACAATCCCCTTTGCTTATATAATGTGTCTAGGATACCGTACCTCTAGAACATAGAATTCTCTCTTAGTTAGATTCCCATAAATTTGATTCTTCCTTAACAATTCCAACATAATCTTAAGATGTTTATCATGTTCTTCTTTATATAGAGAGTATATAAGGCTATCATCTAGGACTACTAGGAAAAATTGGTCCAAGTGTCTTAGGAAAACATTATTCATTAAGTTCATGAAAGCAGCTAGGGAATTAGACAATCCAAAGGGTAGAACCGTAAACTCATAATGCCCATACCTAGTCTTAAATACCATTTTGTGAGTATATTCCTCACAAATCCTTAATTTGTGATACCCTAACCTCAGGTCGATCTTAGTAAGCACCTTGGCATCCTTTAGTTGATCAAATAAATCTTCAATCCTAGGTAAAGGATATCGGTTCTTGAATTTAGCCTTATTTAGAATCTTATAATAAATACACAATATTAGCGAACTGTTATTTTTCATGAACAAAACTGGCATGCCCCACGGTGACACACTTGGTTTTATCAAACCCTTTTCCAAAAATTATTGCAATTAAACCTTCAGTTCTTGTATTTTAGTAGGAGTCATCCTATATGAGGATCTATGAATAGGTTTGACTCTCATCATAAGTTCAATTGTGAAGTCAAATTCCCGTACAGGAGGTAGTCTAGGTAAGTCATTTGGAAATACATCTTAAAAATACTATAGAATTGGATGCTATCTTAGTATTTGTCCTTTCTCATGGTCCTCCACTTCACTGAGTTTTACTACATACACTATCCCTTCTCTATTTAGGGCATTTTTTAGTTGCATAGTGGATAACATTTGAGGTTCAGATACCCCTTGTTTGCTATGAATTCTCAATATCTCTTCATATTCCTCTGAGTACTCAATCCATCGGTCTTGGAAATTGACTAAGACTTTATGATCCTATAGCCAATCTATCCCTAGGATCATATTAAAGGTGTGTAGGGGAGCTACATATAAATAACATTATGTAGTCCATTTAGATAGAGTAACTTCTACCATAGGATAAGAATGGTTTACTGAGTAGGTCTACCCAAAATTGTACTCAACCTTCCACCCATGAGCCAAATATCCAAGCCTTTGTGACACAGTCCTTGCTAGGCTAGATGAAATAAAACTATCAGTGGCTCCACTATCTATCAAAATGTTTACTTTCTTATTGAAAACCTTACCTTTCACAATTAATGGTGTGGCTTGTCCCTCTAGCTTCTGCTTCCCAGTTGTGGCATAGATTCGATGTTTTGATTTCTTCCCTTTTGCATTAGATGTGCTAGTATTTGCTCGATATGGACACTAATTATAGTAATGATATCCTTGACAATAATAGCATTATTCCTTGGATCCTTGCTATTTTTTAGGTTTCTTATTCCCATTCTTAGTTGCTAGAGTTAGAGCTTGTGACTTCTATGGTTGAGGTTTTGTGTTTCTAGGATTATTATCCTTCTTATGAAAGTTCTTATTGAATTTATTCTAATTTACATAAGGTTTATTCTCAAAATTTTGGGGATTCTTGGCCTTTTGCTCTTGCTTAACCTCCCATTTTACAAAACCATTACTATTACTCTTCTTTATCTTTTGATGCACTTGCTCGATGAAGAACACAAGATTATACTGAGAGGGGGGTGAACAGTATAAGAGAACTTTTTACTTTTGTTTCCAAATAAATATTATTTAGTGTATCGATAACAGTATCAATAGCAGTAATCAAAGCAATGCATAAAAAACCATACACAATAGAGACACCTCAATTTACGTGGCTCACCCAATGTGGGCTACTCCATGGAGAAAATATTTCACTAAAATTTTCTCAATCAATATCTTTGGGAATCCTTTCCAATTACAATGTTTATGGACCTCTTTCCAAAGGAGACGTTGATCCCCTAAATCTGGTTTGTGGGTCTCTATCCACAGGAGAACTCCTTCTCCTCTGCTCTGGATGGTGATCCTCTAGAAGACTACTACCTCCACTGCATTGGCTTGTGGATCTCTCTCCACTGAAGACTCTTGTCCCCACTCAAAAGACCTATCCTCACTGCCTTAGCTGATGGATCTCTATCCACTCGAGACTACTATCCTCTCTGCTCTATCACCTCCAAAGCTCTATATCAATTTTGTACTAAACACAGTCTAGTCGGTCTAGCACAATTCTGCTCAACTCTTGCACTAAACACAGTCCAGTCGATCTAGCACAAGTTTTCTCAACTAGCTCACTCAAATTTGCACTAAACACAGTCCATTTTTTCTAGCACAAACTCACCTAACCCCACCATCCAAATTTGCTCAACAAGTCCACTCAGAACTTGCTCAAATCTTCTCAACAAGTCCACTCATAACCTGCTCAAATCTGCTCAACAAGCTCACTCAGAACTTGCTCAAATATGCTCAATAGGTCCACTCATAACCTGCTCAAATTTGCTCAAAAA
Source organism: Wollemia nobilis (assembly GCA_028583015.1). Lineage (NCBI taxonomy): Eukaryota > Viridiplantae > Streptophyta > Pinopsida > Araucariales > Araucariaceae > Wollemia > Wollemia nobilis. Next base: position 1,960,793 of record JAQPPZ010001923.1, read on the forward strand.
GCTCACCTAGAACTTGTTCAAATCTTCTCAATAGGTCCACTCAGAACCTACTCAAATCTGCTCAACAAGTCCACTCAGAACTTGCTCAAATATGCTCAACAAGATCACTCAGAACTTGCTCAAATCTGCTCAACAAGATCACTCAAAACTTGTTCAAATCTGCTCAACAAGTCCACTAAGAACCTGCTCAAATATGCTCAACAAGCTCTCTCTAGGACTTGTTTAAATATACTCAACAAGTCCACTCAGGACTTAACCAAATCTTCTCAATAAGTCCTCTCTAGGACTTAACAAAATATTGCTCAATAAGTCCTCTCTAGGACTTTCTCAAATCTGTATTTTAAGCTTCCACAAAAGCTCACACAAAATCAGTCCATAAGTCTTCTCAAAGACTTCCCTCAAATCTGCTTAACAAGTCCACACAGAACTTGTCCAATCTCATAGAAACATAAAGAGAATTGTTAGAGACTCAATATGTTCTATACTCAATGCTCAATCACTTTCTCAACTCAAATCAATATCATAGAAGCATAAAGAGAATTTTTAGAGACTCAATATATTCTATCTTTTTTTAATTTACTCAATATATTCTATTCTCAACAACACAAATAAAAATATAGAATATTTTGTTTTATGGAACTTGAACAATCACTTCATACATCCACTTGACTAGGTTCAATCAACTCTACTCAACAAATCACTCAAGAATCAACTCTTGCTCACAAACCCTAGTCCAAGCATGTAAACACAAACTCAAAATATTTCCAACAATGCTCAACAACAATTCTCACATAACAATGATACTCATGTTCTTTTCTAACTCAAGTTCAAGTTCTTTGCATAACAACTCACTTTAACAACAATGCTCATAAATCAATCTTCACATAACAATGGTACTCATGTTCTTTTCTAACCCAAGTTCAAGCTCTTTGCACAATCCAATGGCTTCAACAACAATGCTAATAAAAAAAGGTTTTAATCACAACTCTTAATTCCAGAAAAACCTTGAAGAATTAACTCAAACACTTTTGAAAAGGAAACCCTAATCAAATCCTTTTCACTCCAAACTTAATTTTCAAGAAAGCCAATCAACCAACTCAACCAAGGAAGAATTTGTCGATACCTTTTTGTTTAACAAGGAGTTGATCTCATAAATTTTCCACACTCACAATATTCTCTTTGCCAATCTCAATAAGGGTTAGAAGACTTTAATAATAACACAATACAAAAATTATGACCTAAAATACACCTTATTACTCCAACTCAAAAATAATATTCACCATAGTCTTCTTTTAATAGAAAAACCCTTATACAAAAATAATGCTTAAAAGTCTTAATAGGAATTTAATTAATACTTTACTAAAACTCCTTATTACTCCTAAAATAATAAATCTCAAATACCAATCCCTCCAAAATAATCCTCAACAATCATTCACCATAAAATTTATGCCTTAATGTATATTTAAAAATAATAATCAATTATGCACCCTTATTCCTCCAACATTAGGCAACTAATAAAAATTAAAATAAAAAATTAATACCTCATCTTCGGAGGGAGTTGAACCCTCAACCTTACCCCAACACAAGCACCTTAGCCATGGCCAAAGTTGCCACACGAGCCACGCACTCATTTAATATTAAAGAAGCACCACGTGCTTCTTAATCTCAAGTCTCCTTCTACCTAAGGCAAAAGGTCGTGTGCCTTGGGTGCCTCAATCAACACACCAAACGATGCACCACGGAGATTCGAACACAAACCTTCTCGCTACCAGCACCTTTGTGCTTTCCAAACTACCACTAGGCCACGCTTGCCCAATGTGATTTCGAGGATGGTGACTTCCTCCTTTATTCGCTTCGCTGCCACATTTTCAAAAATACACGAGCTCTCTTTTTGCATGCCACAAAATTTCAATTCGAGCAAGGATAATTAAAACTTAGGACTTTGGGCATATTTATATGCTCCTCCAATGCATTAACGATGTCGACACTCACCATGCTCCCTTCCATGACGTCGATGGTAAAGGCTTCGAATGCCTTTAATTTAAACCCAACCTTTGGGTTTAATCAACATTAAACTTTGCACTTTGAAATATTTTTCCCTCCAAAACCCAACCTTAGGGTTTATAAAAATAATTAATTGACCTTTGTAAACCCAATAATATTATAATTAAAATTATAATAATTTATTTGGGTTTTTCACCAACTTGGTTAAATATTATAATAAAGATTATAATATTATATCCTTCCATTGCTTCGGATACATTTGCTTCCAAAGGAGAAATGAAACCACTTTCTGACCCATTATTTTGGGTGTAAAATAAAGATATTTTAACCCATTATAACTTCCATTAAAATTTGCACTCAAACTGGAGAAGAGCTATCACTAGCATCTTGACATCAATGACAACTGACTTTGGATATTAGTGCCAACTGCTCAAAATGTCCAACAATCTCCCCCTTTGTCATTGATGGCAACCCATACTCTTCTTACCAAAACCTAACATTTCTTTTTATTCTGCTCCCCCTAGGATATTGCTCTCCCTAGCTCAATGCTCTCTCAAATATCAAATATCTCCCCATTACACAAATCTCTCCCTCTTTGACATCAATGGAAAAGGGTCACATTTGGGGCTTGGGCTAAGAATGAGCCTCTTAGCTTAGCCCCTCCCCCACCTCCTCTTGAGGTGGTTAATTCTAGGGTGGGAGTATTTCTACTCCCCGAAAGCACTATTCTTTACCTTTATCCTCTTCACTTATTTTCTAATTTTTTTATTCCTCTGACTGTTTCTAACTGTGTCATCATTCCTATTCATATTTCTATTTTTGTTCTCATCCATGTTCCTTTTCCTCATTCTTGTTTTTGTTCTCATCCATGTTCCTATTCTTGTTCATGTTTTTGTTCTTGTTCCTATTCCTATTCATGTTCTTGTTCTTGTTCATGTTCCTATTCTGTTCATACCTATTTCTAGAATATTTTCTCTACACCATTTTGTTGTGTGACCATCATTATTGCACTTATAACACTTAATATTATTATTCCTTGGAGGTGCAAATATCTTAGGATTTCTCCTAGTGAAGCCATATCCTCTTTTGTCATGAACCCTGTAATTCATTACCTTGTGACCAAACTGATTACATGAGTAGCAATACCCATGGAAAAGTTTTCTATTCCCATATTCATGTCTTTCATGTATCCTACACTGTGAAGCCATGTGCCCAAACCTGTGACATGAAAAACATCTTCCATTGAAGCTTCCTTGTCTTGACCTCATTGGTCTCTTGTTCTGATTGTTGTTCCATCTGTATCTTCTTTGTGCATTGTTCCTATCTTTTTTGAACCCTTTATTGTCCAACTCATCCTTTGATGTCTCACTCCCTCTTACACTGTCTTCTTCTGATGTATCTTCATCTGAAGTTTCTTCTTCTTCAAGGCTTGAAGTTGACTCCTCTTCCCATTTATTTTGAACCTGTTTAGAACCAAGACATATTTTGTTTGTTGCTCCTCTTTGTATATTGATTATTTTATCCACACTCTTTGCACTATTTACATACTTGTATAGCTTATTCTTGGAATCTTCTAAATCTTACTTTAGTAGTGCCACTTCTTGTGCTAACTTCTCACATTCCAAAATATTTGCTTCTAACTTATCTTTGAACTTCCTTACCTTAGCCTTTAATTTTTCTAAACCTCTATGAGCAATCTTCTTTCTTCATCACATTCTTGAAACTGAATTTCAAGTTTAGAGTGTTGCTTCCTTACCTTCTTTACCATGTCAAGGGCATAGATAAGTTCTCCCTTGAGATCATAACCATTCTCTACTGAATAATCCTCTATTTTTTTGCCTTTATCCACATCATTACTTTCTTTTGGCTTGTCTTCTATAGGATCACTCACTTCTTCTTCTAATGCCATTAGAATATTTTCATCTGATTCTTCAAGTGCATCTTCATATTCATCATCACTAAAACTATAACCATCCCTTGTGCAATCATCTTCAAGATGTCCAAATTTACCACATCTAAAACACTTGAGAATAACTGGAGTCTTTTTCTTGATTGGTTCTTTTTCCTCAATCATAAATAGGACTTCATCTCTATCATTATCTGAAAAACTAGCATCACTATCATTTGAGTATTTACTTGCATTATCTGCATAGTAGCTCCTCTTTTGTCTTTGGAAGAACTTATTTCCTTGTCTGCTTTGTCCATCCTTGCTTTTATTTTGGTACCTATATCATTTTTATTCCCTATACTTGTGATCCTATTTTTCTTCACCATTTTTATTCTTTGGTTCTTTAAAATCTATTGCAAAATGTCCATACTTTCCACAATTGAAACACTTAACAGATATTAGATCTATGGGTCTTCTAAAACCTTTATCTCTTCTACCATAATTAGCTTCTTCATCACTAGATGACTCATTGCTTGATTCTGAATTCTTACCCTTTGTTTCCTTGATTACTTTGAATGTTGCTTCCTTTTTGGAAGTAGGATCTTTTGTTCTTATCTCAAAATTTGTTAGCATACCAAGAAACTTATCTCTTGTCAAAGTATCACCATCCAATGATACTTCTATAGCAGAAACCTGTTCACTAAATCTATTTGGAAGAGATCTTAAGACTTTATCACAAACATCTGATTCATCAATATTCATTCCAAGTCCTTGCATATCATTAACAACCTCATCAATTTGAATTAGATAAGCACTAATATTTTCATCATCATTCATTCTCAATGCTTCAAATTGTCCTTTGATATTTTGTATCTTTGCTTTCTTGACACTTTTATCTCCCTCATATATACATTGCAATTTATCCCATATTTCTTTTGTAGTTCTACAATTCATAACCTTCATAGATTTTGATCTACGCAAACCTCTCATAAGTGCATTCATTGCTTTTGAATTATAGTGTTGTAGTAGCTTACCATCCTTATCTGTAGGAGGATTGATTTCTAGATCATATCCAAATTCCACTGCATCCCAAACTTCATTACCAAGTGCCATCAAGTAGAACCTCGTCATCATTCTCCAATACATGTAGTCACTTCCATCAAATATTGGTTCTAAATTATTTTAGGACGCATCCTTAGGATCCATTGTGTTCTTGTTAGCTTTTCCTTCAAGTTGTTAAACTCTTCTAAAGGCACCCGATTCTGATACCAATTGAAGAACACAAGATTATACTGAGAGGGGGGTGAACAATATAAGAGCACTTTTTACTTTTCTTTCCAAATCAATATTATGTAGTGTATAGATAGCAGTATCAATAGCATTAATCAAAGCAATGCACAAAACACCATACACAATAGAGACACCATAATTTAACGTGGTTCACCCAAATATGGCTACTTCCACGGAGAAAATATTTCACTAAAATTTTCTCAATCAATCTCTTGGGAATCCTTCCCAATTACAATGTTTATGGACCTCTGTCCAAAGGAGATGATGATCCCCTAAATCTAGTTTGTGGATCTCTATCCATAGGAGAACTCCTTCTCCTCTACTCTGGTTGGTGATCCTCTAGAAGACTACTGCCTCCACTGCACTAGCTTGTGGATATCTCTCCACTGAAGACTCTTATCCCCACTCAGAAGACCTATCCTCACTACCCTGGCTAATGGATATCTATCCACTAGAGACTACTGTCCTCTCTACTCTATCACCTCCAAATATCTATCTCAATTTTATACTAAACACAATCCAATCGGTCTAGCACAGTTCTGCTCAACTCTTGCACTAAACACAATCCAGTAAGTCTAGCACAAGTCTACTCAACAAGCTCACTCAAATATGCACTAAACATAGTCCATTTAGTCTAGCACAAATTTTCTCAACAAGTCCACTCATAACTTGCTCAAATCTGCTCAATAGGTCCACTCATAACTTGCTCAAATCTGCTCAACAAGTTCACTCAGAACTTGTTCAAATCTACTCAATACGTCCACTCAGAACCTGCTCAAATCTACTCAACAAGATCACTCAGAACTTGCTCAAATCTGCTCAATAGGTCCACTCAAGAACCTACTCAAATCTGCTCAATATGGCTCCACTCAGAACTTGCTCAAATCTTCTCAACAAGCTCACTCAGAACCTGTTCAAATATACTCAACAAGTCCACTCAAAACCTTCTCAAATATTCTCAATAAGTCCTCTCTAAGACTTAACCAAATCTGCTCAATAAGTCCTCTCCAGGACTTGTCCAAATCTGCTCAATAAGTCCTCTCTAGGAACTTACCCAAATCTGCTCAATAAGTCCTCTCTAGGACTTTCTCAAATCTGTATTGTAAGCTTCCACAAAAGCTCACCCAAAATCAGTCCACAAGTCTTCTCAAAGACTTGCCTCAAATCTACTTAACAAGTCCACACAAAACTTGTCCAATCTCATAGAAACATAAAGAGAATTGTTAGAGACTCAATATGTTCTACACTCAATGCTCAATTACTTTCTCAACTCAAATCAATCTCATAGAAGCATAAAGAGAATTGTTAGAGACTCAATATGTTCTATACTCAAAGCTCAATCTCTTTCTCAACTCAATCTCATAGAAGCATAAAGAGAATTGTTAGAGACTCAATATGTTCTATTCTCACAACTCAATTTTTTTCACAACTCAAATCAAAATATAGAATAGTTTGTTTTATGGAACTTGAACAATCACTTCATACATCCACTTGACTAGGTTCAATCAACTCTACTCAACCAATCACTCAAGAACCAACTCTTGCTCACAAACCCTAGTCCAAGCATGTAAACACCAACTCAAAATATTTCCAACAATGCTCAACAACAAGTCTCACATAACAATGATACTCATGTTCTTTTCTAACTCAAGTTCAAGTTCTTTGCATAACAACTCACTTCAACAACAATGCTCATAAATCAATCTTCACATAACAATGATACTCATGTTCTTTTCTAACCCAAGTTCAAGTTCTTTGTACAATCCAATGGCTTCAACAACAATGCTAATAAAACAAGGTTTTAATCACAACTCTTAATTCTAGAAAACCTTGAAGCATTAACTCAAACACTTTTGAAAAGGAAACCCTAATCAAATCCTTTTCACTCCAAACTTAATTTTCAAGAAAGCCAATCAACCAACTCAACCAAGGAAGAATTTACCCATACCTTTTTTTTTGACAAGGATTTGATCTCACAAATCTTCCACACTCACAATATTCTCTTTTCCAATATCAATAAGGGTTAGAAGACTTTAATAATAACACAATGCAAAATGATGACCCAAAATACACCTTATTACTCCAACTCAAAAATAACATTCACCATAGTCTTCTTTTAATAGAAAAACCCTTATACAAAAATAATGCTTAAAAGTCTTAATAGGAATTTAATTAAGACTTTACTAAAACTCCTTATTACTCCTAAAATAATAAATCTCAAATACCAATACCTCCAAAATAACCCTCAACAATCATTCACCATAAACTTTATGCCTTAATGTATATTTAAAAATAATAATCAATTATGCACCCTTATTCCTCCAACATTAGGCAACTAATAAAAATTAAAATAAAAAATTAATACCTCATCTTCGGAGGGAGTTGAACCCTCAAACTTACCCCAAGACAAGGACCTTAGACATGGCCATTATAAGCACCACGTAATTCTTAATCTCAAGTCTCCTTCCGCCTAAGGCAAAAGGTCGTGTGCCTTGGGTGCCTCAATCAACACACCAAACGATGCACTGCGAAGATTCGAACGTAAACCTTCTCATTGTCAGTTCCTTTGTGCTTTTCAAACTACCACTAGGCCATGCTTGCCCAATGCAATTTTGAGGATGGTGACTTCCTCCCTTATTCACTTTGCTGCCGCATTTTCAAAAATAAACGAGCTCTCTTTTCGCATGCCACCAAATTTTGATTCGAGCAAGGATGATTAAAACTTAGGACTTTGGGCATATTTATATGCTCCTCCAATGCATTAATGATGTCGATGCTCACCATGCTCCCTTCCATGAATTTGGTGATAAAGGCTTTGAATGCCTTTAATTTAAACCCAACCTTTGGGTTTAATCAACATTAAAATTTGTGCTTTGAAATATTTTTCCCTCCAAAACCCAACCTTAGGGTTTATAAAAATAATTAATTGACCTTTGTAAACCCAATAATATTATAATTAAAATTATAATAATTTATTTGGGTTTTTCACCAACTTGGTTAAATATTATAATAAATATTATAATATTATATCCTTCCACTGCTTCAGATACATTTGCTTCCAAAGGAGAAATGAAACCACTTTTTGACCCATTCTTTTGGGTGTAAAATAAAGATATTTTAACCCATTATAACTTCCATTAAAATTTGCACTCAAACTGGAGAAGAGCTATCATTGGCATCTTGACATCAATGACAAATTTGACTTAGGGACTCAAAATATCCAACACTCAGGTAGAGCGTCATACTTATAATAGAAGTGTGACTCTGCTTTCTTTGCTAGGTCATATGCCTTTTGTAGTGATTTGGGCTCCTGCATCTCCACATTGTGCTTTAACCTAGATTCCAATCCAAGAATGAACTTATGAACTCACATTTTCTCATTATAAATAGGTACATATTTTAACAACCTTATCAGCTTCTTGTAGTACACCTCTACTATGTTGGTTCCTTGTTTGAGACTAGAAAATTCTTTAAACTTTAGGGCATAGAAATACTCTGTTAGAAATATCTTCTTAAAGATGCTTATAAAATCTTCCCATGGAGTATCAATGGGTTCAATATTATTTTCCTCATAGTATATTTCCCACCACTCTAGAGCAACCCCTTCCAGTTTGATCATAGCCCAAAGCATTCAGAATCTGGGTGAGTAGCCTTTTATCATAAAGTGAACTTGTGTTTCTCTTAACCATGCTTCCGCTGCATCCTCATCACCCTCTCCATCAAATTTGGAGATACTTATGTTTTTAATATCCCTAGTTGTTTCATTTTTTGCTAAGGCTCTAGCTTGTACTCATTCTATAGTTAGTCCATTATCTAGGCCAGTATTTGAGCCTCAAACTTGTGAATTCTAATTTGTAACCATTTCAAACAACTATCTTATCTGATCCTGCATAGTAGCGACCGTAGCAGTGATGTATTCTACCTCCTTATTGGGTTTTTTTGGTTACCCATCCTAGTTTTCTTCTTTTACATTACTTTATCGAGTTTTTCTAGGTGTAGGCCTCCCTCTTCTAGTCTTAGGTGGCATATTAACCTGATTCCATTCAAGAAATAAGATTAGATTATAGTTTCATCTTAAGTTGTATCTCTAATCAAGCCATAATACAAATTTCTCTTGCTATATGCGTTAACAACCTAACTAAGGTAATATCCTAGGCTAGGATGTACCACTGATACCAAAGCCCATACTAAGGTATCCTGAAATCCATTCTCCCTTGGGGTTTATTCTCATCAAATTTTAGTAAATAGGGTATCCTAGATCATCCCAGCATTAGCAATTATCTTAAACAAGCCTTCATTGAATCCATATAATTTCCCTTTAGAACACATAGAAGCTCTATACCCTTGTACCTAGAGCTTTGATACCAAATGTAACGACCCAAAAATACACAAACAAAAAAAAATACAAAAATAGAAAAGTTTTTTTTACTAAGGAGAGGGATACATGAACCCTTCATGAACCCCTAACCCCAACTAAAATTTACCTAAAGTTTCAATCCCCTAAGTTTTCTTGGAAGTTACATCTCATGAAGTACCCTAACACAAATATGCTTGTGTAGGCGTATAATGTGTCACTACAGATAAGCCCATATGTCCCATCGTTCTAAATGAGCTAGACCTATCATCCTCAATCTATTGAAGGTATACATGCATCTGTATATTCTACACAAATAATTGTGTAGTTATGCTACGAGTATTACGAGTTAAGCTATCTATCTCGTCTCCACAATGAGCTATCTTAACTCAGATGTAATTCTCTTCACAACTTAATATTTTATCTCCCTAAGGGGTCTCAATTCTCTTAGGTCTCCTATGTTCACCCTAATGGGTGCTCAATTCTCTTAGGTTACCTATATTCACCCTAAGGGGTTCTTAATTCCCTTAGCTCACCTCTGAGTTAACCCTAGAACTCTACACTTAGATTCCTATCATCAAGCAATGATATAATGATACATCTATATGCTACAACATAAAAAAACAATCAAACAATGATAGAGAGAATAAAATAAACTTAACACTAAAAGAGAATCTACTACATAACATAACCATATAAATAAATAAAGTAAAAGAACCTTCACTAATCCAATAAACAATTATATCATTAATTATTACATGATAAATTCTTCCTACTCTAAAGAATATCACATTATCTGCATTAGGTATATCTCCTCATAATTATAGTCTATTTGATCATAAGTAAATCAGCGTAAGATACAATTACCTATTCTTTTTTTCATTGAAATCCTTGCTTCTCCTTGCTTCCCAATAGTTCTTTGAGGGTAGTAGGGGATCAGAATACTCATGTTTCAGGATAGGAATACCTTTAAATGCATCTATTCATTTACTTTGCCAAATTGTAAATATGTAAAATTCAATTAAGTTTATAACCATCTAATGCATAATGGATATCATAAAAGAACCCTTACTTTTATTTTCACCTCCCAAGTTCCCTTGGAGAGTCATCCAACATGCACCACTTAGATCAAGGTCTAACTTAAATCAAATTCATTTATGTCTTAAAGCATTAAAGTCTCATACCCTTAACCTTTAAAACAATCCTCTTCTTTTCATTCCCTAAACCAAAGCCCCATAACTTCAATTTAAAGAATAAATCTACATCCCTTTTAATTCACCATTTCCAATCCATCAATTAATTTTTAAAGCATTAAATTCCCATACCTTTAACCTTTAAAATAATCATTCATTCATTCCCTAAATTGAAGCCCCATAACTTCAATTCACAAATAAATCCACATCCCATTTAATTTAAAACTCCTAAGATAATCAACATTAATCAAAGGGGTTCTCTTTAAATTAAAAACCTTCAATGCCTTTCATAAAAATCAAAGGTTATTTTTTAATTAAAAACCTAAAATATATCTCATATAAATCAAAGGTTCCTTTTAATTAAAAACCTTAAATAAATCTCATATAAATCAAAGGTTTCTTTTAATTAAAACCCTTAAATAAATCTCATATAAATCAAAGGTTCCTTTTAATTAAAAACCTTAAATAAATATCATATACATCAAAGGTTCCTTTTAATTAAAAACCTAAAATATATATCATATAGATCAAAGGTTCATTTTAATTAAAAACATAAAATATATCTCATATAAATCAAAGGTTCCTTTTAATTAAAAACCTTAAATAAATCTCATATAAATCAAAGGTTCCTTTTAATTAAAAACCTTAAATAAATATCATATAAATAAAAGATCCTTTTTAATTAAAAACCTTAAATAAATCTCATATAAATAAAAGGTTCTTTTTAATTAAAAACCTTAAATATATTTTTCATAAAACAAAGGCTTTTTTAATTAAAACAAGCCATACAACACCTTCCCTAATGCAAGGTCTACAGCTAGTGGCCAACGCCTTCCAAGGCGGATGCTGAGCAACCACGATGAACATAGCATCTAAGCACTAGAACCAAGAATGCTCTCATTAAAATGCTAACTGGTTTCTTCCTAAACCTGTGCTCACTAAAACCTATGGTGGTTTCCTTTACAAAACACTGCGCTCACTAGCACAAGGCGGTTCCAATAAACATAGAGCACTCAACGATGCACATGATAGTTTTCAACTAAAACATAGTGCTTCAACCAGTGCAAGGTGGTTTCAATTAAACATAGAGCACCCAATGATGTAGATGCAATTTTAACCTAAAACGCAAAGCACTTCGACCTGCACAAGGTGGTTTTAACTAAACACAACGCTTCATCTAGTGCATGGTAGTTTCAAATAAACACAAAGCACTTCGACCAGCACAAGGTGGTTTTAACTAAACATAAAGTGCTTCATATGTCGCATGGTAGTTTTAACTAAGCATAGAGCTCTTCAAACATCACAAGGTGGTTTTAACTAAAAATATAGAGCTCTTCAACCAGCACAAGGTGGTTTTAAGTAAACACACAACACTTCATCTAGTGCATGGCAGTTTTAACTAAACATAGATCTCTTCAACCAACACAAGGTGGTTTTAACTAAACACATAGTTCTTCATATGGCGCATGGTATATTTAACAAAACATAGAGCTCTTAAACCAACACAAGATGGTTTTAACTAAAAACACAGAGTTCTTCAACTAGCACAAGGTGGTTTTAACTAGAAACACATAGCTCTTCAACTAGCACAAGGTGGTTTCAACTAAACACAAAGCTCTCAATGATACACATGGAAATTTTAACTAAAAATAGCATACTCAATGATGCTATGCAATTTAAAACCAGAGTTAGAGCTTAGAGCAACCCAACCTTTAATATTTCATGAAGATGGAAGTCTGGTAAATTTTGTTGCCTCCCTTCTTGCTTCTAGTGCATTCTCTTCTTTCTCCATGCCTCTTGCCTCCGTTCCTCTACTCTCTGTCCTCCCCCTTCTATTCTCTCCCCTCTTTTTCTTTTCCTCCTCCTTACATGCTCGTCCACCCAAGTGGCCCATCCGCTGCCCTATCAAACCCTGAGCCCCCATATTGAGCCTCCTTTCTTCAATGCCCGTCCCCTATCCTCTGTGTGTTCTTCCCATATTTTTCATATTTGGAAAATTAGTAGCATCATAGGCTATCTCATAGGTTTCACTATATAGGAAAGGAATCATTACATTTTATTTTTTGAAGAATAGCTCTTTTAAATTTAAAATATCATTCTCATGATATTTATAAACCTTAAAATATATTTATTTTATTCACACAATTTCACTATTTTTTTTTAATAAAATATATCTATATATTTTCTAAAATGAATTCTCTTTCATTTATTTCAATTAATTAAAGCTTTTTAATGAATTCTCTATTATCATTAAAATAAACACTTTTAATTAATTTAAATAAAAACTCATTTATTAATTGCAAATGAAGTTTACTAATGAGCTCTAATGAGCCAGACATTATTTACTTAAACTTCATTAATTAGTTTAAAGGAATCTTCATTTAGCATATAATTTTAATTTGATTTCTTTCATAAGGATGATCCTCTTATTTTACTTCAACATGACAGTTTAACTTATGCATATATATACATTTTGTAGGTGTTCTCATATAGAAAACTCAACATTAAACTACTCAACCCATGATGTAGTAGAGAGCAAACACATTTATACAACAACAAATAGAGAATCTTTCCATCAACCCAATCACCTATCTTAGCCAGAGATTTTATGATAGCTACTAGGCTATCAACTAAAGGTCAAGGTGATCAACCATCGATGATTATCCCTTCCATAAATGCATACCTATATGATGGTATTTATCCATGTTACCTTCGAGTACCTTAATCATCATTTCCCCTGATATTTAGTACCCTCATTTCTAGTGGGTGACTTTACCTGTTCCACCTACGAGTGTACCTGATCCTACACATTTGGCAATATGTTAGCGATAACACGCCATTTTAAATCAACTAAACATCATATAGTTGGTTCAATTATTCAAACTAGGTATCACCACATCATAGGTTAATACATTATTTTCTTGTACCATAAAGTCTGCTAGAGAGGGTTATGATAGATTTTTACTCACATAAACAGGAATCACATCATCTAATTCCATCCACAATTCCTTAATTTGAGTGACAATAATCCTCAACCTCCACATCTTCAAAGCAAAGTTCCTCATACAATTTAGATCTCCAACCATTATTTGAGAATTTTATTCTATGATTATCCTCTTATAACCTTATCTTATTTCTCAAATAGAAGCAAATTTGATAGCTAAGGATTCCCCTTCATTTTTTATAGTCCTTACCAAGTCTTATAGTTTCTAATAGAGCTCTGTTTCAACATGATTTAGGCAAACCACTCCAATTCTAGCTCTACCCGGATTGCCTTTTGTAGCTCCATCAATATTAATTTTAATCCAACCTTCTGGGGGTGGTTTCCAACTAGTTCTATCATACCCCTCTTGCACTTCAAATTCCTTCTCTATTATCCCTATAAGTTTCCTCTTTAACATGCACTACCATAGTTTCTATGACTTTTCTCCAAATCACCTACCAAACTCCATCTAAATATGAAAAGGTTTCTCTAAAAATTCTACCATTTCTCTCCAACAAAACTTACCACAAAATGAATTTTAATCTAATATCCCAACCAATACAAAGAGCTTTATATTTAAATCTACCCCTCTTCCATATTTTCCAAATATTAATCCAATTCAAATCACCATTAACTCAAATTTTATAATATAGAAACCATCTCTCCTAGATATTGTGTATGAATGGGCACTCAAACATCAAGTGATTAGTAGTTTCCTCACTCTTGTAGGATAAAAAACATTAATATGGACCAATTATTCCCCTACATTTGATATTATTAAAAGTAAGAATTCCATTATGTATGAACTCCCAGGCAAAAAAGTTTACTTTTGGCCAACCCTTAGACTGCCAAATCTTTCTCCAATCATCAACCTTATATGCATGAGGAGGAGGCTCTAGAAAGATCTTATCATATCCATACTTCACTATGTAGACACCAAGGCTCCCATAGACCCAAGCTAATTCATCCTCCTTATCTCTACCCGTGAGAAATATTTCTACCAATATTTTAGTCATGATGGGTGTCAAATCTGAAGGGATTAAAATTGGCCACTCATCCAACTTCTTAAACTGCTTAAACTTATAATCCCCCACTAACTAGTATTAGAATAACTTTCAATTTAGACCTAACCCTTGGTTTCCATGGCTGTTTTTATCGGTTGTAGTTTAGGGAATTTAACAATTATAGGTTGGTATTGATCCCATGAATCTATACAAAATCATACCTTCTACCCTCTCCCCACTTTCCAAAATAATCCAATTTGTACTACCTAAGATCATAACTTAAGAGCCTACCACACTAAGGATCCATTGCCATCCAAAGAGAAATTACCCATCTCATTTGGATTTACTTGTCCCAAATATTTACTAGTTAAAATTCTACTGAATAGAGAAGTTGGTTGGGAAATCCACCTCCAGTAAATCTTTCTAGCCAAAGCTTTATTATTTAACTTTGATATTCTCAGTCCCAAACATCCTTTTACCTTAGGTTGGATTACTTTCTCTGAACCTAATAAGGCCCATTTCCTCTCTCCTTTTATTCCTTCCCATAAAAAATTCTATCCATATTATCCAAATATTTCCATATGGTATGTGGGACAACAAGGATAGAAAATTTATAAATTGGCATGGCCTGAATGATTGACTGTAAAAAATTTAATCTAGCCCCATAGCTTAACCATTTGTGAGACCAATGATTAATTTTTTCCTTGATACAATTCAAAGGATTCCTCCTAATATCTATTTTTAGTTTTTTAAAATGTAAAGGCACCCCCAAGTATACCACTAGGAGATAAGTCCTTGTGAATCCCAAGATCTTTAAAATTTTATCCTGAATTCTTTGATCAAGATTGAAAAAGACCACTTTGGATTTGTTTATCATTGATAACTTGGTTTGTAGCCTTAAGGTAGACATTAAGTGTATCTTTAATAATTCTTACTTTCCTAAAGTTGGTCACTCCCACCAATCCTATGTCATTCACAAACTATAGGTGAGTAAAAATTTCCTCACTCACCTTGATACCTGTTAGCAAATACTATTGTCTTCTACTCAATATGAGTCTACCTAAGCCTTTAGAAAATATAAGAAAAATATAGGGGGAACAAGGATATCCTTGATGAAGGCCTTGAGTAGCTCCAAAGGGTTGCGAGGGAATAACCTTGATTAACACTGAGTATGTTAGAGTAGAAATATAGCTCATGACCCATTCTATCCAATCCTAAGAGAAACCAAAGGTTGTTATCATCTTTGACAAGAAGCTCCAATTCACCCTATCATAAGCCTTTGACATATTCAATTTTATGAATATTCCTCTATTATCAGATGTCTGCGTTGAATGGATTACCTCCTGATCTAGAACCACACCATCCAATATCTTCCTACCCTCTATAAAACCCCTTGCTCTAAGGAGATAATGCAATGTAGAAGAGGTTTTAGCCACCCATCCATTAACTTTGTGATTATTTTATATATGACATTGCATAATGAAATAAGTCTATAATATGAAATATGCATCCCCTCCCCTTTTGTAATTAAGGCAATGAAAGTATGATTTAATGCTTTAAGAATTATTTTACTACCCTTTGACTCCTCTATAACAACCATTACATCCTCCTCCAAGTTGTCATAGAAGGCCTGAAAAAACTCAATTGGAAAGCTATCTAGTCTTGGTATTTTTTTGGTGCTCATTCCAAAGACTACATTATTTAGTTCCTATCTATCAATGGGTTTAAGTAGGGCCTAATTTTCTTATTCAGAGATAATAGAGGGTATGACAACAAGAACTTATTTTTGAGACTCTTAATCTTGCACCATACTTTATTTAAATAGTTTATAAAAATAATCCATTGAATGGAAATGCATACCTAAAATTGTATCAAAGGAGTATCTGTTCTCATATTGAAGAGCTTCCATGTTGTTCGTTTATATCCTAGCACAGGCGGACCAATGGAAAATTTTGGTTTTTTATCACCTTCTAATAACCAAGTGGTTTTTTCTCTCTATTTCTAGTAGGTCTCCTCTTGGTTGTCAATGTCCTCAACTACTTTATGCAATGCATCATCCTATTCTTTGAGCTACTTTGTAATTGTTCCTTCCCTAAAGTGTTTTTGAACCTGATCCCATCTGTCCACCAATGGAGCTCTTTTAACCTAGAAGTCTATCTTGTTAGCTCACCTCCATTGTTTTAGTTGATATTTGACATAATGAAGTTGTTTGTAGAATCTAAATATTATTGTCCCATATGCTCGGTGGCCTTCTTCCCACCACTATAAAATTTTCTTTCAAAGTTCCCCTTTTTGTAACTAAAATTTTTCAAATTTAAATGGTTTGTGATGTTGTATTGTCTTGATCCCCTCTTCCAATAAAATGGGAAAGTGATCTAAAACTAGACCCTCCAAAATTTGAAATTTTACATTCCATTTTACAAATGCCTCCTCTGAAACCAAAAAATGATCTAACTTTACCTTCCTACTATGTGGCTCCCTCCTATTATTAGTCCAATTATAGTTGGTTCCAGGGTATTTAACATCCACAAAGTGTAATACGTGGACTTGGGAAATCATAATTCAATCCTATGGTTCTAATATTGGGGTTTCCCCTTATTGATATCTAGAGAATAATTTAACATTAAAATCCCAAAAAATAATCTAGTCTAACTCTTCACTTTAGACCCTCATGTTATGCATAACTTTCCATTGATGCATCTGACCATCTAGGTTTTGAATCCCATAAAATTTTATGATTAAAACATATTTAGTTGTGACATTGTTCCTAAAATGTGATGTGAGGACACCATTCAAGATATATGTTCTATTGTAGTCCATTCAAGAGAGTTCCAAAAAGTAACTATCCCCCCTGAGACCCCTTGGATAGACACTTCCATTTGACCAGCACCCCTCCAAAGTCTATTTACTATTTTACACATAAGATCCAACGATATTTTTGTCTCCTAGATAAGAAAAAAATATATTTTATATTTTTCTAAGAGTCTTCAAACAGTATATTGATGGGTTCTACTATTTAAATCCCTAATATTCTATGATTGTATAACTATTGGTTACCTTGAGAGTAGTAAAAATATATTGGTCTCACCGATCCTCTAGTGATCAGTTTGTCTCCTTGAACTGCTATTAATTCTTTATTGATTTTCTACCCACTCCTTGAGAGATGCTATTTTTTTATCTCTTTTCCACCTGAGTTATCCCTAGAGTTAGAATTTCTCTATAATTTTTTGCTATATCCATTATGACATTCTTAATTATTGGTTGCTCTTGGTTATGCACTATCAATACCCTTGCACTCTCTGATTGTAGTAACTCACTGTATATAATTACCTACTTTATGATGGGAGGAGGTGAAAGAGGAGCTTGAATATGGCTATTATTATTTTTATTATTCCCATACACTCCTTCCATGAATTTTTCTTCTTCTTGGTCCATTAGTGTCTTAAAGATATCATACCTATTGGAGGGCTTGAGTTGGGTTTGCTCTTTACCATCTTTTTTCTTTTACCTTCTCTTTATTTTGTGTTGTTCAAAGTCATCTCCTTGTGCTTCTTTACCCTAAGAAATATTGGTTGTTTATTGATTGATTGTTGAATTACCCTCCTTAGGAAGATTTGACATTCCTATAGGAGCCTCCATTTTGATTTTCACAATACTTAGGCAATATCGGTCCAAATGCCCATATTTTTGGTAAAAATTACATCTGAAGGGTAATGCCTCATAATCTAGTTGTTGAATCTAAGATAATATTGCAAGTTTGATTTCTACCTCTACTGGTAAAGGGTGTCTAAGATCCATTTCCATACATAATCTTGCATAAAAACCATGTTTCATCCATTTTTTATTTGGAAACACCCAAATATCTTCCAAGGGAATTATCAATAATTTCCAATACCTGCTCACTCTAAAACTCCATTGGAAGTGCACGCAAATGGATACAAACTAGGATAGTAGTGGTTTCAATTCAAGGATCAAATCCCACTCTCTAGGGTTGAACAAATAATCTTGGTAGACCATGATTCCTCTTTTTTGATTTGAAAGCCCTATTTCTATCGACAAGTGAAGAAAAAACACTTTTTTGAAAAGATATTTTAAGGGTAAATAACCTATCAAAGATTAAATAAGGTTAACCTCAAAATATTAGGTAACCATATTCTCCATAAATTAAATCCATGGAATAAAATTAAAATATTTATACAAATCTTAAAAGAGAGGTAAACATCTCCTTCATGAAACAAATTCTATAGAAGACTCAATATCTAAATATTATTAGCAAGTTATAGATGTTGCCCAGACAAGAATCAAGGCCTTCCAATGAATATTTTGATATTATAACTTTAGGACATTCTCAAAAGAATGAGAAGACCCAACAAGGAGGTAAATAAATTTGATAAACCAAACATCATTTGCCTATAAGATTCAAGTAAAATAGCAAGAATTATATCTAGTCAAATCATATTGATCGAGAGTTAAAAATAGCAACTGGTACTAAAGGAGTACACTTTTAATGTACAAGTTTCATGTTTACAGATAAAGCTAGTAGCTTCAACAACCTTTTGACTCATGAAAACAAATTGATATTTGGTTAAAAATATTTATTATTGGGTATTTCATGTTCTATTGGAACTACATAATTTTTATAAGATATTCAAAATGAATTTTGACTAAGAAATATAAAATCATAGATAACAAAGCCAAGGTGATTATTGTAATGATTTTCATTGGTAGGACTTACTCTTGATATTTGATTTTATATTGATATTTGAAATATCTAATGGTTAATCTTATTTTATGATGTCAAGATATGTGATTAGTTGCTTTTATGTATGGATTATATTGTTTATAGAATGTGGTACTCTTGATGGAATTTATGGTTGCAAGACCAAGTACTCTCATGGGTGTATTACCACAAAAAAAACCACCAAAATTGAGAGACTAAAAAAGAAAATGATGGTGATGATATACTCATTGATAACTCTATAGGTAATTTGATATCCTTATGTAGATGCATTACTTGATCAAACTTGTATATTTTATTCAATATGTGTTCTTGATCAGACTCGGGTGCTTGATTATTATACACCATCAACTAAGAGATTGCTTGGGCAAAGAAGCTATATTTAGTAGTCAGGTTATGACATGGAAATCATTATAAACCTTGCTACTCAAGGATAAATATGGTATGACATATTTAATGGGTGATTACCTAACATGGATATATGCATATAATGTATGATTTATATTGGATAGAAGATCCATAAAAAGAGTATTAATAGTTATAGAGGAACAATTAATACTCAACATCGATGTTAAATAATTCATATTAATATTTGCTTATAATTAAATTTAGTTTGATAGATAACTAATTTAATTGCTACATGTATGTATAAAAAACACACCGCATGCAAGAAAACAAAAAGTGTTGTATTATATTAAAAAAATTCTTTCAATACAAGTCAACCCCTTTTAGGGGTGTTTTGGCAATAAAAACATATTCTATTGGGGGAATAATACCCTTTACAAGGTAACAATGGTGTCTTCATCTCTCATACTACAAGCAATATGGATGATGGGTTGGATTTGTGATGCTTGTACCATCATTGAAGTTGATTTATGCCTTTAAAATGACCTTTGATTTATGCCTTTGAGTTGAGTTGAGAGCCCTATACATGCATATAAGAAGAATGTTAGTAGCACTATCACATATATATGATAAATTAAATATAACATATGCAAGAACTGTAGCACACATAATCACATAAAACTTCATAAGAAAAGTAGAAGAGCTTAGAACAATTTTGGTAGTATGTCCCTATGTCTCTTCATGTGTTGATGAAAATTAAGGGAATGCAAGGGTATTTATAGAAATTTATAGCAAGTTGAGGGGGATGACATGGAGGTGATGTGGAGGATAGGTGGTAATGATTTGGCATGGAGGAATCCAAGGTAAATCTTGGAGGAATGTGTATCATAAATTTATATGAGGAATGGGGAGCCTAGGGAAATGTGGGACAATTTAAAATTTCAAAAAGGGCACATGGGAGGATGTGTTTGAATAAAAAAACTTGTAGAAAATGCAAGGGAGGATGGAGAATTAAATGTGGGATTGGATGGGGGTCTTGAACTTAGAATGTGGAGGACTTTTAAAATGCATTAAGACTTGGAGAGGAAATGTAGGAGAATTTGTACATTAATGGGAAGAATTCCAATGGGATTTCCTAGGGATTATGAGAAATTTTAAATTCCTAGAAAAGGAAGAGGGAGGATGTAGGGAGATATGGTGGAGATTTTGAGGGTACTTGACCTTGGAACACGAGGAATGACTAGGATTTCTTATGAATTGTATAGAGATTTGATTTAGATTTTAAATTTTGTTTGCCTTCCCTTAGGGATTGGGTTTTGGATTAGAAAGGGTGATTAAGGCCTAGTGAAGTGTTTGGTGGAGGGATTAGGTGGATAATATGGGTTATGTAAGTTTTGAGGGGAGAGGGAGAAATAAATGAGGAAAAATAGGTATGAATTAAGAAATTAGGAAAGCTAAGAGAGAATTAGAGGTATTAAACAAAGCAAGAGAGAATTAGAGAGAGGTTAAGGAGATTTGAAGTATTTTAAAAAAATAGGGGAAAAAAGAATTAGAGAAAAATAAGAACTTTAGGGAAACCTTAGAAGAACTATAAGGGAAATTTGGATAAAATAAATGGAATTAAAAATTCTAGAGAATTTTAGAGGAAATTTAGGAAAATTGGACGAATTACATAGGAAAAGAGATATTTGGAGGAATTTTTCGAAAATTTGGAGTATTGGGGCAGTTTGAGGATTTTAGAAAAATTATTAATTTTTTTTTGCAAATGACTAAAATTTGGTGTCTACACTATGCTATGTTTTTCTTGCTAACATTAGAAAAAGAAAGAAATGAGATCTCTAATATTTTAATTTCCAATAATAATATGGATGGGCATAGGAAATTAAATATTTGTCATTCGTATTTCACATATGAGATTTTAACCAAGAGTAAGGGCATATTTTCATAGCTAGAAAAATAAGTTGCAAAAGATTAGTTTTATTTTCCTTCATATTGAAATTAGGATTATTTAAAAATGGAATGGGAGGGAAAATAAAAAGAAAGGAGAAAATGCAAAAGGATTGAAAGTGAGAAAAAGGAGAGGAAAGAAAAAACGTAAATGGAAAAAACACTATAGGAATGTGGAAAAAACATCAAGAAATAAGCAGGAGGTTTAAACAAGTTACCATGTAAGTTTTCTTATGTGCTTAGATTTTGCATACATCTCTATTATTTTTTATTTTCCATGGTTTAAAATTTTTTACCTGCGCATCTTCACCTCTTTGTTTTGATGAATATATATTTAGAAAAAAAGAAAAGAAAACAATTAAGTGAATCCCACCAGAATTGCTCTTATTATGAAATCATCAATTTAGTTGACAACTTATTATGTAGAATCAAATGGAGAGGGTCAATTACTCTTATTTTCTTTTAAATTATTGAAAATATTGAATGGATAGGGAGTGTTGCTTTGCTACTTGGGAAAAGTAATCTTCTGAAATGTTTTATAAAACTTTAAAAAAGACTTTAGGGAGTTTTAAAACTATAAAAGTATTTTTTAGAAAGGCTTTTCTACATATGCAGAACTTCTTTCCAAATTATTAACCATGGAACTTAAATGAAGGGTCACTACAGTACATAGATATGTGATTAGTTAGAAAGGTTACCATGATAGCATTTCATCGATTTTTTCCTAGCAGGCAACAATGACCGTGTTGACTGTTCTTTGAATACAAAACCATAAAACTTCTAGGTTTTATATGTATCATTTTGATCTGGTTACTAGAGCCATGTGTAGAGTATATCGAATGAGTTAAACATTTATGCCTACATTATATTGGAACATGTGCATCTTAAATCGATTATCCTAGGTTATAAATTTAAGACTTAAACTTCCTTATATTGGAACATGTGCATCTTAAATCGATTATCCTATGTTATAAATTTAAGACTTAAACTTCCTCTTACTTTTTTTTTAAGCGTAACCAAAACTAAAATTAGGTAGTTTGTTTAACTTGAGATAGTTTTTTTTTTTTCAATTTACATGGTGGAATCGCTAGCCACCACGAATTTGGGCAGATTGTTTAGCTTTTATGGTCGCCACAATATTCTGCGTTGTCCGCCCTAGAAGCCGCCACATAGATCTTTGTGTAGTCCGCCCCTATAACCACCATGCCACAATCATTTTAAACCTTTTATGTCGCTGAAAGCACCAGGAAAGGGACAAGCGTTCAGTCCGACAAGGCCCGAGATTTGAACCTTGGACCTCCGCCCCCTTATGGGGTTTGGATGAACCAATTGGTCTACACCTCGGACCTTTAATTTGAGATAGTTGAAGCTGAAAGTGTCTATTATTTTATCCTATATCCTTAGAGCCAAACATAGGAAAGGATAACTCAGGATAATAAATTATTACTTTTAAATGGTAATCATGCTTATGTTTTGGGTTGTTGAAGAAGTTTAGCATATTCATTAATTCTAGAGATACTAATACTTTATTCTTGTTTATGAACTAAAATAAAGTTAGCTCTAGATATAACATAAAATACAGATTAAAATCTATGTTGAATTATTGAATTTTTTATGTTTAAAATTATGTACTTTTATTATGAAAACATGGGAATTAAATAAGGAAAATATATATGTTTGAATTTAAAATATGTACTGCTTAATTTTTGTATGGAATGGTTCTTTGTTTAATATTGGAATAAATAAAAACAAAATTAAAAAAAAAAAAGAGAAATAGGCTATGAGATTTAGCCCATTTCAGATAAAAGTATAGGATTATTTCCATTAATGTGTGAGAAAATAATATTGATAATCTTATATGTTAATGTGAGGATTGCATGAGCATGTAGACTACATATGCATTTTAAGGAAGTTATCATGATCCCTTCTTCATCATCATTATGAACAAGAAATATAGAAGAAACCAAATTTGATGTTAAGAAGGTATAGAATATACATATTTTATTTTATGGAAGTTAAAATATAATAATCTCCTTGTATAAAGAGAATTCTTTTTTAAGAGATTGACAAATTCTATTTAAATGTGTAATTTGGAACCATGGTTATTGTGGCAGGGCATATCTTACAAATAAATAATGCTTTCATGATTTTAATAAAGGAGGATCTTTGGGAGGCATAAAATATGGTAGCCTTATTAGATTCTACTAAAATAGATGAATATAATACCTGCAGGGAGATTATGTGGATGCAATACACAAGTTGTTGCAAATTATGACACCTTGAATGGTGAGGATAGGGTGGCCATGCATATTATAATATGGAGTGATAATAGCTTTAATTAGCCTATCACAATGCTGTGGTAATTAAGCACTAAGGCATTAGTTAACTCATTGCAGAGATGTCATGACTAGGTTTTAAGGCATTACACTAAAGAAAACCTACATAGAAAAACTTATGTATGGTTAAGTAAATGGTGTTTCCTTTTTCTAAAGACTAAAAAGAGATAATCCTTACATTTTAGTCAAATTATCTTGTACTTGAGGAGGGTATAATAAATGTGAGATGACCACTAAAAGCATCCTTTCAAAATATGGAGGTTTATAGAGGAGAACCCTAGAACAAATAAATTGCTTTGCTACATAGAGAAAACATAAAAAAAATTAGGTACAAAGTGACCACGAGAATAACTCCTCTATAAATAAGCAATTACATTGACAAAGTCAATGGGAAATACCTACTTAGCCTATATATTGGTATTGGGAAAAAATTTCCAAATGCAACATAAAAATTAATATTCAGATGAGATCCTTTGACATCTAGATACAAGTGCATAATAAGGTAAAATGATTTTTGAGAAGAATCATCTTTCACCATAATAATTTGGAAATTACCAAACCAAATCACCAGGTCCAACTAGATCATTTTTGACTTCGAGAAATATGTATTGTATAGAAGGAGAGAAAATATCAACAAGAAAATTCCAAAATACCATTAAAGTGTGATGTCCATTCTAACCAAAATATATTTATTAGATAGAAGCAAAAAATATAAAGTTGGTTTTTAATACATCTCATCCAAGACGTGCAAGTCAATAGAACAGTGCCAAATGGTAAATCATTTAGAATCAAGGGATAAAGAGTAGAAGCTATGTAGATTAGGATGACACAAGCTTAATAAATCAATATCCAATCAATTTTTCACATACGGACAAAGAAAAAGTACATGTGGACTTGCTCTATAAAATCCAACTACCAAAATATTTGGGTAAAATTTGATTAAAGCATTTTTAAATATTCCACATTGAGAGTGGAAAATCTATTAAAGCAAATATATTAATCAGTTAATTACAGGTTAAAATGAAAGGTGCGTATAAAATTTTAAAGCATCAAAAATATTCTAAAGAATATTCCTTGGAGAAAAATATTCCCTCCATTTTTATCTTATTTGGTGAGATATTGCTTTTCTCACAATTTGAGACATAAGTTGAATTAGGAGTATAGGCTTATATATACTTATCAAAAAGTATTTTTTAAGAAAAATTCACTGGAATAAAAATATTTCACTTAATTGAAGATTTACTATAGCTAGTGGTACACTAAAATTCTTATTACCCGATTAAGGGGGGATAATTATGCTACTCAGAATACTAAACTCAAAACACAACTTGCGTTTGAAGAAGTATGTAGAGTTGTAGATAGAACCATTACCCATACTACTGTAGAAGGTTAAGGTCAAATAAAGTTTGACAAGATAGATAGAAATCCAAGGTTGATAATCATGTTTAGAGTGGGAAATGAATTATAAGCATACATCCAGGATTCAACCATGACCAAAGATACATGGGATAAAATACAAATAATTTTTTAAACAAAGAATCAAAATCAAATTCTATTTCTCTAGAGCCAGTTCTATTACTTGAAGATAAAAAGCAAAGAAAAAATTAGATATTTCATGAGAAGAATTTCTAAATCATGAGCATCTCTACAAGCATTGGAATAAAAGGTATCTAATGAGCTATTGGTTCCAATTATTTTAAGATCTCTCCTTTCCCAATTTAATGTATTTGTGACAATATTAAATAGCACTGAGAAAACACCAAGCTTTTAAAGTTTTTCAGCCTACTTTAAAAAGTAAAGACCTCATATTCAAGATAAGAAGAAGAACAAGTACTTCTTACTAATAGAAAAGGAAAGAAACCATTCAAAAGAGGAATAAGACCTCGACAGTGTTTCCAATAGGGAAATAATTCTTAAGGATATTAGAATCAAAGAAATGATTCTCAAATATATCAACAACAAAGAAATATCTTTCAAACACAAAGGTTGTGAAATTTGTGGTAGAATGGAAAATATAGTCTGAAAATCCACAAATATCTATAACTTCTAACACATATAAAGAGAGAACATAAAATCTGCATAGCCCTCATCATCATCATTTAAAAAGCTCTCATAAATATTAAATCCTAAAAATATTTCTTAAATATCACTTCTCAAAAATCTATCCAACCTAATTGAACATTATAGATATTGAAATCTACTTGAAAACTCTATTACTTGAATTTGCAAGCTATGAATATAAGATCTTATAAAAAGTTAAAAATGTAGATAGATAACTCAAATTATTCATAGTATAAATTGTAGGTTAGACATATAATAATTAGTTGAATAGGTTTATGTGAGTTAAAACCACTTTATAGATGAAATCATTTGTTTTACTTTACAAACTTAAAAAGAAAAAAATATGTAACCTAATCTCTAGTTACTCAATTTTGTAAACCATAAAAACTCTATTACTTGAACTTGCAAGCTGTGAATATAAGATCTTATAAAAAGTTGAGAATGTAGATAGATAACTAATATTATTCATAGTATAAATTATAGGTTATACATATAATAATTAGTTGAATAGATTTATTTGAGTTGAAAATACTTTATAGATGAAATCATTTGTTTTACTTTACAAACTTAAAAAGAAAAAATGTAGCTTAATCTCTAGTTACTTGATATTGTAAACCATAAATTTAAATGTCATAATAAAGGTGGAAATGAATGGGAATAAAATAATTTTAGAGAATGTAAATTATAATTTGTTGTTTCAACCATTGAATTAGATTTAAATCATATCTAAATCTATTTTTTTCATTTGAACCATAAGGTTTATGCATAAGAACTATATTGAACTATGTATGCGCTTAGATAAACTAACAAAAAATTGTAAACAAATAATGTCTAGTTAAAGTTTTAAAAAGCTTAAAGAATTAAAAAATGTTTGAAAAATGTACACATTAAGAACTATATTTCACTATTCATACACTCATATAAATTAAAACAAAATTGTGAGTATATAATGTCTAGTTATAATAAATAATCATATGAGTAAATTTTTAAAAAATTAAGAATTCAAATATATTTGAAGCTTTTAAACATTATTATATACTTCTTGGATTTCCCATATAAAAAGAGGACCAACTCAGCCATGAACAAAAAAAAAAAAGAATTTGACCTAGAAATTTATTCAAATATATTATTAAAATATAAAAGAAATATTGCTATGATGGATAACCAAATGTTTTTTAAGTTTGCAACCCTCTTATTTTTCAACCATACTCTTCATTTACAATTCTTAAAAGATTTGTTAGTCTAAAACTACAAAGTTATAAACATCTAATCAAAATTTTCCAATATATATAAAATAAATCCATGAAATGTAAAGAAAAATAGAAGTGCAAGAAACTAACTTCACTTTAAATAATATGTATTACAATTTCTTGTTTCAATTACTAAGCCATAATTTTATAGTCAATTTCACAAGGTTTTTGGATCACAACTATGTTGCACTATGTATACAAGGTAAAATAAAGTCTTGAACAAAAAAACATCTAACTAAAGTTTAACAATAGATAATCATACAGATAATAATAATAATAAATTACAAATTCAAACATGTTTGAAACTTATAAGCATTAGCATATGTATGCTTGGATATCATATGAGGTAAAATCTAGTCTAAAGGTATTAAATAATTAATTAGCATATGTATGTTTGGATATCATATGAGGTAGAAGCTAGTCTAAAGTTTTTACTAAATAAAGAACTGAAAAAAAGTTAACCTAATTTTTTTTTCAAAATTTTTATTAAAAAATAATAAACATTGCTATGGTGGACAACAAAATATTTTATAAGATAGAGAAGCCTACAACCATACTCTTTACACATAGTTAAAAAATAAAAATAAAAATCATGATTTAAAACCATAAACATCTAATTTTATAGAAGGGAGACATATACACATAAATTAATTCCATAAAATACAAATGAAAAAAATGCTTATCAAGCATTTACATAACCATTTAGTTTTTTTTTTTTTTTAACCAGTCTTAATTTTTATTTACTATTCCCTGAAATAAAAAATTTAAAATACATACAAAAACTAAAAGTAATACAGAAATAAACACTTAGAATGCTCCATAATAAGACATGGAAATACACTTATAATTCTCCAAAATAGGAAATACAAATACACTTAAAATTCTCCATAATAAGACATGAGGAACGGTGCATGGAATTATAATTCTCCATAATATGACATGAAGAATGTTGCGAAGACTTACACATACAAACAATCATGGTACCATGGAAGAGAAGTCACATATGAAAACAAATTAAAAATATTTATTTATAGAAACATCCAATAAAGTATAATCTTACCCTCCTTACAAAGGAAATAATTTCAATGCGATAAAAAAACCTCTTTTAAATATCTTTTCATATAATTTCTAGTTATTATTATTATTATTTTCTTAAAGTTGAAGAAAAAACTATACAATCTATTTACAGTACTTTAAGTTTTAAGTGGTAATGTAAAAACTTTATGATAACCCCTTAAAAAAGAGTGTTAAAAAAATATAACATAATAGTAGTTATTCCTTAATATTTAAAATAGGTTAAATTTGTCACGAATATTGTTCATAAATTTAAAAAAAACAAATGTAAATAAATGGTTTAAGTTAATCTGGACAAAACTTTTAAATAATGGAAGGTATACTAATTTTTTATTGAACATATTTATATAAATATACTGAAGTTAAAATAATGTATTCTGCCCAATAAAGTGCCAAATACGTGAAAATTTAAGCCTAATAAAGTGAACAAATTTCACAAATAAATATCATATTTTGTTGAATATATACTGAATTTAAGCCTAATGAAATACAAAGAATTTACGAATAAATGTTATATTTTGTTGAATATATATATATATATATACTGAAATCAGAATACTGTATTCTGTCCGTGCCTTATCAAGTGTATAGTATTCAAGAGTTAATGTTTTCTTTAAAGCTTAGGTCAATTTTACGTGACGAATATGTATTACATAAGCTAGAGGACTTCCAACTTTACCAGACGCATATTTAATACATATCCGATAGGACTTCCAATGCATATTGATTTATATTTTGTTATATTAGGAATTTATAACACTTTTTTAAAATGGAATAGACTTTAAGTTGTTAGCGATTTATTAGATAAGTTAAAGTCAATAAAACCTTCATCTCTTAACCTGCAAAATATTGTCTTTGATAAAAAAATCACAATGAATTATCGTTGTATTTGACAAAGATATATTAAGGTCCTTTTAACATTTTTTATGAGTAATTATAGTTGAAGCATATACATTTATAATCCCAAACTTTTGGCTTCTAATAGTTTTTCTTCTCATTTGCATTTGTCTTATATTACTAAAATACCTTCTAAAGCTCTTGTAGAAGAATCTCTAAACAATCATTTATCTTTGAAATATTTTAAAGCATCCTTACATTCTTGGTTTCTTAATTTTGTTTGTTGTATTAAAATAAAATTGGGACTATAACAACCTATTAATTCCTTAATAATTCATTTTGTAAGGTTTTATTCATGTATTAAAATAAACTTGGGACTATAACAACCTATTAATTCCTTAATAATTCATTTTGTAAGGGTTTAATTCATACTGATATTATTTTTATCAACTTTTTTTATTTTTAGTAGTGGACTCCCAGATCAAGAGTTTCTTTTCTTTTTGTTCTTGCTTTGATGGCCTTCCTCTCCTCCTTCAATTCTCACCAACACTCCCTTTTTCATTAATTCCTTCTATTTTTTTTTCATATTGTTAATAATGAGGCTTATATTCCAAAGATTTATATTTGCCTAAAGAGCCCAAAGTGCAAGGAATAGAATCATTAGCATTTTCTTCTTTTTGTTACCCTAAAAAATCTAAATTACATAAATGATCTTTCATAGTCATTACTTTCTTATGGTGGCTTGGAAACCTAATTTTCCTTGATATCGTTCTTAAAATTCTAAAGTGTAAGGAATACACTTGGTACTACTTTCATTTTTATTGTAAGTGTTTGAAATTTTGAGTAGATGAAATTGTCATTGATGTCAAGGATGAATTGTCATTGATGTCAAAAGGTCAAAAGGAGTAATGGAAAAGGTTGGTGGCAAAAGAGCTTCTTAATGTTTATTTTTAAATATTATGTGAAGCACAAAATAAAAGGTTTTTATTAAAACCTTGGGCAAATCAAAAATATTTTCTAAAACCTAAGGAGGCTTTACTTTAAAATCCCAAAGGAGATTTAATATTTATAATATTTAAATTCCTTTGAATTTAAATAATTATAAATAAAATTAAAAAGGTTTTCTAAAACCTAAAGGAGGCTTTATTTTAAAATCCCAAAGGAGATTTAATATATAATTTATAATATTTAAATTCCTTTGAATTTAAATAATTATAAATAAATACAATTCTAAGGTAAATTTGGAAGTGCCAACGACAACATTTTTTCTCCACAGATTTTTTCTCTCGGTCGACATGTGTAATAAGAGAAGGCACCATTCCTAAGGTTGGTATCTTTTTTGCATCCACCTAAAGTGAAGAGCTCGTGCAAATTCTAAAACATGTGCCTCCCAAAAAATGTAGTGTGTGGTTCCACCGGTGTCAAAATAATATCCAAGGGCTCTTAAGGTTTAAAGAAGCCAAAGTGCACATTGTGCTTTGAGGATCCAAGTGGAGCACTTGGCTCACATGGCGTGGAACCCGTAAACAAGGTGTTGTGGTAGTATTGTGATAAGTTTCGAGCCCCACAGATTGTGAAAAGTGGTAATAAATTTTTGAAAAGTATTTTAATTGTTTTGCTAAGGTTTAGGAGGGATAAGGTGGAAATTAAGTTGTGAGTTTAACCTAAGTGTTGAGGAAATATTTTTGATGTATGAAGGGTTATTTTTGCTGAAGTAAAAACTTGGGTAATTTCTTTTTACCTTAAAAAAGTGAGAGATTGACTTATTGCATTATTTTATAAAGTGATTTATTTAATTAATGCAATATTAAGTAGGGAGTCAAAAGTAGAGTTTGGATTATGTTTGAAAAATATTTCTAAAAAGGGTGATGATAAAACTGAATTGTTAAGATGTTCTTTTGATGAGTTAGATTTTTGGAAGAAGTGTTTTGATTAAATATTTGTGGTGTTGGATATCATTTTAAGGAGTAATAAGGTGTAATTAAGTTTGATTATTTTTGTAATTGAGAATTATTTTGTGAAGAAGTTAGTGTGATATTTTATCATCTAACTATTGAGATTGGCAAAAGAGAAAATTGTGATTGATACAGGTTTTCTAAGGTCACTTCTATATCAAACCAAAGGTATGGGTATATTATTTCTAGGGAGTTATTTTTGAATGTTGTGAATGCAAATTTGGAGTGAAAATGATTGTTTGGTAAGCATTGTTGAGTGTGTTTTGAATTAATGCTTCAAGGTTTTCTGGAATTGAGAGTTGTTGATAAAATTTTGTTTTATAAGCATTGTTGTTGAAGTGATTGGTTGAGTAAAAAAATTGGACTAGGGTTTGCAAAGAACATGAGTATCATTATTATTTAATATTGATTGATAAGCATTGTTGGAAATATTTGAGTGAGTGTTCATATGCTTGTACTAGAGTTTGTAAGTAAATATTAATTCATTGAGTGATTGGTTGAGAAGAGTTGGTTGAGCCTAGTCAAGTGGATGTGTTGATATGAAAGTTCAAGTTCTATTGAATAAATTATTCTATATTCTAAATTGATTTGAGAAAGGGGTTGAGTGTTGATGAATATGAAACATATTGAGTCTCTAATAATTCTCTATATGTTTTTGTAATAAAAGAGAGATTGAAAGTAATTGATAATTTTATGAGTGTGAAGCATATTGAGTCTCTAACAATTCTCTATATGTTTCTATGGCAAAAGAGTGGTTGAAAGTGATTGAGCATTGTGATGAGTGTGAAGCATATTGAATCTCTAGCAACTCTCTTTATGTTTCTATGAGATTGGACAAGTTCTAATGAGGACTTGTTGAGCATATTTAAGACAAGTCTTGAGAAGACTTGTGGACATATTTGTGTGAGCTTTTGTGGAAGATTACAATACAGTTTGAGAATAGAGATTGAGAGCATATTTGGATAAGTTCTAATGAGAACTTATTGAACATATTGGACAAGTTCTTAAGAGGACTTATGGATAGATTAGTGTGAGCTTTGGTGGAAGCTTACAAGACAGATTTGTGATAAGTATTTGAGAATAATTGAGAGAAGATTGATTGATTTGTTCAAACCTTGGGTTAAGGTTTGGGGTAGCCAATAGAGTTGATTTGATATTAAGTCAAGCATTATGTTAAGGCTTGAGGATAGAGTTTGAGGATAGATTTATGCTAGACCGAAGGAATATTTTGAGTGCAGATCATAGGATAGAGATTGAGGATAGATTTGTGCTAGACCAAAGGACTATGTTAAGTGCAGATTTAAGGAGAAAGTCTACTACAAATTTGAAGATAGGTTTGTGCCAGACCAGAGATAGATATTGAGCAGATTTATGCTAGATCAAAGGACTATGTTTAGTGTAGATTTGAAATAGAGCTTTGAAGGTGACAGAGTATAGAGGATGATAGTCTCCAGTGGATAGATATCCATTAGCCAGGGTAGTGAGGATAGGTGTCTTCAATGGATAGAGATCCATTAGCCAAAGCAATGGGAGCAACAGTTCTTATAGAAGATCACTAGTCAGAGCTAAGGAGAAAGGAGTTCTCCTATAGATAGAGATCCATAAAATTTATTAGGGGATTGGTGTCTCCTTTAGATAGAGGTCCATAAATATTTTAATAGGTAAATTATTTCAAAGAGATTGATATAGAAATTTTTAGTAAAATATTTTCTCTATGGAGTAGCCCACATTGGGTGGACCATGTTATATTGGTGTCTCTATTATGTGTGGTGATTTTTGCATTTCTTTTATTATTGCTTTTGATATTTCTATCGATACATTGCATAATATTGATTGGGAAAAAAAGTAAAAAGTTATCTTATACTATTCACCCCCCTATGAGTATAAGCTTGTGTTCTTCAATTGGTATGAGAGCAAGTTCCTTTGAAATAGTTTAATAGCTTGAAGGAAAAACTTTCAAGAACACAATGGATTCTAAGAATGTATTCTTAGATAATTCAACACTAGTATTTGATGGAAGTGATTATATATTTTGGAGTATGAGAATGAAGATTCACCTGATGGCACTTGGAAATGAGATTTGGGAAGCATTCACAAATGGATACATACCACCAGTTGATCCACCTACAGATAAGGAAGGTAAGATTCTACAACATTACAATTCAAAAGCAATAAATGCAATTTTGAGAGGTTTGCATAGAACTGAGTCCATAAAAGTTATGCATTGTAAATATGTAAAAGTAATTTGAGATAAGTTACAAAGCATATATGAAAGAGATAAAAGTGTAAAAAAGGTAAAGATATAAAATCTCAAATGACAATTTGAAGAATTAAGAATGAAGGATGGGGAAAACACTAGTACTTATCTACTTTGGGTAGATAAGGTTGTTAATGCCATGCAAGGACTTGGACTTAATGTTTGAAGAATCATATGTTTGTGATAAGGTCTTAAGATCTCTTCCAAAAATATTTAGTAAAAATAATTCTGCTATAGAAGAATCAAAAGATGGTGATTTTTTTACAAGATATATGTTACTTGGTATTCTAACAACTTTTGAGATAAGAACAAAAGAGGAACCTAATCTTCGAAAGAAAGCATCTTTCAAAGATACTAAGAAGACAAAGAACGAGAAGTTAGATTCAAGTAATGAGTCATCTAGTGATGAGGAAGCAAATTATGGTAGAAAGAATAATGATTTAAGAATATTTAAAGATGTAAAATTTGTTAGATGTTTCAATTATATAAAGTATGGTCACTATGAAAATGATTGTAAAGAATCTATAAATGGTAATAATAAGGGAAAACATGATCACAATAACAAGTAATTAGAAAGATATAGGTACCAAAAGAAAGGTAAGGATGGACAAGGCAAACAAAGAAATAAGTTCTTTCAAAGACAGAAGAGGAGTTACTATGCAAAAAAGGCAAGTAAGTACTCAAGTGATAGTGATGCTAGTTCTTCAAGTAATGATAAATATGAAGTTCTATTTCTAATTGAGGAAAAACAAGAAGTCAAGAAAAGGTCACCAATAATTATCAAGTGTTTTAGATGTGGTAATTTTAGACATCTTGAAGATAGTTGTACAAGGAATGGTTTTAATTTTAGTGATGATGAATATGAGGATGCACTTGAAGGGCTAGAAGAGAATATTATAATGGCACTAAAAGAAGAAGAATGTTATCCTATAGAAGATAAATAAAAAAAGAATGAAGGTGTTATAAAAGGAAAACAAATAGAGGAAGAATAAAAAAAAAAAAAAAGAGGATTTGATCTTGAGGGAGAGCTTATTTATACTATTAAAACTTTAAAGAAAGTAAGAAAGCAAATTTTCCAACTTGAGATTTAGTTTCAAGAATATGATGAAGAGAGAGGAAATATTATAGAAGATCTAAACAATTCAATGACTAAGACAAAGAAGTTTAAGGATAAGTTAGAAGCAAAGGTCTTAGAATGTGAAAAGTTAGAACAAGAAGTAGCTCTACTAAGGGAATAATTAGAAAATTCCAAGGACAAGCTACACAAGTTTGGAAAGAGCTCAAATATTGTAGATAATATGATCAAGATACAAAGAAGGTCAACAAATAAAATAGGTCTTGGTTTTGAACAGGCTCAAAAGAAACAAGAAGAAGAGTCAACCTCAAGTTTTGAAGAAGAAGAAACTTTAGAAGAAGACAATGTAAGATAAAGTGAGACTTCTGAGGATGATTTGGACAACAAAAAGTTCAACAAGGAAAGAAACAATGCACAAAGAAGAAATAGATGGAATAGGAACCAACATAGAGAAAAAGAGACTAAGAGACCAATGAGGTCAAGGCAAGGAAATTTCAATGGATGATGTTTCTCATGTCACAAATTTGGGCATATGGATTTACGGTGCAGGATACATGAAAAACAAGAAAATGGAAACTTTAGAAATAAGTAGATTTTCCATGGGTATTGTTACTCATGTAATCAGTTTGGTCACAAAGCAATGAATTCTAGGATTCATGACAGGAACAGATATGGCTTCATCGAGAGAAATACCAAGACATTGGCACCTCTAAGGAATAATAACATTAAGTGTTATAAGTGCAATAATGATGGATATACAATGAAGTTTTGTAGAGCAGACATTCCAGAATCAAGCATGAAAAGAAATAGAAACATGAACAGGAACAAGAATAGGAATATGGATAGGAACAAGAACATGGACATGAATAAGAATAGTCAAAGGAATCAGAAGGATCAGATGAAAAGGAAATAGGATAAAGGTAAAGACCAGTGCTTGCTGGGAGTAGAAATATTTCCACCCCAGAATTAACCACCTCAAGAAAATGTGGGGGAGGGGCTAAGGTAAGAGACTCATTCTTAGCCCCAAGCCTCAAAGGTGACCCTTTGCCATTGATGTCAAATGGGAAGATATTTGAGTAAGGGGGAGAGATTTTGTTTAAGGAGAGATCATTGAGTCAAGGGGGGCAATTCCCCAGGAGGAACAAAATAGGAAAAAGGTCAAGTTTTGGTAAAACAAATTTGGGTTGCCATAAATGACAAAGGGAGAGATTGTTATAAATTTTGAGTATATGAAGTTGTCATTGATGTCAATGATGAATTTTCATTGATGTCAAAAAGGTCAAAAGGAGTAATGCAAAAGGTTGGT
Source organism: Wollemia nobilis (assembly GCA_028583015.1). Taxonomy (NCBI): domain Eukaryota; kingdom Viridiplantae; phylum Streptophyta; class Pinopsida; order Araucariales; family Araucariaceae; genus Wollemia; species Wollemia nobilis. The sequence goes on from JAQPPZ010001923.1 coordinate 1,996,690, forward strand.
GGCAAAAGAGCTTCGTAATGTTTATTTTTAAATATTATGTGAAGCACAAAATAAAAGGTTTTTATTAAAACCATGCTTGGAAAAAATAAAAGGTTTTTATTAAAACCATGGTTGGTAAATTCAAAAAGGTTTTCTAAAACCTAAGGAGGCTTTACTTTAAAATCTCAAAGGAGATTTAATATTTATAATATTTAAATTCTTTTGAATTGAAATAATTATAAATAAAATTTAAAAAGTTTTCTAAAACCTAAAGGAGACTTTATTTTAAAATCCCAAAGGATATTTAATATTTAATTTATAATATTTATATTCCTTTGAATTTAAATAATTATAAATAAATACAATTTGAAGGTAAAGTTGGAAGCATCGACGACAACATTGTTTCTCCAAATATTTTTCCTCTCCGTTGACATGTGTGATAAGGGAAGGCATATGGTATAAATACCATAGCCATTCCTAAGGTTTGGTATCCTTTTTACATATTCCTAAAGTGAAAAACTCATGCAAATTCTGAAACATGTGCCTCCCAAAATGCAGTGTGTGGTTTCAACGATGTCAAAATAAGAGCCAAGGGCTCTTAAGGTTTGAAGACTTCAAAATGCACGTTGTGCTTTGAGGCTCCAAGTGGAGCACGTGGTTCACATGACGTGGAATCCATGACCAAGGCATTATGGGAGTATTGTGCCAATTTTCAAGCCCTGTAGATTGCAAAAAGTGGTAATAAATTTTTGTAAAGTATTTTAATTTTTTTTCTAAGATTTAGGAGGGATAAGGTGTAAATTAAGTTATGAGTTTATCCTAAGTGTTGAGGACATATTTTTTATGTATGAATGGTTATTTTTTCTGAAGTAAAAACTAGGGTAATTTTGTTTTACCTTATAAAAGGAAGAGATTGACTTATTGCATTATTTTATGAAGTGATTTATATAATTAATGCAATATTAAGTAGGGAGTCATAAGTAGAGTTATGTTTGATATATATATATATATATATATATATATATATATATATATATATAAAGGGTTATGATGAAACTGAATTGTTAAGATGTTCTTTTTATGAGTTAGAGTTTTAGAAGAAGTGTTTTGATTAAATATTTGTGGTGTTGGATATTATTTTAAGGAGTAATAAGGTGTAATTAAGTTTGATTATTTTTGTAATTGAGAATTATTTTGTGAAGAAGTTAGTGTGATATTTTATCATCTAACTATTGAGATTGGCAAAAGAGAAAATTTTGATTGATACAGGTTTTCTAAGGTCTCTTCTACATCAAATAAAATATATGGGAATATTATTCCTAGTGAGTGATTTTTGAATGTTGTGAATGCAAATTTGGAGTTAAAAGGATTGTTTGGTAAGTATTGTTGAGTGTATTTTGAATTAATGCCTCAAGGTTATCTAGAATTGAGAGTTGTTGATAAAACCTTGTTTTATGAGCATTGTTTTGAAGTGATTGGTTGAGTGAAAAACTTGGAATAAGGTTTGCAAATATTATGAGTATCATTGTTATGTAATATTGATTGATAATAATTATTGGAAACATTTGAGTGAGTTTTCATATTCTTGGACTAGAGTTTGTAAGTAAATATTAATTCATTTAGTGATTGATTGAGAAGAGTTGGTTGAGCCTAGTCCAGTGGATGTGTTGATATGATAGTTCAAGTTCTATGAAATAAATTATTCTATATTCTGAATTGATTTGAAAAAGAGGTTGAGTATTGATGAATATGAAACATATTGAGTCTTTAACAATTCTCTATATGTTTCTGTAATAAAAGAGAGATTGAAAGAAATTGAGAATTTTGTGAGTGTGAACCATATTTAACTCTAACAATTATGTATATGTTTCTATGGTAAAAGAGTGATTGAAAGTGATTGAGCATTGTGATAAGTGTGAAGCATATTGAGTCTCTAATAATTATCTTTATGTTTCTATGATATTGGACAAGTTCTAGTGAGGACTTGTTGAGAAGATTTGAGGTAAGTCTTGAGAAGACTTGTGGACAGATTTATGTGAGCTTTTATGGAAGCTTACAATATAGTTTGAGAATAGATATTGAGAGTAGATTTGGATAAGTTCTAGTGAGAAATTATTGAGCAGATTGGACAAGTTCTTGAGAGGACTTATGGATAGATTAGTGTGAGATTTGGTGGAAAATTACAAGATAGATTTGATATAAGCCTTTGAGAAGACTTGAGAGTATATTGATTGTTCAAACCTTGGGTTAAGGTTTGAGGTATATCTAGTAGAGTTGATTTGAGATTAAGTCAAGCTTTATGTTAAGGCTTGAGGGCAAAGATTGAGGATAAATTTATGCTAGAACGAAGGATTATGTTTAGTGCAGATTAGAGGACAGATGTTGAGAATATATTTGTGCTAGATCAAAGGACTGTATTTAGTGCAAATTTAAGGATAGATTTTTGTGCAGATTTGAGGACAAGTTTGTGCTAGACTAGAGATAGAGATTGAGCATATTTGTGCTAGATTGAAGGACTGTGTTTAGTGTAGATTTGAGATAGATATTTAAAGGTGACAGAGTATATAGGATGATAGTATCTAATGGATAGAGATGAATTAGCTAGGGCAGTGAGGATAGGTGTCTTTAGTGGATAGAGATCCATTAGCCAGAGCAGTGGGGGTAATAATTGTTCTAGAAGATCACCAGTAAGAGCTAAGGAGAAAGGAGTTCTCCTATAGATAGATATCCACTAACTTGATTAGAGGATTGGTGTATCCTTTATATAGAGGTCTATAAATATTTGAATAGGGAAAGGGTTTCCAAGAGATTGATTGAGAAAGTTTTAATGAAATATTTTCTCCGTGGAGTAGCCCACAATGAGTGAACCACATTAAATTGGTGTCTCTATTGTGTGTGGTGATTTGTGTATTACTTTGATTATTGTTGTTGATATTTATATCTATACATTGCATAATATTGATTAGGAAATAAAATTAAAAAGTGGTCTTATACTGTTCACCCCCCTCTCAGTATAAGCTTGTGTTCTTTAGTAAGGAGAAGATTTTATGCTACTCGAGGACTTCCAACTTTACTAAGCACATATTTCATTTTTATTGTATGGAAAATATTTTATGCTACTCGAGGAGTTCCAACTTTACCAAATGCATATTTATTACATAACATGACTTCCAATACATATTTATTTATATTTTGTTATATTAAGAATTGATAACATTTTTTCATATATGATAGGACATTTAGTTGTTAGGGTAATAAATAGAGTTGTTGTTAACCCACATTTATTAGACAAGTTAAAATAAATAAAACCTCCATCTCTTAACTAATAAAGACATATCATCAAACACTAGACAAATATTTACAAACATGAAGAAGCATTGAAATTCACTAGTAAAAACAAACAATATAACATATACACAACAAAAAAACAAGCAAAGAAAATTACATACCAAACCAACAAATAAAAATAAAATAAAATGAAAGATCTATTAGAATATCTATAACAATCGATTCAGGTTGCTTATCAAATTCCTCTTCGAAATGGTGAAAGCCCCTCTCTCTTTTCCCCTTTAAAAATAAGGAGGGAGTTATTCAGAGAGGTTCACCACACCTATCCTAACATGAAGCTTGGCCCATCATTTTAGGAAGGCTTCCCTAAATTCAAAAAATAAGGTGGTCGTCACCCTCTATAGTTTTGATGAATAGGTATTGAACCTATGAAATTGAGTCTAGCATTGAACTAACATATTTTAGGGTGTGTATTTAGGAGTATCCACCCCATGTCCACTCGTCTATCTTTATCTCCTTGAGATAAAAACTCCCAAATACCCCTCTGACTGGAATGAATGGCATCAATGGTGTCTTGGCTTGCATAGAGTACAATATATCTCCCAACCATTTTATAACCTATCTCCCAACCATTTTATAGTTTGCTTTATCTAATGCTAGTTTTAGCTTCCTTATGGGTGAAACAATTCAAATATATGTTGAAAGCAGCCTCAACATTATCAAAGTTTCTTTGCTAATGTTCTTGAAAGTGACCTTAAAAAATATTGTGTTAAATTTCTTGGTTTTCAAAGTAACCATCCCAGCTTGGAATTTTTTTTTTTTTGTTACGATTGCACGACCTACCAAATAGTCATTCTCACCAAATTAAAAGAATCTAATAAAATACTCACATAAGTGTGGAAGAAATGTATATATCAATCCACTAAACGACTCACAACATCCAATGATTGGAGAAATCCAAATAAAATGTATTTATATTTAAGATAGTATTATTATTATTTATATGAGAATTATTATTTTTTTGCTTGATATTTGATAGGGTTTAGATGTTGTTACTACAACATTAGTCAAGTTAACATGATCCCAACCTTTAAAACATCAAACTAAATTATTCAATGGGTAAACCCTTGATTATTATCATTAAACCTATCTAACATTAAACCAATGAATTGTAGTGAGTGTATTTAGGGGTATCTTCCCCTGTTCACTCATATATATATATGTCCCCTTGCCATCAAAATTCCCCCTCTGGTCAAAATGAATGACATCAAATATGTATTGGCTTGGACAAAGGACAATCTATCTTCCAACCATTTTATAATTTGCTTTATCTAAAGGTAGTTTTAGCTTCCTTGCAGTGAAGCATTTCAAATGCCTTTTGAAAGAAGCCCCATCATTCTCGAAGTTTCTTTGCTAATTTTTTTGAAAGTGACCTTCAAAATTTTCTTGTGTGGTTTTAGAAGTAACCATGCCAGGTTGGAAAAGCATTTATTTATTTATTTGTGGTTATGATTGCACGGCCTACCAAATAGTCATTCTCACCATATTAAAATAATACCACAAAATACTTAGATAAGTGTGGGAGAAAGGGAGAAAGACATATATCAATCCACTAAAAGGCTCACAATATCCAATGCTTGGAGAAATCGAAATAAAATGTATTTATATTTAATATTTTATTATTATTATTATTTACCTAATATGTAACGGGGTTTAGATGTTGTTACTATAATTTTAGTCTAATAGGTAAAACCAAGTTAACATAATCCTAACCATTTAAGATATCAAAATAGGTTAGTCAATGAGAAAATACTTGGTTATTATCATCTGACCTATCTTATTCTGACTACGTCATAGTTTGAACCTGGGTCTCCTTAAAGAGAACCCAAAGCTAAACAAATAATTTTTATGATATCTTTAGATATTAAGGGGGAAAACCCCCAAGATCTACGTGGATTTGTAAGTGTAGGTATTGTTGGGCAATTAACAAGAAGATACCTAGGTTCAAACCTTAGGGAATCTAACCATTTGCAAAGGTAGTAGTCTACTTTGAATCCTTTGAGTGTGCACCATACCGACGATGATGGTATGAACCCTAAGATATTGGTAGTGCCCATATCATGTCGGGTCAACAAAAATAAGACAAATAGGTTTTTTTGGAGCAGTCCCTGTGGTTTGAACCCTATGCTGACCAGTTACTAAAAATAGTGGTTGTAACCAACTCTCCTATGTAATAAAAAAAATATTAAAGGGAAAAAAGGTCCTTTTGGAGACACCCCAACGATATGTTCCATCTCAATTACCTTAGTTTGAATTAAAAAATAGGCAAACAATTGGTTACTACCATCCAACCTATTGGTTACTACTACCTGACCTATCTTCTTCTAAGTATGTCGTGGTTTGAACCTAGGTCTCCTTAAAGAGAGCCCAAAGTTATAAAAATGATTGTTATGATCTCTTTAGATATTAAGGAGAAAAAGAATCCTTTTGGAGACACATCGATGATATATTTCATCTTAGTAACCTTAGTTTAAATCACAAGGAGAGAGTGCGATATCATTTATGCTAATTGTTGTACTTCATATTACATAAAAATAAATAAATAAAGTGGTACCAACCTGACCTATCTTCTTTTGGATATGTTGTGGTTTGAACCTAGGTCTCCTTAAGGACAGCCCAAAGCTAGATGAATAGTTGGTGTGATATCTTTAAATATTAAGGGAAAAAAGAGCCCTTTTGAGAACACCCTAAACGTATATTGTTGACATTTCATCTCAATGACCTTATGACAAAGAGGGAGTGTGACCTCATTTTTACCAACCATTGTACTTCATATTACTTTAAAATAAATAAATAAAGAAATATATTTGCATTGAATAATTATATATTAAGAAAGGTTTAAAAATAGGTTTATAGATATAACCAAAGCTAGACAAACAATTATTTTGATCTCTTTAGATATTAAGGAAAAAAAAGGTCCTTGTGTAAACACGCTAACAACATGTTTTTGGGTTTCATCTCAATGACCTTAGTTCCAATCACGAGGAAGTGTGACCCATTTATGCCAAACTATGTACTTCTTATTACTTAAAAATAAATAAATGGATTTAGATTGGATAATTATATATTTGGAAAGGTTTTAATATAATTATACATTTTTTAAATAGGTTGAGACCATAGCATTATTTATTAAAACTTGTTTCTCTTTAATGGGAGCCCTAATATTTGATACATTTGATGGTTAACTTTGGCTAATGATATTCCAAAGACATTATACATTGTATGATCTCTTTAGATATTAAGGTAAAAAGGAGACGTGTGGACACCCAAATGATATGTTGTTGGTGTTTCATATTAGTGATCTTAGTTTGAATTACAAGGGAGAGTGATCCCATTTATGTCAATTGGTGTACTTTATATTAATTTAAAATGAATAATTAAAGGAATGGAATGCATTAAATTATTATATATTTAGAAGGGTTTTAATATAATTATATATTTTAAAATACGTTCAAAAAACTTCTCGGGAGATTTTTTTGAAACTTGGTTCAATGAATAAATAAAGTAATGCACACTAGAAGCACATTATACAATTACATACATTATACAATTAAATAGATTCAATGTTGAAGGTTGAAAGGAAGGAAATATCACTCATTGAGTGGTGAATTTTGTACATGTAAACACTGGGAAAAGTTGACATGCAATTAAACTTGACATACAAAGTCAAATCATACAATTGTCTCATAAAGGAGGTTATAAAAAAACTAGGTCCATCAGGACCAAGTGCCTTTTTAGGATAGAAAGAGAAAATTGCTTCATGGATCTCCTCCAAAGATATCTTCTCCATCAAGATTTCATTTTTCTTTGAATAATAATTGGTGGAATATTTTACAATAGTTTTTATTGTACCTCATTATATTGCCTACAATATGATAAAATATTTTTTAAATAATTAGTTTTTTTCTTCCTTATATTTTTTTGTACTCAATATTTCTTCCATCTAGAGTTATAATATTTTTGACATGACGAACAAAATAATTATTTTTGTTGTAGCATAATTTTTTTTGTATTTCTATCTCCTTACTTGAGCCATTTCTCTCTAGATTTTTGGAACCAATATGATTCCTCCTTTAAATGCATTATGATAATTAGAAAGTAATTATTTTTGTTTCACATAAGAATCCTAGTCCATTCCACTAATTTCTACTATGTCATGTTAATTTTTGAGCTTGGATTCAATTTAGTTCTTTTCATTAAAAATATTACCAAAATATTTGGCATTTCATATCGTCATTTACCCCTTCAAATATTGGAACTTTTAAACAAGTATGTACATACACATTCCCTCAAAATTTGATTCATCCCACCATAACATAGCCATCTAAAAAGAATCATGGTCTTGGAACCACATAGATTGGAAGTGAAACAGATTTGGATGACCATTATTAGGTAACTCACAAGTCAAAAGAATGGGTTTGTGATATGATCCTACTTGCAATAAAATATTTGAAGAGATTGTATACTTTTTTTGCAACTATTTATTAGATAACAAGAACATATCCAATCTTTCTACTATATGATTTTTTCCAATGTATCTATTATCCATGTATATTGAAAGCTTGAGGAACTAACATCCAAAAGGTCATTTGAATTGACAAATAAAACAAAATATTGCATTGATTTAGACCATCTTGGAATGTCACCCTTATTTTCCAAAGGAGATAGAAAATATTAAATTTGCCTCCAAGAATCCATAGATCACAATGAATCATCATTGTATTTGATAAAAATATGCTAGGATCCTTTCAACATCTTTCATGAGTAATTATAGTTGGAGCATATACATTTATAATCCAAAATTTGATGTTTTCCTCTTTCCTACAAAATAATCCAACAACCCAATTACTTTTGGCTTCTAATAGTTTTCCATACCATTTGCATTTGTCCTATATTACTAAAATACCATCTAAAGCTCTTGTAAAAGAAACTCTAAACAATCACTCATCTTCAAAATATTTTAAATCATCCTTACATTCCTCAATGCTTAAATTTGTTTCTTTTATTAAAATAAACTTGGGACTATAACAACCTATTAATTCCTTAATAATTTATTTTTTAGGGGTTTTTATTCATACCCCTAATATTCCCTAATATTATTATCATAAACTCTTTTTATTCTTATTAGTGGGCTTAGCCCCACTTCTTGTTAAGACCTGTGATATTTTTATTTAGCTTCCTAGATCAATATTCTTTTGAGTTTCTTTTTCTCTTTGTTCTTGCTTTGAAGACCTTCCTCTCCTCATTCAATTCCTACAAACACTCCAATTTTAATTAATTCCTTCTATTTTTTTTCATATTATTAATAATGAGGCTTATCTTCCAAAGATTTATGTTTAACTAAAGATTCAGAAGTGCAAGGAATAGAATCATTAGCATTTTCTTATTTTTATTACCCTACAAAATCTAAATTGCATAGATGATATTCCCTAGTCATTAATTTATTATGGTGGCTTGGAAACATAAATTTAATTGGATATACTCAAAATTTTATTTATTATACTACTCTTGAAATCCTAAAGTGTAAGGAATACACTCCATACTACTTTTATTTTTATCGCAACGAGAAGATTTTACACTACTTGAGGATAATAAAGGTGATTTACTTGGATTAAGCTTGACCTCCTTCACCTCATTTGCTTTAAAATTTACCTTAACATCTTCCTTTGTTTTAAAATGTCCATTCTCCTCTTTCTTCACTCCTTTAGCATCTTCTATATCTGAACTTGTGCATTATACTTCCTTATCCCCCATATCATTGAGTTCTTCTAATGGTCAATTTGAGTGCACTATAATGGATTGTTGGACATTTTGAGTAGATGAAGTTGTCATTGATGTCATGTATGAATGATCATTGATATCAAATTTTAGTTTTAGTGAGCAGTGCAAGGAGAAGTAGTTCCACAATCAGTGTAAAAAGGAGAGTCTACTTCCAGTTGGTCAAGACTTGGTTCTAGGAAGTCAGATGTGGTCCAAAGTGCATAGAAGAAGCCCAAGAAAATAAAATTAAATTTTTTTTTTATAATATTATACACGAAAGTTTAAATTAATTATAAAATAATTAATATAATTTTATTATAAATTAATTTATTAATTAATTTACTTAACTTATAAGTTATTTAAATTAATTATTAATTAATTTAAATATTAATTATAAGTTAAGTTATGTTAATTTTAAACAACCCTAAGGTGTGTTATTAAGTCGAAATTTGAATTTCAAATTTGACCATCGAGCGCAAACGTGGGATTAAAATAATCAAGTGTGTATAAAAGGGGGACTCCACCTTAGCCAAAAAAAAATATGCATTTGAATTAATCATTGTGTTATGCAAGCTTGTGTAAATTGTTTTATGCAATCAAGAGGTTTTTTTTTTAAGTGCCTAGAGGAGGCAAAGGGACTTCACCCACCAAGGAAGGGGCCTTGGTCACCAAGCGTTGGTAGCGCAATTGGCAACCACAGCAGAAGTAAAGCACGAGGGCAACGAGTGGCAGAGGTTCAAATCTGTGGAAGTATTTTTTTGTGTGAAGTCGACGGTGGACGGAGGTACAAGAGGAAGGAAGCCTCCCTTACTTATTGTGGGTACCCATAGCCCATGTGGTGGGCACAAAGCACCAAAGCGCTTGGTGCTTTGGGAGACGATGGTTCAAAACTTGTCGAAACTTTTTTGGGATAAAAGACAAGGTATGCAATTTGTTGTTGGCATCAGAATTTTTGGATGAATTAATTTGAGCCCTAAAATTTAATTTTTGCATAATTTACTTGGTTTATAAGATTTTAAGGGAGTTATAAGGTTTATGAAAAATAATTTTTGGTGATATTTACTTTGGTTTTAAAAAGGAGTAATAAAGTTTTTAAGGAAAATTATTTGAGTTTTTGTGATGTTGTATATTATTTTAAGTTGAAGATTATAAGGTGTATCTAAATAATTATTTTTCATATATTATTTTATGGATGCTAATTCATGTAGATGAGGTTGTTAATGCCATGCAATTAATTGGACTTGAGATTGAAGAATTGAATTTTTTTGATAAGATCTTAAGATCTCTCCCAAAAATATTTAGTGAAAAGATTTTTGCTATAGAAGAATCAATAGATGGTGATTCTTTGACAAGAGATATGTTACTTGGTATTCTTACAACTTTTGAGATAAGAACAAAAGAGGAACCTAATATCTAAAAGTAATTAGCCTTTAAATATACTAATGAGTCAAAGGGCAAGAAGTCAGATTCAAGAAATGAGTCATCCAGTGATGACGAAGCAAATTATGATAGAAAGAATAAGGATTCAAAAAGATTTAAAGATGCAAAATCGGTTAGATGTTTCAATTGTGGAAATTATGGTGACTATGCAATTGATTTTCAAGAAGCCAGAAATAGCAATGATGAAGAAAAAAATGATCATAAGAATAAGAAATCAGAAAAATATAAGTACCAAAAGAAAGGTAAGGATGGACAAGGCATACAAGAAAATAAGTACTTTCAAAGACAAAAGAGGAACTACTATGCAGAAAAGGCAAGTAAATACTCAAGTGATAGTGATAATAGTTTCTGAGATAATGATAAAGATGAAGTCCTATTTCTGATAAAAGAAAAAGAAGAAGTTAATAAAATGTCACCAATAATTCTCAAGTGTTTTAGATGTGGTAATTTTTGACATATTGAAGATAGTTTTACAAGGAGTGGTTTCAGTTTCAGTGATGATGAATATGAGGATACACTTGAAGAACCAGAAGAGAATATTCTAATGGCACTAGAAGAAGAAGTAGGTGATCTTATAGAAGATAAGTCATAGAAGAATGAATATGTTCTCAAAGGCAAAAAATAGAGGAAGAATAAAAAAAAGAGAAGTTGATCTTTAGGGAGGGCTTATTTATGCTCTTAAAACTTTAAAGAAGGTAAGAAAGCAAAACTCCCAACTTGAGCTTCAGTTTCAATAATATTATGAAGAGAGAGGAAATATTATAGAGGATCTAAACAAGTCAATGGCTAAGACAAATAAGTTCAAGGATAATTTGGAAGCAAAGGTCTTAGAACATGAAAACTTAGAACAATAAGTAGCCCTACTAAGAAAATAAATAGAGAATTCTAATGATAAGCTACACAAGTTTAGAAGAAGATCAAATAATTTGGATAATATTATCAAGTCACAAAAGCCTACATCAAGCAAAATAGATCTTGGTTTTGAACAAGATCAAAATAAACATGAAGAGGAATCAACCTCAAGTTCTGAAGAAGAAGAAACTTTAGAAGAAGATAGTGTGAGAGAAAGTGGGACTTATAAGGATGAAGGACAACAAAATATTCAACAAGGAAAGGAACAATGCACAAAGAATAAATAGATGGAACAAGAAGCACCATAGGGTAAAAGAGACTAAGAGATCAATGAGTTTTAGGCAAGGAAATTTTAATGGAGGATGTTTCTCATATCACAAATTTGGGCACAAGGCTTCACAGTGCAGGACACATGAAAGATAGAAAAATTGGAACTTCAAAAATAGACAACTTTTTAATGGGTATTGCTACTCATATAATCAGTTTGGTCACAAGGCAATGAATTACAAGGTCCATGACAGGAATAGATATGGCTTCACCAGGAGAAATCCCAAGATATTTACACCTCCAAGGAATAATAGTATTAAGTGTTATAAGTGCAATAATGATGAATATACAACAAAGTGGTGTAGGGTAGACATTCCAAAACTAAGCATAAATAGGAATAAGAATAGGAACAAGAACAAGAATATGGACATGAACAAGAATAGGAATATGGATATGAACAGGAATAGTCAGATAAATCGAAAGAATTATATGAGAAGGAAAGAGGACAAAGGTAAATATTAGTGTATGCTGGGAGGAGATATACTCCCACCCCAGAATTAACCACCTCAAGAGGAGGTGGGGGAGGGGCTAAGCTAAGAGACTAATTCTTAGCCTTGATCCCCAATTTTGACCCTTTGCCACTGATTTCAAAGGGGGAGATATTTGATTTAGGAAGAGCATATTGAGTTAGGGGGAGTAGTTTCCTAGGGGGGCAGAATAAAATTAACTTAAGAAAATTTGATAATATAATTGGGTTACCATCAATTACAAAGGGGGAGATTGTTAGAAATTTGAGTAGATGAAATTGTTATTGATTTCAAGGATGAATGATCATTGATGTTGAAAGTCAGTTTTAGTAAGCAGTACAAGGAGAAGTAATTCTACAATCAGTACAAAAAGGAGAGTCTGCTTCCAATTGGTCAAGACCCGGTTCCAAGAAGTCAGATGTGGTCCAAAGTGCATAGAAGAAGCACAAGCAAATAATATTATAATATTTCTTTATAATATTATATAGGGAAGTTTAAATTAATTATTAATTAATTTTAATATTAATTATAAGTTAATTTATGATAATTTTAAATTACCCTAAGGTGGATTATTAAGTTGAAGTTTTAATTTTGAGTTCAACCATCGAGCACTGATGTGGGAGTAAAATAATCAAGTGTGTATAAAAGGGGGACTCCTCCACCTTAGCCAAAAAATATGCATTCAAATTAATCCTTTTGTTATGCGAGCTTGTGCAAAAAAAAATGTGTAATAAAGAGGATTTCGTTTTAAAGTGCCTAGAGGAAGAAAAGGGACTTCACCCACAAAGGAAGGGGCCTTGGTCACCAATCACTAGTAGTGCAATTACCAACTATAGTGGAAGCAAAGCACGAGGGTATCCAGTGGTAGACGTTTGAATCCACGAGAGTATTTTTTATGTGAAGTCGATGATGGATGAAGGTACAAGAGTAAGTAAGCTTCCCTTCCTTATTGTGGGAGCCCATGTGCCACGTGGTGGGCACAACGTGCCAAGGAACTTGGTGATTGAGGAGACGATGATTCGAAACTCGTCGAAATATTTTTGGGGTAAAAAACAAGGTATGCAATTTGTTGTTGGCGCCTAAATTTTTAAATGAATTAGTTTGAGCTCTAAAATTTAATTTTTGCATAATTTATTTAGTTTATAATGTTTAAACAGAGTTATAAGGTTTATGCAAAATAATTTTTGGTGATTTTTACTTTGTTGCTAAAAAGGGGCAATAAAGTTTTTAAGAAAACTTGTTTGATTTTTTGTGATGTTGGATATTATTTTAAGTTGGAGATTATAAGGCATATCTAAATAATTATTTTTCGTATATGATTTTATGGATGCTAATTTCAAGGAGAAGCAATAAGATGTAGTTGAGATTTGATTATTTTTGTTACTAAGGAATATTTTGAGAAAGTGTTAAAGTGATATTTTTTCATTTAACCATTAACATTGGAAAGAAGGAAATTGTGATTGAGACAAGTTTTCTAAGGTCACTTCTACATCAAACAAAAGGTATGAGCACATGTTCCTAATGAATTATTGTTGAATGTCATGAATGCTAAGCTGGAGTGAGAAGGGCTTTTATAGAACAAGAGTTGTTGATAAAACCTTGTTTGATAAGCATTGTTGTTGAAGTGATTAGTTGAGTGAGGTACTTGAACTAGAGTTTTTGTCAAAGATCATGAGTATCATTGTTATGTGAGATTGGTTGATAACCATTGTTGGAAATATTTGAGTGAATGTTCATAACTCTATACTAGGGTTTGTGAGCAACGATTATTTCATTGAGTGATTGGTTAAGTAGAGTTGGTTGAGTCTAGTCAAGTGGATGTGAAACAAATTATTCTATATTATGAATTGATTTGAGAAATAGGTTGAGTGTTGATGAATGTGAAACATATTGAGTCTCTAACAATTCTCTATATTTTTCTATGATAAAAGAGAGATTGAAAGTGATTGATAGTTTGTGAATGTGAAGCATATTGAGTCTCTAACAATTCTCTATATGTTTCTATGAGATTGAACAAACTCTAGTGATAACTTGTTGAGCAAATTTAAGGTAAGTCTTTGAGAAGACTTGTGAACAGATTTGTGTGAGCTTTTGTGGAATCTTAAAATACATAGTTTGAGGATAGATATTGTTGAGAATATTGGACAAGTTCTAGAGAGAACTTGTGGATAGATCAATATGAGATTTTGTGGAAGCTTACAAGGCAAATTTAAGATAAGTCTTTGGGAAGACTTGTGAGCAGAGTTGATTGATTGATTTGTTCAAACCTTGAGCTATGGTTTGGGGTAGATCCAGTAGAGTTGATTTTTTATTGAGTCAAGCTTTGTATTTAAGCCTTGAGGAAATAGATTGAGGATATATTTGTGCTAGAATGAAGGATTATGTTTAGTACAGATTTCAGAACAAATATTGAGGATAGATTTATGCTAGACCAAAGGACTATGTTTAGTACAAATTTAAGGACAAATATTGAGGATAGATTTTTGCTAGACCGAAGGACTGTGTTTAGTGCAGATTTTAAGATAGATTTTGGTGCAAATTTGAGGACATGTTTATGTCAGACCAAAGCCAAATATTGAGAATATTTGTGCTAAACTGAAGGACTATGTTTAGTGTAGATTTGAGACAGAGCAAAGAAAAATCTTTGGATATGACTGAGTATATAGAACTACAGTCTCTAGTGGATATATATCCATTAGCCAAGGAAATGAGGATAAGATTCTTCAGTGGATAGAGATCCATTAGGTAGTGTAGTGGAGGTAGCAGTTCTTCTAGAATATCACCAACCAAAGCTAAGGAGAAAGGAGTTATCCTATGGATAGATATCCATGAACTTGATTAGGGGATTAGTGTCTCCTTTGGACAGAGGTCCATAAAAATTGTAATAGGGAAAGGATTCCCAAGAGATTGATTGAGAAAATTTTAGTGAAATATTTTCTTCGTGGAGTTGCCCATATTGGGTGAACCGCGTTAAATTGGTGTCTATATTGTGTGTGGTGATTTGTGCATTGCTTTTATTACTACTTTTGATATTTCTATCTATACACTACAAGATATTGATTGGAAAAGAAAAGTAAAAAATGATCTTATACTATTCACCCTCCCCTCTCAATATAATCTTGTGTTCTTCATGGATTTTTCCATCTAATGATATAGAGGGATTTTTATAGCCACTTTATTAGGTATGGAAAATCATTTATTTAACATAGATTCTCTTGTGATATGATCTCCTCGTTTCAAATTGAATCTACTCTAATACCCAAAAATATCCATCTCTTCATCATTTTTACTTTGTAGTCTCTTTCCATGTGCCTATTTTCATGACATTTGCAACATTAGAATTCAATGTTTTCATAATCCACTTGTTGATCCTATTCTCTTCATTTATATTTAAACTTAATCGAATATGATAATGGTTTTGAAATATACATTGGAACACATATTCAATTGTATGCAACATGCCTTCTCTCATTAGTAGTTGGTACCTCCTAGATGAATTCACCTATAGTATTACTAATATTCTTCAAAACCTCCTTATTGATGAGTTGATAAGGAAGTCCAAAAAGCCTAATTCATATAGGAAGCCTTTAATTGTTGATGCATCCTCAAACAATTCTCACTCTAAGTTCTTAAATATAATGAATAATTTCCCCTAAACCATGAGCCTATATCCATTATTTTATCTCTTATTTCTAAACTAGAGAAAATAATGAGGAAAAATCCTTTTGGAAGAAAAGTCATGGAGTAATTTGAATTCAATAATCTCATCCTTAATAATCACTTTTGGTGTAGACTCTACTACCTAGATTAGGTTTACCATAGATTCAATATTCCTCTTATAGCTATCTAGGGCATCCTTACTTCCAACTTGGTCATCCATACTTTCAATAAGGACTTTTACAAATGACTTTATTTTCATGTTACGAGGATTTTTTAAATGAATCCTTTAGATTTTACTAAGATCTCGAACAAGAAGTAGCACTTGTTCCTTGATCACAGTTTTCTTTTTGCTTCTTACTTCCCTACTCACACTTCCTCCTCACTATTAGCTTGTGCTCGCACTCACTTTTGGTTTTACTCACTCTCAGATCATGCTTGCACTAAATTTTAGCTACAATCACTCTTGGGTCGTGCTCGCACTCACTTCCAACCATACTTGTACTTGCTTTTAGATACACTCACTCTTATCTCATGCTCACACTCACTTCTAGTTGCACTCACTTTTTATTGCATTCACTCATGGCTTACCCATGCAATGGCTGCACTTACTCCATTTTGTATATTTATTTTAATGTATATGGTTGAATGAAAAAACTATAAAATGATTTCACAAATTACTATCATGATTCCAATATTGAAATAAAAAATTTATAATTTAAATTCTTTAAAATTAGTTATTTTTTGAAGTTATCTTTTGTTGTTGGATTCCTCATTTATGGTTTACAAAGTAAAGAATCAGATATGGTAATAATTATTTTTTTGTAAGTAGCTAGAATAAAAAATAGAGTCTTCAAGGTGGTTTTAATTTATACATTTTTAACATTTATGGTTGAATTAAAATTATAAAATAGCTTTAATATGGAGTAAGTCTAAATTAACAATGAGGTAATAATACATGATTGTCATGAATCCAACATTTGAAATACAAATTATAGTTTATATCCTATAGTAATGGTTTGCAAAGTCAAGTAATAGAGTTTTCATGTATCTAATATGTACATGGTTCAATTTAGCTCACAGTTTCATAGTAATGCTATTTTTGGAATAAGTTTTTAAAATATGTAATTTTTATGAGATTTTCTTTGATAAATGATATAAGATATGAGGTTATTTCCTTTTCCTTTGTTATAAATTTTACATGTTAATGATTTTATAAATTTGGTCTAAAGATCTTTATTTTTTCCTTCAATTTGATTTAGTTAGGAATATATTTTACATATTTAGCATGACTCCTTAGATATTTAATGGTGGAAGAAAGTAGTCTATTTCTAAGTCTTGTAGAGAGGCATTTATTATCTTTTATCATTTATAAACATGTATTTCAATTATTATTAAATTTCAATGAATCTATGATTTTATTGTATTGCTTTCACAATAAAAATAAAGTCATTTTAACATAGTTAATAATCCTCTATTTGTGTATATCCTTATTTTGTGCTTATGTGAGATGGCACAAAATAAGGATATACACAAACAAGATGATAAACATTATTAATTTATTTTTTTAACATTATTAAAATAATGTTAACACAATATTGCTTATTTTAACATTATTAATTTGATATTTCTAACCAAACGTAATTTGCGCAAAATTTTATTTTAGCTTATCTAAGTGTTTTCATAAGCAATATAGCTCTTATGCACAAATTTTTGAGGATGGATTGTAGCTTTAGTGCTTAGTGAAAAAACTAGTTTAAATATGGCTTAAATCTAATTTAGCAATGAGACAATGATAAATTACAACAACAAGTCTAATATTTGAAACAAGAAATTACAATTTATATTCTTTCAAATTATAGCTATTTTTCAACATCTCCACCTTTGTTGTGGGACTTTATATTTATGGTCTACAAGAGTAATTAGAAATTATGATACTTATTTATTTTTTTAAGGTTTTTAAGAAGATAAAAAATAAAAATAGAGTTTTTAAGTAGGTTCTATTTATTCATATTTTATTTTTTAAACGTATATGGCTAAATGAAAAAAACTATAAAATAGTTTGAATATTTAATAAGTCTACTTCAAAATGAGACAAAAACACATAATTATCATCAGTACAATATTTGAAACTGAAATTATAGTTTATGTTATGGGAGATTATATGAATGGTGTGCAAAGTCAAGTTATAGTGTTTTCAAGTATCTAATAAGTACATGGTTCAATTTAACTCATAGTTTGGTAAGAATACTATCTTTTGGATAACTTTGTGAGAAGTGAATGTCATGAATGTTTGTTGGTGTATAATTTTTAGGAGAGCTTTTCGAAAGGTTAAAGTTTGGGCTATGTAGTTTTTTCCTTGTTAGAAATTTTAGAGCTCTATGATTTATCTAGATTTATTTTAAAAAAAATTCTATTTTTTATTATATTTTGATGTAGTTAGGAATATGTGAGAATATTTACATTTTTAGCATAACTCTTTAAGGATTCAATGGTGGAAGAAAGAAACTATTTTCTAGATTTTGTAGAGAATCCTTCTTTGTGTTGGGCATTATTACATCATACACTATAGGGACTATGCATACACTATAGGACAAGGGTATTTGCAACATAAGTTAGAAATTTATTATGATAAAAATGGACATATGGTGTATTTAAATATGAATTATTTTGTAATGTAAAATCATCGAAGGAAGAGGTATAAAAGTAGGTAGAAGGAAGAGATATATTCCCTTCATATCCTTCTCTTGATTTGGTTTATAGAAGCTTAGAAAAAACTTTGTTGAAAAGACATTTTAAGGGTAAATAACCTATCAAAGATTGAATAAGGTTAACCTCAAAATAAGAGGTAACCATTTTCTCCATAAATTAATTTCATGGAAGAAAGAAAAATTGAACAAATATTAAAATAGAGATAATCATCTCATGCATGAAATAAATTCCTTAGAAGACTCAAAATCTAAAGATTATTAGCAAGTTCTAGATGTTTTCCAAACAAGAATCAAGGCCTTCTAAAGAATATTTTGATATTATATCTTTAGTACATTATTAAAATAATGAGAAGAACCAAAAAGGAGGCAAATAAATATGAAAAACCAAACATCATTTGTCTATAAGATTTTAGTGAAATAGTAGGAATCACATATAGTCAAATCAGATTTATCGAAAGTTGCAAATAGCAATTGGTACTAGAGGAGTACACTTTCAATATTTTTTACTCATGAAAACAAATTGATATTTGGTTAAAATATTTTTTCTTTGGTGTTTCATTTTCTATTGGAACTACATAATTTTTATAAGATATTCAAAATGAATTTTGACTAAGCAACATAAAATTCTAGATAACAAAGCCAAGGTGAGTGCTGTAATAACCCTCCTTGGCAGGACTTATTCTTGATATCTGATTTTATATTGATATATAGAGTATCTAATAGTTAATACTATTTTATGATGTTAAGATATGTGATTAGTTACTTTTATTTATGGATTATATTGTTTATAGAAATCGGTATTGTTGATGGAATTTATGGTTGCAAGACCAGGTACTCTTATGGATAGATTGGCACAAAACAACCACCAACATTTAGAGACTAAAATGGAAATTTATGGTGATGATATACTCATTGATAACTCTAGAGGTAATTTGATATACTTATGTAGATGCATTACTTGAACATATTTGTATGTTTGATTTAATATGTGTGCTTGATCATACTCGAGTTCTTGATTATATTACACCATCAACTAAGAGATTGCTTGGGTAAAGGAGTTATATTTAGTAGTCAGGTTATGACATGGTAATAATTATAAACCTTGCTACTCAAGGATATAGATGGTATGACATATTTAATGGGTGATTACCTAAAATGGACATACATATATAATGTATGGTTTATATTGGATAGAAGATCCATCAAAAGAGTATTAGTAGTTAAAGAGGAACTATTAATACTCAACATCGATGTTAAATAATCTATATTAATATTTGATTATAATTAAATTTAGTTTGATAGATAACTAATTTAATTGCTACATATATGCATAAATATACACCGCATGCAAGAAAATAAAAAGTGTTGTATTATATTAAGAAAGTCCTTTGAGTACAAGTAAACCCCTTTTAGGGGTGTTTTTGCAATAGAAACATGTTCAATTAGGGGAATAATACCCTTTATAAGGTAAAAATGATGTCTTTGTCTCTCATGCTACAAGAAATATGGATGATGGATTGGATTTGTGATGCTTGTACCATCGTTGAAGTTGATTTATGCCTTTAAAGTGAGCTTTGATTTATGCCTTTGAGTTGAGTTGAGAGCCCTACACATGCAAACAAGAAGAATGTTAGTAGCACTATCACATACATGTAAGCAAACTAAAGCTAACATAAGCAAGAACTGTAGCATACATAATCAAATAAACCTTCATAAGAAAAGTAGAAGAGGTCAGAACAATTTTGGCAGTATGTCCTTATGCCTCTTCATGTGTTGATGAAAATGAAGAGAATGCAAGGGTATTTAGAGAAATTTGGAGCAAGTTGAGATGGATGACATGAATTTTATGTGGATGCTAGGTAGCAATTATGTGGTATGGATAAATCCAATGCAAATATTTGAGGAATGTGCATCATAAATTTATACGGGGAATGGGAAGCCTAGAGAAATGTGGGGCAATTTAAAATTTCAAAAAGTGTATGAATTAAAAATTGGTAGAAAGTGCAAGGGAGGATGGAGAATTAAATTTGGGATTGGATGGGTGTGTTGACCTTGGAATGTGCAGGACTTTTAAAGTGCATTAAAAATTGGAGGAAAAATGTAGGGGGATTTGGGCATTAATGTGGAGAATTCCAATGGGATTTCCTAGGGATTGTGAGGAATTTTAAATTTCTAGAAAAGGGAGAGGGGGGATGTAGGGAGATATGGTGGAGATTTTTAGGGTAATTGACCTTGGAACACGAGGAATGGCTAAGATTTATTAGGTATTGCATAAATATTTTATTTGAATTTTAAATTTCTTTTGCACTCCCCTAGGGATTATAGTATGGATTAGAAAGGGTGATTAAGGCCTAGTGAAGGGTTTAGTGGAGGGATTAGGTGGATAATATGGTTTATGGAAGTTTTGAGGGGAGAGGGGGAATAAATGAGGGAAAATTAGGTAGGAATTAATAAATTAGAAAATCTAAGAGAGAATTAGAGGACTTAAACAAAGTAGGAGAGAATTAGAGAGAGATTAAGGAGAATTGGAGGATTTTAGAAAATTAGGGGGAAAATAAAATTAGAGGAAAATAAGAACTTTAGGGAAACCTTAGAAGAACTTTAAAGTAAATTTGGAGGAAAGAAATAGAATTAAAAAGGCTAGGGAATTTTAGAGGAAATTAGGGAAAATTGGATGAATTAGATAGGAAAAGAGCAATTTGGAGGAATTTGAGCAAAATTTGGAGTTTTGGGGCAATTTGAGGATTTTAGAAAGTATTATCAATTTTTTTTTACAAATGGCCAAAATTTGGTGTCTACACTATGTTATATTTTTCTTGCTAATATTAAAAAATAAAGAAATGGGATATATAATGTTTTAATTTCCAATAATAAGATGGGTGAGGCATAGGAAATTAAATATTTGCCATTCTTATTTCACACGATATTTTAACCAAGAGTAAGGGCATATTTTCATAGCTAGCAAAAGAAGTTACAAAAAATTAGTTTTATTTTCCTTCATCTTGAAATTGGAATTCTTGAAAAATAGAATGGGAGGGAAAATAAAAATAAAGGAGAAAATGCAAGAGGATTATAAGTGGGAAAAAGGAGAGGAAAACAAAAACTTAGGTGGGGAAAACACTATAGGAATGTGGAAAAAACATCAAGAAATATGCATAAGGTTTAAACAAGTTACCATGTAATCTTTCTTATGTGATTAGATTTTGCATACATCTCTATTGTTTGTTTATTTTCCATGGTTTGGAATGTTTTTCCCGTGCATATCCACCTCTTTATTTTGATGAATATATATAGAAAAGAAGAAAATAAAACAATTGAGTGGATCCCACAAGAATTGCTCTTAGTATGGAATCATCAATTGAGTTGACAACTTATTACGTAGAATAAAATGGAGAGGGTCAACTAATTTTATTTACCTATGAATTATTGAGAATATTGAATAGATAAAGAGTGTTGCTTTGCTACTTGGAAAAAGTAATCTTCTGAAATGTTCTATAAAACTTCAAAAAAAGTATTTAGGGAGTTTTAAAACTATAGAAGTATTTTTTAACAAGGTTTTTTTACATGTGTAGAACTTCTATCCAAATTATTAACCATGGAACTTAAAAAAATATTCACTACATTACGTAGATATGTGCTCAGTTAGAAAGGTTATCATAATAGCATTTTATCAAATTTTCTCTAGTAGACAACAATGACCATGATAACCATTCTTTGAATGTAAAACTATAAAAGTTCTAGGTTTTATATATATCATTTTGAGCTGATTACTAGGCCCATATGTATAGTAGGTCGAATGAGTTAAATATTTGTACTTGCATTATCTTAGAACACGTGCATCTTGAATCGATTATCCTAGTTTATAAATTCAATACTTAAATCCCAACTTGTTCCTTCAAAAATACCCCTAGATGTGGTCTTGAGGCTCATTTATTTGCTTACTTCAAGTTCTCTAGTAACCCACCCATACCTCACATTCCTCTAGTCGATAGATCCACCATTTTTTAGACCTCTCCACTTACCAGCTGGGTTATCTTCAACTTCAATGATGCAGCTAAAGGCAATCCTTGAAAGGCCAGTGGTGGAGGAATTGGGAAAATCATCTTAGCCTTTTTATAAAATATTAGCACTTAGTCAAACAACATACTTGAGGTAAGATATGTTTATCAAAGTCTTGTAATTCTAGAAGGGCTTAGGATTGACCATCTCATTGTTGAGGGGAACTCATTAAATGTCATCAATTATCTTAAGGGAACCCATACTCCAACTTATAATATCTACAACATCATTGGTGAATGTAGAAGACTCACTAGGAAATACATAAATATTGTCATTTAAAATGTGTATAGAAAAGGGAATAAGGTTGGTGATTTTCTTGCAAAAAATGGTGTCACGTAGGAGTCTCTTCATGTATAGCAGAATGACTTTCCCCAAATTTTCAAGGACCTGAATAATGATGAAGACAATTACTTTATTTAATGTTGGTCTAAGCCCTTATTGGTTGATGGAGCTAATTTCTATGACATGGCCAAATTTTTCTAGATCTAGTCCTAGTCAGCCTTTGGTCGAATTGGATCATTAGTAAAAGCAATCATAGTAGATAGGCTTATGCTATTTCTGGATCCATGGTCGATCTCATTTTTCTATATCTATTTTCTACAAGTGACAAAAACAATTAATTGAAGCAAGTATAATAGTGATAAGTCTACAAAGACCTTCCCTACAAGTGACAATGAGTAAAATATGCCTAAGTAGCTAGCTTCTCACTATTCTATATTTTTTGGGTTCTTATTCCTGGGGTTTCTTGGGTCCATTTTATTACTTTGAGTTTGGTTTGGTTCTTCCTATCTTGTTTGGTTTGTTGTACTTCTTCCTTTCTTGGTACTTGGGTTGGTCTTGTTGTTGGTTTGATCTATTTGTTATTTTAGTAGGCTTTCCCAGTTGGAGTCCCTCCTATCACACTTTTTAAAAGGTTTAGGGTTTCTTTTAAAACCATTTCTATCAATCAAAAGAAAAAAGAAAACATAAAACCAAATTTGAGTACGTGTATCAATGGAATGCAATATGAAGTTATAAAGATGGTTCATTGTCCATTGATGCGTGTAGCTAGGGCTTCTAAAATCTTATGTGGTAGGATAACGAGTATTTATAGGACCAAATTACCTCCCTTTTAATATTTCTTTATATTTTTTCTTTTTATGTTTCATGAAATGTGCATTGCTTTGTAGTTTACATGGGTTGTTTTTGTCCCCTTATTTGATTCTTTTTATTTTTTATTTTAAAATTCAAAGTACAATGTTGAGATTATTCTCTGAAGGAAATGGTAAACCATGGACTATTACACATTACCTATGAACTTGTTAACAAATTTCCATTACAATATTACATACACATTTGTGCTTGTTTACATATGTGCAACGATTGAATTTATCTCTCTAAATAGAAACCATCATCCTATCGTTGGCATTATTAAAGAATGTAGAACACTTGTAAAAATTTTGTGTAGTATAGTTAACTCAATATTGTCACGTGCAAGGTCTTATGAGGGTTCTCAAGGGTACTATATCCATAAACATTGGATTCAAACATCTACTACCACTGGTAGGCTTGCCATGGAAGAGCCCAATATTTAGGTCAGTGTATAGTTATTTCATTATTTCATTTTGCTTTTCTACTTTTCTGTTTGCATAAGATGTAAGTTTTCATTGAGTTGATAAAATATTTTATATTTACAACATGTGGAGCATGAAGTTGAATTCACAATTGGATCCATTAATGGCAGTGACATAGGTTACCACCCTCTTAGACCCTAAGAGGTCAGTAAAAAATTACCCTCTTAGGTTTTGATGTCTTTAAGAGGGTGGTTTAAACCACCCTCATAATGATAAACTAAGGTAGTTTTTAAGGTGGATTTTAACTGCCCTAATAAACACTAAGAGGGTGGGTTTTTTTTATGTTTTAATCGTCCTTGTATGTTGTGGGCTTTTTACGATGCTCATACAAAATGTGGCTAATAACCACCCTTAAAGATTATTTTTGGTGTAGTGTTAGATGGGAAGTAAGGATGAAATTTGAGTGTCTAACTGAATTAAAACTGTAGTGAGGGAAAATTTGCTTACCTTTGATAATAGTGTGGACTTTGAGAATAATTTGAAAAACAATATCACTAGCGAAAGCACTTGGTAGAACCTAGAGTAGCACCTTTGTGAATTAATTTAAAGAGAGCAAACAATAGATGGCTAAAAGCAGAGGAGGGTTGGGTAAAGTTGAAATTTTGTGGATTTGCAAAAATATAACCAAGTAGAGCTAGGGAAGGAGAAGTCGTTCAAAATAAGAAAGGTAAAGTATTATGAGCTTATGCAAAAATTTATGGGGTACAAAGTAATCATTATAAGCCCTAAACTCTGATTCTATGTTATTGAGACATAAGAGTGTAAGGAAGGTGATATAGGGCTACGCACAACACACAGCAAGAATGCAGAAATTAACAATGCACAGGCAAAATTCCAGCAAGCTTCATAAAAAAAACAGAGGTCTCTTCTGCAATACACAACAATTCCCCCAAAAATCAATGGCCAAGAGTCCCCCCTTTCAATACAATGCATGCGCGCCTTTTATCCTCGGCCGCCACCTCCTTCTCCATCATTACGCAAAGTGCGGGCCTCCCTCTAACCATCCACACGTATGCCCTGCAGCCGCATGCCATATTCTGCCAGATGCCCCGTATTATCATGGTCGGGGGTGGCAGAGTGCTCCGTGGCCGCCTGTCAAGCCTTTAGAACATCATACCAAGGAATGCGCCTGGTCGCTTGTCATTTGGTGCCACGTGTCCCCGTAATCGCTCCATACTCGCGAGCCACCTGTCACTTCATGCCACGTGTCCCCTTGCATTGGTCTCTCGCAGTCGCCGGCTGGTCAACGTCGTGAGCGTTCTTGTCGCGATATCGCGACGTATTTGCTCCAAGGCTTTTCTCTCTCCTCCTTGGTCGCGATATCGCGACGTTTTGACGTTGGGCTTCTCTCTCCTCCTTGGGGCCGCGATTCCGCTACACGTCGCGAAATCGCGACGTCTAGGCCCTTCTTACTCGCTCTCCTCCCTTGGGCCGCGAAACCGCGACATGTCACGATTTCGCGACATCTCTGCGTTCCGTACTTGCTGCTTCGTTTCGGGCCGTGAAACCGCGACATGTCGCGATTTCGTGACATCTTTGTATTCCGTACATCTTGGCTCGGAAGTGTCGCGATTTCGTGACATCTTTGCATTGTTGAACCTTGCCTCTGGATATGTCGCGATTTCGCGACATCTTTGCGTTCCGTACACCTTGGCTCGAAAGTGTCACGATTTCGTGACATCTTTGCATTGTTGAACCTTGCCTGATATGTTATGACATCTTGGCTCGAAAGTGTCACGATTTCGTGACATCTTTGCATTGTTGAACCTTGCCTCTGGATATGTCACGATTTCGTGACATCTTTGCATTCCGTACATCTTGGCTCGAAAGTGTCGCGATTTCACGACAGTTTGGCGTTCCGACTGCGCTGCTTGAGAAATGTCGCGATTTCGCGACATTTTGGCCCGCTGGAGCCCTTCTTCAAAAAGCGTCGCGATGTCGCGACATTTTGGCCCGCTGGTGCCCTTCTTCAAAAAGCGTCGCGATATCGCGACATTTTGGCCCGCTGGAGCCCTTCTTCAAAAAGCGTCGCGATATCGCGACATTTTGGCCCGCTGGTGCCCTTCTTCAAAAAGCGTCGCGATATCGCGACATTTTGGCCCGCTGGAGCCCTTCTTCAAAAAGCGTCGCGATATCGCGACAGTTTTAGTACTTAGAAGAAAATACATTTTTGGGTGATGCAAGATTGCCCTTTGCCTCCGGATGCTCCTGCATCAGACACCCGAGGTGAGTTTGAGAAGTGACCTCACTTCTGACCGTTCCGAGGTAGACCCAAGCGATCAACCTCTCGCCTTGGACAACCAAGTTGCATATTCTATGGGCCTGCCCTTCCATTTGACCAAATACTTAGAATAACTCCTGTTTCGAGTACTGCGACCCTCACGGGTATCAAGAACTTCTTCTATCTCGTCTGCTACTGGGATGACTGCTGGAATGCTCCACAAATCCGAACTTGGCATCTCACTGCTTTCTCCTTCATGATATTCGACCAGATCGGAGATGTTGAACACGGGGGAGATGTTGAGCTCGCTAGGTAACTCCACCTCGTAGGCATTGCCCGAGTCCCGTTTGCCAATGATCTTGCACGGCCCAAACTTCTTCATTTTTAGTTTGTTATAGGTCTTGGCAGGAAACCGCTCCTTCCTCAGATAGACCATGACAGAATCTCCTACTTGGAACTCTTTAACTCTGCGTTTTTGATCCGCCCTTGCCTTGTACCGAGCATTCATCTTGGCAATGTGTCTTGTCACTTCTTCATGCACTCCTTTCAAGTGTTCAGCAAAGTCTTCTGCCTCAACACTGCATTTCTCCCTTGTATCTAGCCTTCTTAATTCTGAAGCGTTTCTCGGGCTACTTCCATAGATAATCTGGAAGGGTGACCTATTGGTACTCCGATTGACCGAGCTGTTATACGCAAACTCAGCTTGCGATAGAACTAGATCCCATCCTTTGGGCTTGTCCCCTACCAAGCATCGCAGTAGGTTGCCCAAACTCCTATTGACCACCTCTGGTTTGGCCATCCTGTTTGGGGATGATACGCAGAACTGAACTTTAGCTCCGTCTTCAGTTTCTTCCACAAGGTCTTCCAGAAATAACCTACAAACTTGGTGTCTCTATCCGACACAATGCTTCTTGGCAGCCCATGAAGGCGTACCACTTCCTTAAAGAACAAACCAGCTACATGGACCGCGTCGCTAGTCTTCTGGCACGGGATAAAATGTGCCATTTTCAAAAATCTGTCCACTACCACAAAGATGGAATCATTCCCCCTCTGCGTCCGAGGCAAACCAAGCACAAAATCCATACTAATATCTTCCCACGGCCGCTCGGGTATAGGTAGCGGTTGATACAAACCAGTAGGCTGCCTCACACCCTTTGCCATCTGGCAAATCCTGCAACTCTGCACAAACTTTGCCACATCCTCGCCGCAATTGTGGCCGTAATAGTTTTCACTAACCAATGAGATGGTCTTGTCACGACCAAAGTGTCCAGCTAAACCCCCACTATGCTTTTCTTTAATGAGGTTCTCTCTCATTGAGCTCCTTGGAATGCACAATTGGTTCCCTCTGAACAACATCCCCTCTTGAACCAGGTAATCCAACCACCTACTCCTATCCAACGTAACAGGTGTAGTGCAGGCCTTCCAAGCTTCTGCAAAATCGGGGTCTACAGGGTATAAGTTCTTGAGCTCAGCGAACCCTACAACCTCCACTCTCAGTTCTGTCATCAGACATTGCCTCCTACTCAATGCATCTGCCACCCTATTGGATCTTCCACTCCGATGCTTCAAGCACAAAGGTATAGCTCTACAGGAATTCTACCCATTTGAGGTGCCTCTGATTCAATTTACCCTGGTCGTTAATATACTTGCAGCGCTTGATGGTCGGTATAGAGAACAAACTCTTTCGACAATAGGTAGTGCCTCCACTTCTTGAGCGCTTGCACTATGGCATAGAACTCTTGGTCATATACCGAATACTTTCGCCTGGCATCATTGAGCTTCTCGCTGAAATATGCAACAGGCCTACCCTCTTGGCTCAATACTGCTCCTATCGCATTGCCACTCGCATCGCAGTCCACCTGGAACACCTTATTGAAATCTGGAAGTGCTAAGACGGGTTGCTCAGTGACCTTCTTCTTCAGCATAGCAAAGCTTTTATCTGCTCCAACTGTCCACTGGAATTCCTTCTTGTTTCCCTTCATTGTCTCAGTAAGAGATGCACAAATACTGCTGAAGTTTCTAATAAATTTTTTGTAGAAACTGGCCAGACCGTGAAATGATCTAACCTCGGTCACACTCCTTGGGACAGGCCATTCTAGGATAGCCTTCACCTTTTCGGGGTCCATTTTGAGACCGTTAGCTGATATAACAAAGCCCAGGTATACCAGCTCCTTCTTCACGAAGTTGCACTTCTTCAGATTGATCAGTAACTGCTCTTCCCGCAGTTTCTCAAACACCTTTTTGATGTGCACTAGGTGTTCCTCTAAGGTCTTGCTGAAAATCAGTATATCATCCAAGTAAACAATCACAAATCTGCCCAAAAATTCTTTCAAGACTTCATTCATCAACCTCATAAAGGTACTAGGTGCATTGGTTAGCCCAAATGGCATGACCAACCACTCATACAGCCCCTCTCTGGTTTTAAAGGCTGTCTTCCACTCATCCCCTTCTCTAATGCGGATCTGATGGTATCCACTTTTCAAATCAATTTTTGTGAAGTACTCAGCTCCACTCAAGCAGTCCATGATATCATCCATCCTTGGTAGTGGGAATCTGTATTTAATGGTGATCTTGTTGATTGCTCTTGAATCTGTGCACATCCTCCATTCTCCATCCTTCTTGGGTGCTAGTACTGCTGGTACAGCACATGGACTGAGACTTTCTCTAATCAGCCCTTTCTTCAACAGGTCTTGAACTTGTCGATTCAACTCCTCGGTTTCCACAGGTGTCATTCGATGTGCAGCCTTGTTTGGCAAACTCGACCCAGGCACCAAATCTATGTGGTGACTGATCTTCCTAACCGATGGTAAGCCTTCAAGGACATTGTCAGAAATGATATCAGGGAATTCTTCTAACAGTCCCATGACTTCCATTGGAATCTCCTTGCATCCTTCTTCCCTAACTCTGGGGATTATAGCATAGCACACATGATCCGGCTTCAGGCCTTCCAAAAATTTTTTGCCATCAACTAGACAGATTCGTGCACTGCTGCATACCTTCTCATCAGCCTCCTTCAGGGGTTTCAACTTATGGCGAACTCCATTCTTTGACAGAGAATAGGTATTAGCTCGACCATCATGGACAACACTTCGGTCAAACTGCCATGGCCTCCCAAGCAGTAGGTGACATGCATCCATGGGCAAGATGTCACATAACACTTCATCTTGGTAAGTTCCAATGTTGAACTTCACCAGACATTGTTCACTCACCAACACCCGATGGTCCTTTTGCAGCCATGCAATCCGATAAGGGTGCGGGTGTTTTCTCCTTTCCATCCGCAGCTTGGAAACCATTTCCTCCGAAACCAAATTGTCAGTGCTTCCATTATCAATGATGATATTACATACCTTGCCTGCACACTTGCATCTTGTCCGAAATAGGCTATTCCTTTGGTCTCCCTTCTTTTCTTCATTTAACAGGACCCTTCTGATGATCATGGCTTCCCCTCTTTCTGCCTCCTCTGAGTGCTCAGACTCTGCACCTTCGTCTGCTACAGCAGCTCGGGCCTGACCCTCGGGTCTTCGGTTTGGCCTCTCTTGATGCTGCGGGCAGTTGTATGCCCTGTGTCCTTCCTCTCCGCAGTTGAAGCAGGTTCCTCTGAAGACACCTCTTCCAAACCCTCGCCCCGACCTACCTCTTCCTCTTGGGTAGTTGTTGCTCTGACCGCGTGGGCGTTGGGCATCCTCCTCCTTCACTTCTTTTTGCCTTTGGTTGCTGCTAGCTTCTCTAGCTTTCCCAAAATCTTTGTATCTTCCACCAGCTCTTCCACCCCTATCCTTCCCTCTCTGCTTACCATCAAATCTTCTATTTAGTTTCTCCTCCACTTTTAATGCAAACTGATATGCATCTTCTACTGTGCTCATTCTAACCAGCCCCAGCTCTTCTTGAATGCTGGTCCGCAATCCATTGATATAACGTGCGACCTTCTCCTTATTCGCCTCCGAATGGCCGGTTCTGATGGCGATTTGAAAGAACTCTTCAGTATATTCCTTGACAGTCTTATTAGCCTGTCGAAGACTCTGCATTTTCTTTAACAAATCCAGCTCATAGTCTGTAGGGATGAACTGCCTCTTGAGTTTCTCTACCATCCTGTCCCATCTAGTGATCCTTTCCTTTCCCCTCCTGTTCCTTTCTAACTGCACTCCCTTCCACCAGATGCTAGCATGTCCCTTCAGCTTGGATTTCGCAAACCCGATCCGATTTGGATCCGATATCTCTTCGTATTCAAAATACTCCTCCATGTCATTAATCCAGTCTATCAACTCCTCAGGGTTGAGGTTTCCAGAGTAAGTCGAGACGTCAAATTTTGGCTTCTTCCCAATCTGGGAGATGGCTCTATATAGCCTAGCCTCTGCTGGATCCAAGGCCTCTTCCTCATCAGAAGCAACTTCTTCTTCCCACACTTCATCTTCGCTGGGTTCTTCCCTTCTCGGCTCGACTCCTCTTCTTATTTCCTCTTGCAGGGCCTCAACTTGCCTCTGCAGGGCTCTTAGATCGACCTCCTCCCTTCTTGCTTGCCTATTCCTCGCAATACCACGTCCTCTACGCGGAGGCATCCTGCTTTTCCTTCGCAACCCACAACCACGTCCTGGCGCAAACTGCCTCACTGTCGGCGATCGGTTTGCACTCTCATAACCAACCCGCTCTGATACCACTTGATCTAGGGCTACGCACAACACACAACAAGAATGCAGAAATTAACAATGCACAGGCAAAATTCCAGCAAGCTTCATAAAAAAAAATAGAGGTCTCTTCTGCAATACACAGCAATTCCCCCAAAAATCAATGGCCAAGAGTCCCCCCTCCTCAATACAATGCATGCGCGCCTTTTATCCTCGGCCGCCACCTCCTTCTCCATCATTACGCAAAGTGCGGGCCTCCCTCTAACCATCCACACGTATGCCCTGCAGCCGCATGCCATATTCTGCCAGATGCCCCGTATTATCATGGTCTGGGGTGGCAGAGTGCTCTGTGGCCGCTTGTCAAGCCTTCAGAACATCATACCAAGGAATGCGCCTGGTCACTTGTCATTTGGTGCCACGTGTCCCCGTAATCGCTCCATACTCGCGAGCCACCTGTCACTTCATGCCACGTGTCCCCTTGCATTGGTCTCTGCAGTCGCCGGCTGGTCAACGTCGTGAGCGTTCTTGTCGCGATATCGCGACGTATTTGCTCCAAGGCTTTTTCTCTCCCCCTTGGTCGCGATATCACGACATTTTGACGTTGGGCTTCTCTCTCCTCCTTGGGGCCGCGATTCCGCTACACGTCACGAAATCACGACGTCTAGGCCCTTCTTACTCGCTCTCCTCCCTTGGGCCGCGAAACCGCGACATGTCACGATTTCGTGACATCTCTGCGTTCCGTACTTGCTGCTTCGTTTCGGGCCACGAAACCGTGACATGTCACGATTTCGCGACATCTTTGTATTCCGTACATCTTGGCTCGAAAGTGTCACGATTTCGCGACATCTTTGCATTGTTGAACCTTGCTCTCCGGATTATTCTCTCCTTCCACACCTTCGCTCGCCATTTCGCGACATCTTTGCATTGTTGAACCTTGCTCTCCGGATATGTCACGAATTTCTCGACATCTTTGCGTTCCGTACATCTTGGCTCGAAAGTGTCGCGATTTCGCGATGCGTGCTCGATCCGTGCTTGAGAAATGTCACGATTTCGCGACATTTTGGCCCGCTAGAGCCCTTCTTCAAAAAGCGTCGCGATATCGCGACATTTTGCCCGCCGGTGCCCTTCTTCAAAAGCGTCGCGATATCGCGACATTTTGGCCCGCTGGAGCCCTTCTTCAAAAAGCGTCGCGATATCGCGACATTTTGGCCCGCTGGAGCCCTTCTTCAAAAAGCGTCGCGATATCGCGACATTTTGGCCCGCTGGAGCCCTTCTTCAAAAAGCGTCGCGATATCGCGACAGTTTCAGTACTTAGAAGAAAATACATTTTTGGGTGATGCAAGATTGCCCTTTGCCTCCGGATGCTCCTGCATCAGAAGGCCATCATAGAGGGGGGCTCTATGAATATTCTCAAGGATCTTAAGGCAGAAAAAGTTGATAACTAGAAGGTGTTAGGTTTAACTAAGGATATCTCATTCCTATTTAAAAAATGGAAAAGATGAAGATATTACATATATATCCGAAAGGAAATGTTGTAGTTGAATTTTTGGCAAACATTGGAGTTTATTTTAATTAGAGGAACATATGGAAAAATAATTTTCTCTTATCTGTTTCAAGGATTACCTCATTAGAGATAGAAGAAATTCTATTCCACAGGGTGTTATCTTTTGATGCTATCGATATTATTACTTTTGAGGTCTTTTGGTGCTACTGATGTGATTGTATGTTGTAGCTATTACAACAGTTATGTTTCTAGTGAATGTTATTGTAATGTGATTATGCTTTCATTGTTGCTATTTCTATTATCTATTATTGAAAATTAGAGTGATTGCTACTACTATTTATGTGGAAGGAAGGAATAAATAACAATCATGTCAACCTTTTCTCCCTTTCTAGAAATAAAATTTGATTTCATTGATAGTGTTAATTTTTGTCTAGTTGTATTTTAGGATTTTTTTTGAAACTTTAAAATTATCTCATGTTATCCAGGGAGGAGATTTATGTTTATCTTGTAATATTGGATAACATAATTTTCTAACAAGTTTGTGACCCTTCCAAAACCCCTTTTTTTCACCACTACAAAAAAAAACATCATAGACTTCAAATAGGTTTCCATAACAAAAGTTCAGGTTTAAGGATATCATATTAGGACTTTAATATATGGGTTTAATATTAATGACTTATTAGCATAATTTCCATGGATTTATGATTTAGGGACTAAATATCCTAACATTTGTATGGATTAAAATTTTAAATTGAACTATGTACAGTCCCAAAGTGTAGCTTTTACAATAGTAAGTCTCACATGTAAAAATCATAAGCTTTACAAAGGGTCATAATATTTATTCATTTAGATTCATACTCTATTATGTTCTAGGAACTCAAGGTTTACATATTTCAAATATTTCATATAAAATAACAAGTATTATGATGTCTTAGGAACTATTCTCCATAAATCAATGGCCTAATAGATGAATGTCTCTAAAATATAAGTTTTAATGGTAAAATATCTAATTATTTGGAGGTCCAAGGCATCAAAGGACAATATCTATAATTAGATTATAGTTAGGAAAACCTTATGTTAAGCAATTTACCTTTGTTATGGTTAGTAGAAATTCTATAGTTAGATAAATTCTACAATTAAGTTATGCTCAGGTAAAAGTCTATCATTTGCTTATGCTAGGTAATATATAGTTTGGTTACTACCCAAGGTTTAATATTTTAAAGGTTTTAGGTTGTAGGAGATTAGAATTTGAGGACTACAACTTTCCATCATGTTGGTATGTCATACTCTTCCATTGTCATGGCAGTATTCAAACTCCATATAAATTGTGTGTCAAGGAGTAAAGGAAATTATAGTACATTGCTTGTTACATAACTATACATCCATATAAATTGTGTGTCAAAAATAAAGGAAATTATAGTACACTACTTGTTACATAACTTTAATTCACCCCATAATAGCATATTAAAATAATTACAAATGACAATTTAATTTTAACCTAAAAAGTTTCATATAAAGCAAATACTAATACCAATACTCGTATAAAACAAGACAATAATTAATTAAGAACAATTCACACATTTTTTGAAGTTTCGTTAAAAAAATAATTAGAAAAATAAAATATCACGTTTATACCAAATCAATATTTAACCATTAACAATTCAAACATTTCTTATGAGCAAGGAAAATGTATTAAATATTTACTTAAAATTATAAAAAATAACCCTCTAAATATAAAAGTACAATTTCTTGGAGTAAAGAAGGTACATATTTACACAAATTCATAAAATTATCCAATACTACTAAGTTCATCTACACATAAAAATGCAACTTAAGATTGTAGTTTATTCAATTAAAAATAAAAAAGAGACATGCAAAGGTGGTGTTATTGAAATAATAAAGACAAAATTCCTCTTTTAAACTCAAAATCATATGAAACTTCAACTAACAACTATGCAAAAGCTAGCACTTCTTAAGAGGGGTCAATAATGCAGTTGAAAAATTATGGAGATATATTTCAATTGATAGGGATCATTATGCTATCAACAAAAATGATATGCAAATTGTATGAAAGATTCATCTATCATGCTAATAGACTAAAGCAATAAAAATAAAATAAATATTCTTTAAATTAAAAAAAAAAAACATAATCTATAAATTAAAGTAAAATTGCTTTAAGTGAAATTGCAAAGTACTACTTCAAATTCACACCAATAGTATAACATTACTAAACTATCCACACATAAAACAATAGTTGCTTTGAAAGTTTAAATTCAAATTCATCAAGATTTTTATAGTGAAGAAAGACCCACCCTCATTCCCCTTCCCCATCCCCCAAAAAACCATTATTTTATACAAACATTTAGAAGCTTCACATATTAAAAAAATACAGATATTAAGGCACTTCATGTCATGTAAACATACTTCAATTTTTAAATTATTTTTTAATATTAAATATAAAAATTATATTAAAAAAAAAATTATTAATAAAATCAAGGGATTTTGAGTGGATCATAGTTATTCTTTTATGTAATTAATTAAATAGATATATATTAGAACTCTTTTCATACCTACTACTACATTATTGTTGTCTAGAGGATATAGCGAATTTTTTTTTTTTAATACAAAATTGCATAAAATGGGGCACTCAACACAAGTTATGTCAAGTTACCGACTCCTATCCATTAATAGGCATCATCGTCAAGAGACAGAATCCTCTCCATCAAGTGACAAACTTATCTTCCTCTCCATTAATAGGCATCATCATCAAGAGACAGACTCCTCTCTAACAAACTTATCTAAGTCAACCAACGAACCACATTCGTTCCTCGTCCCCATTATTTTCCTTAATGCTAGTTTATTTTCATCAATAGGCATCATCTTCAAGTCATGGACTCCTTGGACATTTATTCCTTGTATAGTAGATGAAGGTCCCTAACATACAAATAGAAGACCATGCACAGAAATTCCCACCCGGATCTACCAAGGCCGCCTTTAGCTCCCTCATTCACTACCCCTTGAAGGGGTGCTTCCCTGCCCGTATGTGTTCATCCTATATTTTTTCTCGACAGTCATAGGATTGGAAATGTAGCACAACATAAACAACATAACAAAATTAAAACCCTAGAACAAAATAGAAAAATAAAAACAATAAAATGAAGTAGGGAAAATAGTGTGTGCCCACCAAAAGAAAATGATTCAAAATAGTATAAGGAAGACAATGAAAATAAAGAGAATAAGAAAGAAAAGTAAATTTTTGGAAAATAACAAAAGCTCTATTGACATGGTTGTTGAAAAACCATGGGTATGGTGATGGTAGCTACAGACACCATACACCAATATCCATATTGATATCTATCGACTCGAGATTCTCTACCTATGAGGACTCACATAATCACAACCACAACCCTCATCCGTCGAACATAAACCTGCAACTTTCACACCCTTCATTGTCATGGCCCTTGAAGCCATACGATATCCTAGATGTGGGGCTACGCTCCTTGATCCATGACACTAAGGGCCTGCTCAACTTATCCAAAGTTGATGGATGTGGTACCACAAGTAACAACGACAACAACATCATCAACAATGACAAAATAGTGCCACCTTCAAGTGCACATAATGTGGGGATTCGATCTAGGCTGTCTGGTTCTTCTTCAAACTTCTACTTCAGGCTTTAACTCCTCCTCGTCTTCTGTAGATGGATCATAAGGACAATGTTGGATACAACGTCCTCTTATACATCTCAACTTGAACAGGAGGAGAGATGATAAGGAGGATGCTTGAAACTCATTAATCCCTTTCAAAGAAAAACAAATACATCATATATCAAAGCATAACAAAATGTTGGATACGACGTCCTCTCTTATACATCTCAACTTGAACAAGAGGAGAGATTATAAGGAGGATGCTTGAAACTCATTAATCCCTTTTAAAAAAATACATCATATATCAAAGCAAAACAAAGTTTGATCTTACCCAGCGTCTTGCCCTCTTTTAAAACCTATTGACATGTGGGGAATGTTTCTAGTAGGCAAGCGGTTGACGTGTGGGGAAAGTAAACTTTCTATCTATGATAGGCCATATTTCCGGTAAGCAAACAACATATTTTGAGAGGAGAATGGTAACGGACTAGTTATAGATTTAAATAATTTTTAGGTTGTAAGGTTTAGGGTAGGGTATGGTTGCTATTTTCAATTTTTGTCTGGTTTAGGGTAGGGTATGGTTGCTATTTTCAATGATATATTAATAAATATTTTAACTTTTTAAAATAATTTTAAAAGTTAAAATATTTAAAAATATAATAAGGTTGTATAGAGTTTTGTTTAATTTAACCTGATAATATAGGAATGTGATTTTTTTGGAACATGGTTTTATGTATAAAAAATTATTTTTATTTTGATCATATTGTTAGGGTTATAATTTTATAAGTGAGATTTTGTTTTGATACATTTAAGAGGTAATGGAAATAGTAGAAGGATATTAATAATTTTATAAGACAAGTTATGAAAAAATACTCTAAAGGTCCTTAAAAATGCAAAACAAAAAAATATAAAAAACAGTAACAATTTTTAGATGTTCATAGCAAAAATACATCTTTAGATATGTTGACACGTCAACATAAAGATAAAATACAAAAGTATAAGTCATAAGTATGTAATTTTAGTTAATGTGTACTTCTTTGTAACTCATGAAAGATGAATCATATTTCTGTATGAGTGACCTTTTAACTCATGAAAGGTAAACCACCATATTTCTATATAGTTGATCTTCCATCTAAAATTAATGCCTAAAATATTTACTTTGTTTAGGGTTTATTTTTAAAGACATGATATAAGTACATAGATTTAAAAATTAAGTGTTTAAAGTTATAAAAGAATCATCTATCATGCTAATAAGCTAGAACAATAAAAATAAAATAAATATTCTTTAAATTTCAAAAAGCATAATTTATAAAAGTTCAATTTCTTTAAACGAATTTGCAAAGTACTACTTCAAATTCATAACAATAGTCTAACATATTTTTTTGGTAAATTAAAAGATTAGATTACCAAAATGGGTTTAAGGATCCCAAAACCATGATACAAAACCGACAGTGCTTGTTGTGAATAGAAGATAGTAGCAATAGGGACAAACCACAGGCCTTAAACATCAAAAGCCAAAATAGAGGATGCAACCTCAGCCATAAGGACATAGAAATAAAGGAAATAAAAATAAATGACACACCCTAAGATGATAATATCGCAATGCAAAAAGGAATAGGCTCCATGTAGGGTAGCCATGGTAACAGAGAAAGATCAATTATCAAAAGAAAAATAGGCTCCATGTAGGGTAGCCTTTGAACCAAAAACTAAGGAGATAAGGAAATTAATCCTCTGCAAGGACCTTGTCCTCATCCTTGATGTCATCGTTATAAGCTTCCTTGGGATCCTCTTTAATCGTAGTCTTCTTTTCAACTTCGGACCCTGGCTACTCTGACCCCCAAAAAACATCTTCTAAAGTTCTTCTTGGATGTCAATCATTGAATTGACCATGACATTCATCATGGAAGTATTTGAAGAAATGATGAATTCCTTTATAATTTTAGCCTCATCTTCAGTTTCCTCCTCATTTTTTTTTTCAATTATGTTGCACCGTGTTGCCAAGTTTTGAATATGGGCAGAATTTCTCATAGGTTCTTTTGCGCTTTCAAAACTAATACTCTTCCTTACCCTTAGTTTCGTGACCGCCTCAATGGAATTCCTCTTTTTTTCAGCAAGGGTAAGGCAGGAAGAAGATCCTATAGGTTTGGCAGGGATGGGGATGCTTGGATTAGGTTTGGAGCTATTAGCCAGGACATAGGTATAGATGACCTTGAAAAGGCCCTGATAGAGGGGAAGGTTGTGGCTCTTTTTGTTTTGTAGGTATTGATCAAGAAATTAATGGATTTGAGGAAAAATTGGGGGATACTAAGGGGGTTGATGTCACAAAAATGATTAACAAAGGCCAAATGGTAGGTGTTGAGGGATTTTTCTAGGTCATCGATAGTGATGAATTCCATAATTGGTTTCATTACATCGTCCCTAGGGGTATTCACGTCACTTCTATAAATCCCAGGAGCCTTGGTGTTTTTAAGAATCTTCTCATTATCCTTGAACTCCTTGAGTTCAATCTCCCAGTTATGTTTGTTCCTGTGGATAGATCATCCTTTAGGATTCTGGAAAATAATAGTAGACAAAATATGGTCTACCATGAAACTCCTTTCATGCATGATGACAACACCATTATTCCAAGTTTCCAGGAAGGTTAAAGTAACATCTAGCTCATAACCAGAAAACATATGAAGAAAGGGAAAAAAGTGGTGGTCCTTGAGGATTTTCTCTACAACAGGATCATAGATGAAAGAGCTAGGTTCAATGCAAAGCATGGTGGATAGGCGATGGGTATTGAAATGGAAATGGACGGGAGAGACAATGATGAGTGAAAGGGATAGCAGACTAATGTTAGGCAAGAAGGAGCAATGGCATATAAATGGTAGTAGACTTGGGAAAAATGCCATGGAAGCTGAGGGATGCCAAAAATAATCATAACCAAGCAAGGGAGAGGGTCAAAAAATAAATTTGGCACACAGAGAATGGGTGTCTTGCACTTGAGAAGGGGTTGATTGGTCGAAGGACACTGATCAAGGATAATATGAAGGTTTGAGAAAATAATCTTAACAAAAACTGTATTGGAACTCGGTCTGGAGTTTTTGGAGAGATCTTTTACGCCTCCATAATTTCTTGGGATAGTGAGCTTCAGAATCTAGGGTATCATCTTGAAACAACGATTGAAAGCATTTCATTTGCTCTTGCAATACCACATCCTAATCCTATGTTTGGTGGTAATAAAATTTCTATGGGTTGTAGTTTTATGTTGGTATTGGAGGTTAATCGGCCCAAGTATGGTATGATTTTGATCTCATAATGAGCATATTGTGTGATTATGATGGAGACCTCCGAGAAACCTTCTATTATTGGAACTCCACACATCATTTCGATGCTTGCACATGTTTGAAAAATATTTAAAGCACACATTAGTGTACATTCCAACATTGAAAGCCCAAAAAAAAGTGACATATTGGTGGTGGGTGACATGGATGGCTAGTTGAATGACCTATTGGCAATAAATATGGATGATGTGAATGGACACCGAGACCCCATTTTTTGAATGAGTGTTAAGGAGGTCACATTTGACGTGGCGCATGGATATCCTCAAGAATATGCTGATGTTATACATGAGGCAAATGATGGAGGTCCTAGAGGACAACATTCTGGTGATGAGGACAAATCCTTTGAGGTTTTTCCTAGTAAGCAATAGTGTGAATATCCACAGGAATTTCATTATCCAAATCTAAATATTGACCGTGTGAACTCCAATGTTAGCTAGCCTGTCTACAACCTTGTTTTCTTCTTTGTAAGCATGATGGAAGATGACTTATTACATGTCAAGTACAACAATCTTGGCTCCTTCAATATGGTCTCTGACTCTCCAGGAAGGACTGCTATTGTTGTACCTTAGTTAATTTAATATGTTGAGGGAGTCTCCTTTGACTATCAGCTTGTTGGTAAAGTTATTTGCAATGAAAATCCCTCTCCACATGCTTTTTTTCTTCAGCAACATGGTTGGTCTATTCACCCAATCCCTCATCAAAGGCTAGGATGACTTTTACTTGGTGATTTTTGAGGATACCTCCTACTCCATCTTTCCCTAGGTTGCCTTTAGTAGCTCCATAAAAAGTTATTTTGACCCATCCCATCAGTGGAGGGATCCATTTGGAGTCTATTCTGTGGTTGGCAGGAGGACAAGAATCCTCTAAGGATAGGCCAAGAGTCTTGCCTAGATCAGTCTCAAACCTGGATGCTAGTTTGGGGGAAGGGGGTATGAGGGAAGCATTTTCCATTGCATTGACTAGGATTTTATTGGTGATAAGCTTTGGAATCCTTGGCTTTTGGGAGAAGACTATGTTGTTTCTTTCAAGCCAGACTTGCCAAAGGAAGTGGTGGATGCAAGTCTTCCAAAATAATTTGAGGTGGGGGTCAATGAAGGGGGAGGGACAGTGGGCAAAGAGGTCATATTTGGAGTAAGGTTTGGCCCATTGGATGTGGAAGGAATAGAATATGGAGTCAAGGATGGATGAGGAGAAGGGATAGTGGAGGAAAAGGTGAGAGGTGGATTCCCAGGCATTAAGGTAGAGAGTAGATTTGTTAGGGATGGGAATACCTTTCTTGATAAGGTTTTACATAGTCATGATTTTATCTTGAATAGCTAACCAGGAAAAGAATTACACCTTAGGTATGAGTGACTTGATCCATACAAGGTTGAAAGGCAATAGGTTTTCCTCATCATCAAGGAGGATATAGGCAGATCTGAATGTGAAATCCCCACTTTTTGAAGGCTCCAAAATGAACTAATACAAAGAGTTAGTTTAGGGGATGATGGTAGAATGCAGGAGGGAGTTTAGGGTAGATGATTTGTTAGGTAAGATAGGGCACCTAATAATTTTCTACTTGATAATTCTATTCTGAGTGTAAAGGAAGTCAGAGACTTTGTGCCCTATCCTAGAATCAGTGAAATATTTGAGTCTAGATAGAATAGGATCCTTAATGAGAGGATCTTGGGTGATCCATTTGTCATCCCAAAAATCAATTTTTCTTCCATCTCCCAACTTCCACCTTAGTCATTTCTTGAGGAGAGACCTAGTGCTTATAATGGAGTTCCAGAAGGTCGAACCTCAGATGGGGGTATTATCACTAAGAAAGTTGCCATCTTGTAGATATTTCCTTTTGACAATAGAGGTCCACTCATTTCTATCACTAGACACAAGTCTCCATGCTTGCTTGGCTATAAATGTTGTATTGAGGGTATGGACCCTCCTAAGCCCCACACCACCTTTGTCTTTGGGTTTGCAAACTTTGTCACAGGCCACAATATGGATCCTTTGTTTGTTCTCAGTTCTTGTCCAAAGATTTTTTTTGAATTTAATCTATTTTGTGGGAGACAGCAACAAGGGCTTGGAAAACAGATAGAAAATACATAGGGATGCTTTGAAGGGCATTTGAAGTTAAATTGCATTTTGCAACTTGATATAGGAGGTTACCCTTCCATCCTGCAAGTTTTTTTTTAATTCTCTCTATGACATTATTCCAAATGGAAGATGTGGGTTGACCACAAAATAATGGGAGGCCAAGGTAAGTTGCTGGTAGAGTGGCCACAGAGCATTTAAGAATTCTAGAAATATTACTCTGTCTTTGGACAGGTGTATTTATGAAATACAGTTTGCTCTTGCTGAAGTTAACCTTTTTCCCGATAGCTGCTTCGTAAAGCTTAAGAATAAATTTAATCGCCTGCACCTCAAACATAGAAGCATTAGTGGAAATAATAGTATCATCCACAAATTGTTGATGTGAGATTGGGATGGTCTGATATGAGGCTTTAATTCCTTACAACAAACCTATTATGCAAGTGGCTTGAATGGTTCTTCCTAGGGCTTCAGCAATGATGATGAATAAAAGGGGTGATATGGGATCCCCTTGTCTAAGGCCTCTACTACTTTGGAAATATCCTACGGTGGAACCATTAATGAGGATAGAGAACCAAGGAGAAGATATGCAGGCTTTGATGAGCTCAACCCACTCGGGATGGAAACCAAATTTAAGCAATATGGCTAGAGGAAAGTCCCAATTAACTCTATCATAAGCTTTATTCATGTCAAGTTTGAGAACAAAGGAGGACTTCTTAGTCTCAGAGGCAGAATGCAAGGCTTCATGGATGGATATGACACCATCTAGGATTGATCTACCTTGGACAAAACTTCCCTAGCAAGGATCAATGATTCTAGGCAAGATACTCTTCATCCTATTAGCCATGATCTTGGTGAGAATCTTGTATGCAACATTACATAGGCTAATGGGTTTGTAGTCAGCTAAGGATTTAGTAGTGGGATTTTTAGGAATGAGAGCTATGAAAGTGGAATTATAACCTCACAAAATTCTCTTAGAAGACTAAAATTCTCTAATGGC
The DNA here is from genome assembly GCA_028583015.1 of Wollemia nobilis. Lineage (NCBI taxonomy): Eukaryota > Viridiplantae > Streptophyta > Pinopsida > Araucariales > Araucariaceae > Wollemia > Wollemia nobilis. Next base: position 2,039,290 of record JAQPPZ010001923.1, read on the forward strand.
TAGGCACACATCTAGACCAACAATGTCCTAGAAATTTTGAAAGAAACAGGGGGGATAACCATCAGGTCTTGGGGATTTATAAGAATTCATAGAGAAAAGGGCAGACTTGATTTTATCATCCTAAAAGGGGGCAATTAAGCTGGAATTGACATTATCTAAAATAGAATGGGGGATGTGATGGAGCATGGAGGCTTGGGCAGAGGCTGAGCAGGATTTGTCATCCTCAAGGAGGCTTCTGAAGTAAGAGCTAGCTTCATTTATAATTTCCTCTAAATCTGAAGTGGAGGTGCCATCATTTTTAGTCAATTATTTGATATGGTTGTTGCTTCTATTCCTTAGAGTAGACACATGGAATAATTTTGTATTAGAGTCTCCTTATTTGAACCAAGGAGCTCTAGATTTCTATCATCAAAAGGCCTTTTGTAAGGATTGGATTTATCAATCTCAAGGATTAGGGGATTATGATCTGACCCTATTTTTGGAAGAGGATGAAGACAAGCATCCCCAAACACCTGAACTACTTCTTGGGAGAGGAAAAATCTGTCTAACTTGACTTGTATGTGTTGGATTCCCACTCTTCTGTTGCTCCATGTGAATTTAACCTTTTTGAGTTTTATGTCCATTAGGTTATTGAAATTTACAAAGTCATTGAAATCCTTCATAATTTTTATTAGGATTTTAGTCCCCCATTTTTTATCTGAAGGATATAAGGCGGTGTTGAAGTCTCCTACCACAATCCATAGAATGTTTTGGAAATATTCCTTTATTCTACTCAGGGTTTTCCATATCTGAGCTCTCCCAAAAATGGTGTTAGGAGCATAAAAATTAGTGAGGATCCAAGAAAATTTTTTGTTGCAGTCATGAAATAGTACACTTAAAATTCTATCACTAGAGTGTAATAACCAATCATCTACTTTTTGTTTTTCCCATAGACATGTTGGCATTTTTGCCACACTAAAAAAATAAAGTTTTTAAAATTCATCAAGTGAAGTACATCCATAATTGAAAGGAAAATTAGATGAAATGATCTTTATATATTTCATTGTGATAGATATTTTCTCAATATTTCCAACGATATATTACAATAGCCAATCGGGTGAATGGATCAAATATTATGGCTCTGGGAAGCTTTATCACCAAAAATCAATATTCAAGGCAAAAATCAAAGTCTTCCCTATGGTGGGGTGAAAATAAAAGTCACCCCTAATGTGGGGTGAAAATCAAAGTGGCCCCTAAGGTGGGGCAAAAATCATCTTCACCCTCCTTAGGGGTGAAAGAAAGCAACGGGTGAAGTTGAGGGGCGAACCTGATGGGCGATAGCAATGGGCAAAAGCATTTCATGGGAAAACCTGAGGGGTGAACCTGATGGGGTAAACCTGATGGTCGATAGCAATGGGGCAAACCTGAGGGGTGAACCTGATGGGACGAACCTGATGGGCGACAACAATGGAAAAAAGTATTTTAGAGGTGAAATTGATGGGTGAAAGCATTTTCAGAGGTGAAATTGCCCAGTTAAGGGGTGAAAGTGTTTTAAGGTTAAGGGGTGAATGCAATTATGATCACCTAAAATAGAAGGGAAAACTCAAATTTTCCCCTTCTGAAGGTGAATGTCAATTTAAAATGGAATGACGCAGTTATCAAAATATTTTTGCTCGAAAATAAAAAACAATTACTGCTATGATAAAATTGAATGCTTGGGTAGTAAGATCCACGATACAGAATTTATACAAGTATTAAATACTACATCCTCCAATCCAGTGTGATCCTGATGATTTTCTAAGTGCCTTCCGTGGACTTCATTCCTTTTCAAAGAAAAATTATATTTCACTGATTTCAACCGACAAGGGTAATATTCCAAGGCAAGAAAGGAGAGAATGTGATGGCACCTAGGATTTAATGTTCAAGCTATCGATTTTCATGTGACATTGTTAAGTCTCAATGCACCGATGCTTGGGATGCTCTCTCTATTGTCCATTTTTGCTGATTTCCCAGGCGCATCCCATGAAAATCAGATCGTTGTCCCCTAAAGAATAATCTTATTTGAGCATCACCATTACCAAGGGAGAGAATTATTGTTGTTGATCTTTGACCAACCGATATTTTATTTGTAAGTGCATTAAATGAAAGAGGTGAAAAACATCTATAAATACTAATCAAATTTCCATTGTAAGAGAGGTCAGACATTTTGCGAGAGATCTCAGCAAGTTCTCTGCACTAATACAAGGCATTTAGGCTTCTAAATTTATGAGTGAACTTGTGTATGATATCTTTCTATGTGGTGTATTTCTATTTTACATTCGCTATTCTCATGTGCTGTTAAATTTAAATTCAGTATTTGGATTTAAATGTTGTTGTTGAGGAAGTGAATATTGGAGTGACATTTTGGAGGTTGTTATTACAAGATTGCAAGTGTATTCAGTTGTTCTTCCTTCTGTTAGATGCTATTTTATGCTTGGGTGTTTTTCCTGCTATTAGTCTACTTCAAATCCTATATTCTTGCCTATGGCTATATTTCCCTTTCTTTCTATGATTTCCAATTTCTTTCCTGCATCTCTAGTCTTCAACCAGTTTTAAGATTAGTTTGGGAACCATCCCTCTCTGGAGATTGGCACGGAGGACTTCTCTTTCCTATAGCATTTCAATTTTGGTCGTATATAGGGCGCGTAAACATAGTGTTTATAAATTAGGTAGATATTTGACCAACAATTTTTGGCACGCCCGGTGGGACTCACAGTATCCGTATTTTAAGGGAGCCCAAGTTTGGTGAATCTCTAGCTTACCTTCATCTAGAAAAATCACCTGGCGACTCTGTTGAGTTGAAGATCCATATCTCTTGATCATGGATGACTTTATACTAAAAGAAGAGACCCTGAAGGAATCAAGATTTGGTGAGCAGCCTTCGCCTCAAAAGTGGAGAAAGAATGGTCACCTGGTGACTCCAACTCAACGGTACGGACCGTGATCTCTGAGGACCAATGTTAAAATGGCACAAATATGCTATCTAAGCTAGAATGAACCTAGACCTCTGAATCTCCAAAGTCACCATGAGATTCCCAAAAGTGCCTTGAAGACCCTAACAAAATACAATGGCACTGAGGGAATGGCCCGAGAGCACCTTGAATATGTTGTTGCTCTAGCGACCCTCCATGGCATATCCCACGAAGATGTCATGATCAGACTTTTGGTCTTGTCTTTGTAAGGAAAGGTGATACAGTAGTATAAAATGCTTGGGTGTAAGAGCATCTGCTCATGGGAGGACCTAGCGAGAGCACTAGTTGACACATTTGATGGCTCTCAAGACCCCTTTCAACTCTTGATGCACCTCTCCACCATCACGAGAGCACCTCTAGAGAGAATCACAAACTTCAATGTTCGATTTTTGAGGAGTTGGAGGAGAATTCTAGAGAAGATCCATCCAACACCCACCCAAGCCCACCTCTACTATATTTGGGCTTTACACCCGAACATAAGCCTCTTCCTATTACAATTTGTGGAATAGATATTCCCTCAAATATTTTAGGAAGCAGTACAAGCAGAGCAGCTCTTGCTCCAATCAGGAAAAATACAGTGGAGAGAAACTACCTTTCCATCACTCTCTTCGATAGTTGTTGCTCCCATATGTCTTGCATAATATTCACAATGGCAGACTCCTCAAACTGTGTAAATACCTGGAACGCAGTTGTGTGGAACACAAGAGGTGAATCTCATCCAGGGCCAGTGAAGGGAATAGGCAAGCACTGTTCCAACAATGAAAATTTGGTTGCTTGCAGCTTTCTTTAGAATATGGAGTAAGAAGAGGTAGATGTCTCACAACACCGATAGACGAAATATGCAAAATTACCCCAATAATTAATAATATGGTTGCTTGCAGTTTCTATCAGGATCTAGACCAAGGAGAGGAATAGGTTCAAGAGGCTGATTCTAAGAGTGAAGAAGACACAATTTTACACCATTTTTATGTCCCATTAAACATGCCTCAACCAGAGGTTGATCTCAAGGATATTCTGACAAAAGGGCTATCACCGAAAAATATTGTTGTCACACCAAGGGGTTTGAGGAGCATGTGCCCAAGATACTACAACTAGTAGACTTTCAAAAGTGGTAGCATTGGTTCCAGCCATCACCGCAATCGGTATTCGAATAAGGCTCCCATATGGTAAATATTTTTGCCATATTATTTAGTAATTGTATAAGTGTTGGTATATGTGATGACCTACCTAATTCTAGTTGGCTTGCAACCTGGAAAACTTTGGGAAGAGGACAGCCAAATTTCAAATATTTCTTGAAGTACAAACATATCTAGACCAAACATTGCAAATTCACCAGATAAGCACTCAAAGCTAGGTTTGTGGTGGCGGCATGCCAGTCATGTAAATTTTTGTGTAAATATTGTAAATAGATCGACTAATAAATAAAGTGTTGAGGGTACTAAATGGTGTGATTTTAATTTAATATATATATATATATATATGCCATTGGCTCAAATGGTGTTGGAGCCTGCAAGTATACATTTTCTCTTCCCTTGATGCTTTCATTCATTGTACCCACCACTTCTATTCCCCTCCCCATTTCATAGTCATCAATCACCATTGCTCCTTCCGCCATTCCCATTTCCTCCATTCCTTCATCTTCCAGTTTGATTGCCTCTACCCATAACTCATTTTTCATTCCACCATCATCTGCCTCATCTTTCATCCCCATTAATTCCATCGTCATTATGAGCATACCAACCTTGTCAAGGGTAAGCATACTTGTGCCCCCATCCATTCTTGCTCTTTTCGATTGAGCCAAATCCTTAGCAGCATCTATTTCCTTTTTTTCCATTTCATTTTTGTATTACTAGAGCCATTGGCATTAGAGGTCAAAGTTTTTCTAGAGTACCTTGAAGCAAAAAAAAATTAATCGAGCTTAATGAAGTACCTTGTATTAGGTAAAAAATACAAACAGATGACTGAACAATATCAGACAGTGCATGAAGAAGTTGATGCAAGTAGTAAATATTTTTATGCAATAGGTGGTTGTGACTCCATTTCCCAATGGATAAAGGCCCTAGGATCGATTGCATCCAGATGAGCTGAATACCCCGCAAGCCACCAAAAGTGTTGGCATTTTTGCCACACTAAAAAATAAATTTTTAAAAATACATAAAGTGAAGTACATATAGAATTTAAAGGAAAATTATATGAAATGATCTTTAGATATTTCATTGTGATATATCTTTTCTCAAGCTTTCCAATGATATATTACAATAGCCAATCGGGTGAACGGATCAAAAGTTATGGCTCGAGAAGCTTTATCACCAGAAATCAATATTCAAGGCGAAAATCAAAGTCACCCCTAAGGTGGGGTGAAAATAAAAGTCGTCCCTAAGGTGGGGTGAAAATAAAAGTCACCCCTAAGGTGGGGCAAAAATCATCTTTGCCCTCCTTATGGGCGAAAGCAAGCAATGGGCGAATATTAGGGGCAAACATGAGGGGCGAACCTGATGAGGCAAACCTGATGGGCGACAGCAATGGGTGAAAGCATTTCATGGGTGAACCTGATGGGCGATAGCAATGGGGTGAACCTGATGGGGCGAACCTTATGGGCGACAACAATGGATAAAAGCATTTTAGGGGTGAAATTGATGGGCAAAAGCATTTTTAGAGGTGAAATATCCCAGTTAAGGAGTGAAAGTGTTTTAAGGTTAAGGGTGAATGCAATTATGATCACCTAAAACGTAAGGCAAAACTCAATTTCATCCCTTCTGAAGGTGAATATCAATTTAAAAGGGTATGATGCAGTTATCAAAATATTTTCGCTCGAAAATAAAAAATAATTACTACTATGATAAAATTGAATGCTTGGGGAAGTAAGAGCCACGGTCTAGAATTTCTACAAGGATTAAATGATACATCCTCCAATACGATGTGATCTTGATTATTTTCGAAGCGCCTTCCATGGACTTCGTTACTTTTCAAAGCAAAATCATATTTCACTGATTTCAATCGGCAAGGGTAATATTCCAAGGAAATAAAGGAGAAAATATGATGGAACTTAGGATTTAATGTTCAAGCTATCAATTTTTGTGTGACATTATTAAGTCTCAATGCACCAACGCTTGGGAAGCTCTCTCTATCGTCCATTTTTTTTATTTTCCAGGCGCATCCCATGAAAATTGGATCGTTGTCCCCTAAAGAATAATCTGATTTGAGCATCACCATTACCAAGGGAGAGAATTGTTGTTGTTGATCTTTGACCAACCGATATTTTATTTGTAAGTGCATTAAATGAAAGAGGTGAAAAACCTCTATAAATACTAATCAAATTTCCATTGTAAGGGAGGTTAGACATTTTGCGAGAGATCTCACCAAGCTCTCTGCACTAATACAAGGCATTCAGGCTTCTGAATTTATGAGTGATATTGTGTATGATATCTTTCTATGTGGTGTATTTCTATTTTACATTCGATGTTCTCATGTGCTGTTAAATTTAAATTCAGTATTCGGATTTAAATGTTGTTGTTGAGGAAGTGAATGTTGGAGTGACATTTTGGAGGATTTTATTACAATATTTCAAGTGTATTCTATTGTTCTTCCTTCTATTAGATGCTATATTTTTCTTGGGTGTTTTTACTGCTATTAGTCTACTTCAAATCCTATATTCTAGCCTGTGGATATATTTCCCTTTCTTTTTGTGATTTCCAATTTCATTCCTGCATCTCTAGTCTTCAACCAGTTTTAGGATTAGTTCGAGAACCAGCCCTCTCTGGAGATTGGCATGGAGGCCATCTCTTTCCTCTGGCCTTTCAATGTTGGTCGTATCTAGGGTGCATAAATATAGTGTTTATCAATTAGGCAGATATTTGACCAACAAGACACATAAGGCCTCTAGAGGATTTTATGGCATCACTGAAAACCACACCTATTTTTTTCTAAATCATGTTGGCAACTGTTATAGAACTATTAGCGTTTATCTTAGTTTCCTGCATTATGATAATTGGGGGTTTAATATCTCTCCTCATAGACTTAACAAGTCTTTTTTTAGCTGGCCTAATAAGGCCTCTCACATTCCATGAGAGGATCTTCATTTAGAAGATTTAGGTGTTTTTTTACTTCCCCTTCCTTTATGGTGGGGGGGATCTTTGGAGCTATCTAGGTTGAGAGGTAATAGTGGGAAAGAGGGTTTTCTAAATTCCATTGGCTATGTCATCCGCAACACCTCTCTTCCAAGTTTCATCTTTTGAAGGTCTTCCTCTTTTTTTCTCGCTTCCAAAATCAATGGGTGGTTTGGTGGTACTTCAAGTTTGCTTTGGACTAAACTTATACGGAATGATATGCTCCAACACAGGACATGGAGGTCTGCCACTATGCTGACTCAGTCGGGGAGATGTCATGTTTGCCAGAAGATTTCATGAAATTTCTCCATACTTCCATCCTGAGGACTATGAGAAGGTCCTAACTTGGAGGAGGAGTTAACGAAACTTAGGTCAATTTTCAGGTCAGGAGGGATTTGGGTATCTTGAGGATAGTTATTGGTTTCTTCTTGAGCCTATTCGGGAGAAATTTTTTGATCTTCCTGAAGAGGAGGTTTGGATAGGGGAAACTATGTATTCTATGGATTGGATTTTGGGGGACAATTCTTTGTTCCTATTTGGGTAAGGTTTGGGGTACCTTTTGGAGTTTCCTTAGGAGGAGAATTCAAAATAGAGGAGATCATAGTATTTTCTTCTAATATTTTATCAGATTCATCAAGGATGTTAAATCTATTGGAGATAGCAAGAGGGGAACTTACTTGGTGATGATCTGGATTCATCATTTCCTTGCCTTTGTGTGATTGTGAACCTCCTTGGGGTTTTGGTAGCTTTTGTTGTTGGTGAGGATCTTTCCCTATCTAAGTATGATTTTACCATTTATTTTATGGTTTGGAGAAGCCATTGTTTGATGGATTTTTGTTGCCTTTGTTTTGGTTTGTAGGGACCCCTTGGGAGTAGGATGCACCATCGTATTGCCTTTGTTTCATCTCCATGGTGAACTGGAACTTGAGGATAGGGCACTAAGATCTGAGGTGCGCTTGAGTATGACAATCAACACAAAAGGCCAAATTATTTTTATACTCCAGGGGTTGCTTTTTGTAATAGGAGTTATGAATTAAGTTGAAATAGGTTGGAAGCTCAGACGCTAGGTTAGCATTGACATAGATCCTGGTTATGTTCATACACTTGCGAGCTCGCGTGACAGGATCGATAGCAACTAGGTCCCCTATAACATTAGCAGTGACAAGGAGGATGTTGTCATACTAGAGGTGAAATGGGAGGTTTGGGATGCGCACCCAGTATCAGGATCAAAATCTAGGTCCCACTAGGAACTAGGGTCTCCCTATGATAATGTGGTTGATGTCTTCATTGTTGCTCATTCTGATAGAAAAAAGCCTCTGGAAAAGGCAACAAGCTCCATATATCCTAGGGTATTCCATTTGGTGACAGACCATCTACGGATGGTCTTCATATCAGGCCTTCCTCCAACAAACTTCCCAACAAGGGCATATCATTCCATTGAAAGATAGTTGTTGGTTATGTTTTTCAGGAATGTGAATGTTGTTTCTGTCCAAAATAATAGTGGTGTTAGGAAGCTTGTGAGGACAACTTCCGTCATTAGAAAGGATATTAGCATAGGATGCTACCTTGGTGGGATCAGTAGTGGGTCCCTTGGAGCATTGGGGAGTCAGGGGATTCTTCTCCCCAGAAGATTTGAGGTTGTTAACGATATTTGGTCGTATTTAACCATTCATCCTCTATATCACCATTGTCCTCCTTAATTCCATCCTGGTTCTTGTTGTCATCCTACACTCCTACCTTGTTGCCATCCTTCCCTGCACCAGAGGTTTCAAAACCAAGATTCCTACCTTCACTGTTCTTCTCCATTTTGACTAATGCCAATTTCTTGTTTAGTCAATAATCTAACATTACAAAGCTATCCACACATAAAACTATAGTTGCTTAAAAAATTTAAATTCAAATTCTTTAAGATTTAAATTTAGAAGCTATCCATCGTAATTTTATATAAAAACATTTGGAAGCCTCACATTTTTTAAAAAGAAAGGCATTAAGGCACTTCTAATGTAGACGAGGACATCCAATGTGTGTGGTAAAGAACACATTGACCAAAGAGGAACTAGGAACATTATTGGACAAAGTAAACCAAAAATAAAAACGTAGTCTAGCTGAAAACAAATTAAAATAGATCTAAATGCACTGAATATCATGTAGCCACGTCCTCGTGCACCACACGCATTAATAATTAGTTTCTAGATGATGTATAAAATAATTAGTTTCTATACCCATTCACATATTAATAATTAGTTTCTAGAAGATGTATATAATAACGAAGGCAGCCAGGTAGAATCTCACCTTTCCTGAGGATAGAAGTTCAATCTTACCTTTCCTGAGGATAGAAGTTCTCTTTCTTGACGAATGAGAGCCTTCACGACTGCAGCTCTTCTGCGAGTGACTTCCTTCAACATTGCATGCAGTTTTTTGTTTGGAAACCATCGATTTACGAAAGGAACAAAGTCTCTCCATGAGCAGTAGTCCTCAATGTCCAAAGGATCACCGACCATGAGATAATACATATCTTGCACGCTTACAATTATTAGATAATCAATAAAACCTCAATTTCTTAACTAAGAAAGACAGATCGACAAACACCAAACCAATATTTACAAACATGAAGAAGCATTAAAATGCACTAGTAAAAACAAACAATCCAACATATACACAACAAAAGAAACAAAAAAAAAAAAAAAAAATTACATACCAAACAATCAATTCAGGTTGCTTATCAGATTCCTCTTTAAAATGGTGAAAGCCACTCTTTATTTTCCCTGTTTAAAAACAAGGAGGGAGTTATTCAGAGAGGTTCACCCCATTATTTCGAGAAAGCTCCCTAAATTCGGATGACGGGCTGGTCATCACCCTCCGTGGTTTCTGATGAGTACGCATTGAACCTACGGAATCGAGTCTGGCATTGAACCAGTAGATTGCAGGGTGTGTATTTAGGGGCATCCGCCCCCTGTCCACTCGTCTGTCTCTGCCCCCTTGCGATCAAAACTCCCCCTCCTCCGACCGAAATGAATGGCTTGCATAGAGGACAACCTATCTGCCAACCATTTTATAATCTCCTTTATCTAATGGTAGTTTTAGCGTCCTTGCGGGCAAAGCAATTCAAACGCCCGTTGAAAGTAGCCTTAAAGTTTTTTTTGCTAAGGTTTTTGAAAGTGACCTTGAAAAACATTGTGTTAAGTTTTTGTGTGTTTTTTAAAGTTTTGTTTTGGTTATGATTGCACGGCCTACGAAATAGTCATTCTCACTAGATTAAAAGAATCGGATAAAATACTCAGATAAGTGTGGGAGAAAGGCATATATCAATCCACTAAAAGGCTCACAACATCCAATACCTTGAGAAATCCAAATAAGATGTATTTATATTTAAGATTTTATTATTATTATTACTTATATGAGAATTATTATTAATTTTTGCTTAACATTTGATGTGGTTTAGATGTTGTTACTATAACTTTAGTTTAATAAGTAAAACCAAGTTAACATGATCTCAACCTTTTAAGACATCAAACTAGGTTAGTCAATGGGCAAACACTTGATTATTATCATTTGATCTATCTTCTTTTGAGTATGTCATGGTTTGAACTTGGGTCTCCTTAAATGGAACCCAAAGCTAAACAAATAATTGTTATGATATCTTTAGATATTAAGGGAAAAAACTCGCAAGGGTTAGGTGGATTGGTAAGTGCAGGTGTGGTTGGGCACTTACCAAGAAGAGACCTAGGTTCAAACCTTAGGGGAAGCCAATCCTTTGCAAAGGTAGTAGTCTTCTTTGAATCTTTTGAATGTGCTTCAGATCGATAATGATGGTACAAATCTTAAGCGATCGGTGCTCCCCATATCATGTTGGATCAACAAAAATGAGATAAATAGGTTTGTATGGAGCAATCCCTACGGTTTGAAGCCTACACTGACTAGTTACTGAAAATAGTGGTTGTAACCAACTCTCCTATGTAATAAAAAATATTAAAGGAAAAAAGGTCCTGTTGGGGACACCTTGACTATAGGTTTCATCTCAATGACCTTAGTTTAAATTAATCAATGGGCAAACACTTGGTTACTACCATTGATCTATTGGTTACTACTACTTGATCTATCTTCTTTTGAGTACGTCATGGTTGAACCTAGGTCTCCTTAAAGAGAGACCAAAGCTAAACATACAATTGTTATGATATCTTTAGACAATAAGGGAAAAAAGTATCCTTTTGGATACACATTGATGATATATTTCATCTTAGTAACCTTAGTTCGAATCACAAGGAGAGAGTGTGACCTCATTTATGCCAATTTATGTACTTCATGTTACTTGAAAATAAATAAATAAAGCAGTACCAATATGACCTATCTTCTTTTGGATATGTTGTGGTTTGAACCTAGGTCTCCTTAAAGAGAGCCCAAATCTAGATGAATAATTATTGTGATCTCTTTAAATATTAAGGGAAAAAATGGTCCTTTTGAGAAAACCCCAACCATATGTTGTTGACGTTTCATCTCAATGACCTTATCACAAAGAGCTAGTGTGACCTCATTTATGTCAACCATTGTACTTCATATTACTTTAAAATAAATAAAGAAATAGATTTGCATTGAATAATTATATTTTAAGAAAGGTTTTAAAATAGGTTGAGAGGTATAACCAAAGCTAGATGAACAATTATTGTGATCTCTTTAGATATTAAGGGATAAAATATCCTTTTGGAAATATGCTAATGGTATGTTGTTGGGTTTCATTTCAATGACCTTAGTTCCAATCACAAGGGAGTGTGACCCATTTATGCCAAACTATGTACTTCTTATTACTTCAAAATAAATAAATAAAGGAATGGATTTATATTGGATAATTATATATTTGGAAAGGCTTTTATATAATTATAGATTTTTAAAATAGGTTGAGACTAGAGCATTTTTTTATTAAAATGTATTCCTATTTAATGTGAGCCCAAATATTTTATACATTTTATGGTTAAATTGTGGCTAGTGAGATTCCTAAGGGAAAAAATAGTCCTTGTGGTGACACCCAAATGGTATGTTGTTGGTGTTTCATCTTAGAAACCTTAGTTCAAATCACAAGGGAGAGTGATCCCATCTATGTCAATTGGTGTACTTTATCTTAAAAATAAATAAATAAAGGAATGGAATGCATTGAATTATTATATATTTATAAGGTTTTTAATGTAATTATGCATTTTAAAAATACGTTGAGACAGTTTTTTGGGAGATTTTTTTTTCAAACTTGGGTTAATGAATAAATAAACAAATGCACACTAGAAGCACATTGTACAATTGCATTCATTAAAAAATTAATAGTGTCAATGTTTAATGTTGAAAGGAAGGAAAGATCACTCATTGAGTGGTGAATGTTGTACATGTAAACATTGGAAATTGTTGGCATGCAATCAAACTTGACATACAAAGTCAAATCATACAATTATATTATAAAGGAGGTTATAAAAAGACTAGGTCCATCTAGACCAAGTGCCTTGTTAGGATGGAAAGAGAAAATTACTTCATGGATCTCCTCCATAGATATCTTCTCCATCATTCTTTCATTTTGTCCTTGAATGATAATTGGTGGAATATTTTACAAAAACATTCTTGTGCCTCCTTATATTGCCTAGAATATGATAAAATATTTTTGAAATAATTAATTGTTTCCTTATTTATATTTTTTTGTACTCAATATTTCTTCCATCTAGAGTAAAAAATATATTTGATATGACGAACACAAAGAATTATTTTTGTTGTAGAATGAACATTTTTGTATTTTTACCTCCTTAAGCCATTTCTCTCTAGATTTTTAGAACCAATATGATTCCTCCATTTTAAATGCATTATGATAGTTAGAAATTAATTGTTTTTCTTTCACATAAAAATCCTAGTCCATTTGACTAATTTCTATTATATCATGTTAATTTTTGAGCTTCGATTCAATTTATTTATTTTCTTTAAAAATATCACGAAAATATTTAGCATTCCATATCGTCATTTACCCCTTTAAATATTGCAACTTTTGAACAAGCATGTACATACACAATCATTTAAATTTTGATTCATCCCACCATAACATCACCATATGAAAATAATCAGGGTCTTGGAACCACATAGATTGGAAGTGAAACGAATCTGGATGAATATTATTAGGTAACTCACAAGTCAAAAGAATGGATTTGTGATTTGATCCTACTTGCAATAAAATATTTGAAGAGATTGTATACTTTATTTGTAATTATTTATTAGATAACAAGAATCTATCCAATATTTTTGCTATATGATTTTGTCCAATGCATATATTATCCCATGTATAATGAAATCTTGAGGGACTAACATCCAAAAGGTCATTTGAATTGACAAATAAAACAAAATATTGCATTGATTCATACCATCTTGGAATGTCACCCTTATTTTTCAAAGGAGATATTAAAATTGACCCCAAGAATCCATAGATTATAATGAATCATCATTGTATTTGACAAAAATATGCTAAGGTCCTTTCAACATATTTCATGAGTAATTATAGTTAGAGCATATACATTTATAATACTAACTCTGATGTTTTTCTCTTTCCTACAAAATAATCCAAAAACCCAATTAATTTTGGCTTGTAATAGTTTTCCATCCTATTTGCATTTGTCACATACTACTAAAATACCATCTAAATCTCTTGTAGAAGAAAATCTAAATAATCACTTGTCTTCGAAATCTTTTAAAGTGTCCTTACATTCCTCACTGCTTAACTTTGTTTCTTGTATTAAAATAAACTTGGGACTATAACAACCTATTAATTCCTTAATAATTCAGTTTTTAGGGGTTTTATTCATACCTCTAATATTCCCTAATATCATTTTTATAATAAACACTTTTTATTTTTATTAATGGGCTTAGCCCCACTTCTTGTTAAGACTTATGATATTTTTATTTAGCTTCCCATATCAATATCCTTTTGAGTTTCTTTTTATATTTGTTCTTGTTTTGATGGCCTTCCTGTCTTCCTTTAATTTCTAGCAACACTTCCATTTTCATTAGTTCCATCTATTTTTTTGTTTTTTTTTTATATTGTTAATAATGTGCCTTATCTTCTAAAGATTTATGTTTTCCTAAATATTCAAAAGTGCAAGGAATAAAATCATTAGCATTTTCTTCTTTTGTTACCCTAAAAAATCTAAATTTCATAGATGACATTCCCTAGTCATTACTTTCTTATGGTAGCTTGGAAACCTAAATTTCCTTGGATATCCATTTTTTAATTATACTTCTCTTTAAATCCTAAAGTGTAAGGAATACATTTTGTACTACTTTCATTTTTATTGTAAGGATAATATTTTATGCTACTCGAGGACTTGCAACTTTACCAAACACATATTTATTACATATCCCACCTGACTTCCAACACATATTTATTTATATTTTGTTATATTAAAAATTGATAACACTTTATTCATATGGGATAGGACTCCAAGTTGTTAGGGTGACAAATAGAGCTGGTATTAACCCACATTTATTAAATAAGCTAAAATCAATAAAACCTCCATCTCTTAATAAGAAATACAGATTGACAAACACCAAACAAATATTTATAAACACGAAGAAGCATTGAAATGCACTAGTAAAAACAAAAAATCCAACATATACAAAGCAAAAGAAACAAGCCAAGAAAATTACATACCAAACCAACAAATAAAAATAAAATAAAATGAGAGATCTATTAGAATCTCTATAACAATCGATTTTGGTTGCTTATCAAATCTCTTTAAAATGGTGAAAGTCGCTCTCTCATTTTCCCTTTAAAAACAAGAAAGGAGTTATTCAGAGAGGTTCACCACACCTATCCCAACATGAAGCTCGGTCCATTATTATTATTATTATTATTATTATTATTATTATTATTCATATGGGAATTATTGTTAATTTTTACTTAATATTTTATGGGGTTTAGATGTTGTTACTATAACTTTAGTTTAATAGGTAAAACCAAGTTCACATGATCCCAAACTCTTAAAACATCAAACTAGGTTAGTCAATGAAAAAAAAAATTATTATCATCCAACCTATCTTCTTCTGAGTATATTATGGTTTTAACCTGGGTATCCTTAAAGGGAACCAAAAGCTAAACAAATAATTGTTATGATATTTTTAGATATTAAGGGGAAAAAACCCCAAGGGCAAGGTGGATTGGTAAGTGCAAGTGTGGTTGGGCACTTACCAAGAAGAGACCTAGGTTCAAACCTTGGGGGAATCCAACATTTGAAAAGGTAGTAGTCTGCTTTTAATCCTTTGAGTGTGCGCCAGACTGACAATGACAGTACGAATCTCAAGAAATCGATGATCCCCATATCATATCGATATAACAAAATCTAGATAGATAGGTTTGTTGGGAGCAGTCCCTATGGTTTGAACCCTGTGCTAACTAGTTACTAAAAATAGTGGTTGTAATTAACTCTCCTATGTAATAAAAAATAAAGATATCAAAGGGAAAAGGGTTATTTTAGGGACACCCCGACGACATGTTTCATATCAGTGATATTAGTTTGAATTATTCAATGGGTAAACACTACGTTACTAAACCGATTGGTTACTACTACCTAACTTATCTTCTTTTGAGTACATCATTGTTTGAACTTGGGTCTCTTTAAAGAAAGCCTAAATATAGACAAGCAATTGTTATGATCTCTTTAGATATTAAGGGGGAAAAGGATAATTTTGGAGATACACCAATGATATGTTTCATATCAGTAACCTTAGTTTGAATCACAATGAGAGGGTGTGACATAATTTATGCTAATTTTTGTACTTCATGCTACTTGAAAAAAAAAAGATGATGCAGGAGTATTCAGCAGTGTAAGAGTAATCTTGCATCATCAAAACTTGAATTTGTTTTATTTTGTTCTAAATTTTATTTATTTTTTTAGAGGATGGATAAATAGACCCAATGGTGAAAGAATCACCCCAATATCCTGAGCGGTTTGGGAGATATGTAAGTTTTATGGTAAAAACCTTGCCAAAACGGTGAAAATCCTGCTACTAAAACTTGCAGGTAAATTTTAAGGCCTTAGAGGCCTCATACAGGGGTGAAAATTAGGTGTAATATCCTATTGGAAATTACATCAACATAGGTCTTTTCGAGATATTTCTAAAAAGGTGTACTAATAGTCAATCCGAGCAATGGGAAAGGAGTTATGACCCCGAGAAGTTTACCCCTAAAATTAAAATTTCAAATGGATTTTTTTAAGCAGGAAAAGAGAAAATAGGGTATTTAAAAATTGTAAAAAGGGGTCTGGTTTTGTATCCTCATTCTCATGAAAGTAATAGAAGAGCTCTGGCATTGTTTTGGCAACTTTCTCTATTTTGGGAAGGATGTTTGTGTTCTGTTGATTATAGTCTTACTTCAAAAGTGGTACCAAGCTTGTCTGTATTCTTTTGGATATGTTGTGGTTTGAACCTAGGTCTCCTTAAAGAGAGCCCAAAACTAGACGAATAATTAATGTGATCTCTTTAAATATTAAGGGAAAATATGTCCTTTCGAGAACACCCCAACCGTATGTTGTTGATATTTCATCTCAATGACCTTAAAACAAAGAGGGAGTGTGATCTCATTTATGCCAAATCATGTACTTCATATTACTTTAAAATAAATAAATGGATTTGCATTGAATAATATATATTAATAAATGTTTTAAAATAGGTTGAGAGGTATAGCCAAAGTTAGACGAACAATTATTGTGATCTCTTTAGATATTAAGGGAAAAAAGGTCCTTGTGGGAACATGCTAATAGTATGTTGTTGGGTTTCATCTCAATGACCTTAGTTCAAATCACAAGGGAGTGTGACCCATTTATGCCAAATTATGTACTTATTATTACTTCAAAATAAATATAAAAAGGAATGGATTTACATTCGATAATTATATATTTGGAAAGGTTTTAACATAATTATACATTTTTTTATAGGTTGAGACCGAAACTTTTTTATTAGAAATTATTCCTCTTTAATGAGAGCCCGAAGATTTTATACATTTTATGGTTAACTTGTGGCTAATGAGATTCCAAAGACATTATACATTGTATGATCTCTTTAGATATTAAGGAAAAAAAAAGTCCTTGTGGGGACACCTAAATGGTATGTTGTTGGTGTTTCATCTTAGTGACCTTAGTTCGAATCATAAAGAAGAGTGATCCCATTTATGTTAACTGGTGTACTTTATATTACTTAAAAATAATTAAATAAAGGAATTAAATGCATTGAATTATTATATATTTAGAAGGGTTTTAATGTAATTATACATTTTAAAAATACGTTGGAAGATTTTTCAAACTTGGGTCAATGAATAAATAAAGGAATGCACACTAGAAGCACATTATACAAGTGCATTTATTATGTATTTAAATATATTCAATGTTGAAGGTTGAAAGGAAGGAAAGATAACTCATTCAATGGTGAATGTTGTACATGTAAACATTGGGAAAAGTTGATATGCAATTAAACTTGACATACAAAGTCAAATCATACAACTGTATCATAAAGGAGGATATAAAAAGACTAGGTCAAATCACAACTGTTTTTTGGACCATAAGAGGTCAGTAAAACATCACCCTCTTAGGGATTGATGTCTCTAAGAGGGTGGTTTAAAAAACCCTCATAATGATAAACTAAGTTGGTTTTCGAGGTGGTTTTTAATCGCCCTAATAAATACAAAGATGGTGGTTTTTCAAGCCAGTTTTAACTACCCTTGTATGTTGTAGACTTTTTACAATGCTCTCATAGATGATGGCTGAATAAACACCCTTAAATACCATTTTTTATGTAGTGTTAATGTGGAATTAAGGATGAACTTTGAGTGTCTAACTAAATTAAAACTTTAGTGAGGAAAAAAATTTTAACCTTTGATAACAATGTGGACTTTGAAAATAATTTGGAAAATAATCACTAGTGAAGGCAATTGGGAGAACCTAGAGTAGCGACTTTACCAATTAGTTTGAAAAGAGAAAACACTAGATGGCTAAAAGCATAGGAGGGTTGGGTAAAGTTGAACTTTTGTCAAGCTACTAAAAGATACCCAAGAAGAGATAAGGGATGATGAGTCATTCAAAATAAGAAAGGTAAAGTGTTATGAGCTTATGCAGAAAGTTATGGGATAAAAAGTAATCATTATAAGCCCTAAACTCTGATGCTATGTTAGACTCTATGAATATTCTCAAGGATCTTAAGAAAGGAAAAGTTGATAACTAGCAGGTATTAGGTTTAATTAAGGATATCTCATCCCTATTAAAATAATGGTAGAGGTGAAGATATTACATATATATCAAAAAGGAACTATTTTACTTGATTTTTTGAAAAACATTGGAGTTTATTTTGATCATAGGAACATATGGAAAAATAATTTTCTCTTATCTCTTTTAAGGATTACCTCATTAGAGGTAGAAGAAAATTCTATTCCATAGGGTGTTATATTTTGATGTTGTCGGTATTATTATTGCTTTTGGGGTCTTTTGGTGCTACTGATGTGATTGTATGTTGTAGCTATTATAATAGTTGTGTTTCTAGTGAATGTTGTTGTAATGTGATTATGATTTTATTACTACTATTTATATTACCTATTATTGAAAATTAGAGTGATTGCGACTACTGTTGATGTGGAATCATATCAAACATTTCTTCCTTGCTAGAAATAGATTTTGATTTCATTCATAGTGTTGTTTTTTCTCTGGTTGTATTTTAGGATTTTTGTTGAAACTTTAAAATCATCTCATGTTATCCAGTGAGTATATTTATGTTTATCTTATAACCTTGGATAAATTAAATTCTCTAACAAGGTTGGGACCCTTCCAAAACTTCTTTTTTTCACCACTACCAAAAAGACATCATAGACTTCAAATAGGTTCCCATGACAAAAGTTCAGGTTTAAGGGTATCATATTAGGACTTCAATGTATGGGTTTAATATAGATGACTTAGTAGCATAAGTTCCATGGATTGATGGTTTAGGGACTAAATATCCTAACATTTGTATGGATTGAAATTTTAAATTGAACTATGTACAGTCCCAAAGTGTAGCTTTTACAATAGTAAGTCTCACATATTAAAAATCATAGGCTTTACATAGGGTGATAATACTTATTCATCTATATTCATACTCTATTATGTGCTAGGAACTTGAGGTTTGCATATTTCAAATATTTCATATAAAATAACAAGTATTATGATGTCTTAGGAACTATTCTCCATAAATCAATGGCCTAATAGATGAATGTCTCTAAAATATTAGTTTTAATGGTAAAAGGTCTAAATATTTGGAGGTCCAAGGCATCAAAGAAAAATATCTATAATTAGGTTATAGTTAGGAAAAGCTTATGTTAAGAAATTTATCTTGGTTATGGTTAGTATAAAGTCTATAGTTAGATAAATTCTACAATTAAGTTATGCTCAGGTAAAAGTCTATCATTTTCTTACTACCCAAGGTTTAATATTTTAAAGGTTTTAGGTTATAGGATATTAGAATTTGAGGACGACAACTTTCCATCATGTAGGTATTTCATACTTTGCCACTGTCATGGCAATATTCAAACTCCATATAAATTGTGTATCAATGTGTAAAGGAAATTATAGTACACTACTTGTTACATAACTAAACATCCATATAAATTGTGTGTTAGGAATAAAGGAAATTATAGTAAATTGCTTGTTACATAATTTTAATTCACCTCATAATAGAATATAAAAACAATTATAAATAAAAATTTAATTTCAACCTAAAAAGATTCATATAAAGCAAATACTAATAACAATACTACAATAAAAACAAGACAATAATTAATTAAAAACAATTCACATATTTTTTTTCGAAGTTTTGTTAAAAACTAAATAGAAAAATAAAATATCACGTATATACCAAATTAATATTTAACCATTAACAATTCAAACATTTCTTATGAGCAAGGAAAATGTATTAAATATTTACTTAAAATTATAAAAAAAAATAACCCATTCTAAATATAAAAGTACAATTTCTTGGAGTAAAGAAGGTACATATTTACACAAATTCATAAAATTATCCAATACTACAAAAAATCATCTACACATAAAAATGAAACTTATAGTTTATTCAATCAAAAATAAAAAAAGAGACATGCAAAGGTGATGTTATTGAAATAATAAAGACAAAATTCTTTTTTTAAAACTCAAAATCATATGAAACTTCAACTAACAACTATACAAAATATAACACTTCTTAAGAGGGATCAATAATACAATTGAAAAATTATGGAGATATATTTCAATTGATAGGGATCATTATGCTATCAACAAAAATGATATGCAAATTGTATGAAAGATTCATCTATCATGCTAATAAACTAGAGCAATAAAAATAAAATAAATATTCTTTAAATTTCAAATAAAACATAATCTATAAATTAAAGTAAAATTGCTTTAAGCGACATTGGAAAGTACTACTTTAGAATCACACCAATAATATAACATTATTAAGCTATTCACACAAAATAATAATTGCTTGGAAAGTTTAAATTCAAATTCTATATAGTGAAGAAAGACCCACCCTCATCGCTCCCCACTCCAAAATAAAAATAAAAATCATTATTTTATAAAAACATTTAGAAGCTTCATGTCATGCAAACATACTTCAATTATATAGATTATTGTTTAATATTATTTATAAGAATTATATAATTTTTTTATTAATAAAATCAGGGGGTTTTAAGGTGGATCATAGTTGTTTTTTTGTGTTATTAATTATATACCTCTTTTCATACCTACTACTGCATTATGATTGTCTAGAAGATATAAGGAAAATATGGTTCTATTTTACTCTTGAAATACAAAATTGCATAAAATAGGGCACTCAACATAAGTTATTTCAAGTGACCAACTCCTCTTCATCAATAGGCATCATCGTTAAGTGAACGATTCCTCTCCATAAATAGGCATCTTCATCAAGTGACTGAATAATCCGAGTCAACCAAAGAACCACATCCATTCCTTATCCCAATGATTTTACTTAATGCTGGCTTATTTCTGTCAATAGGCATCATCTTCAAGTGATGGAATCCTTGGACATTTATTGTTTGTATAGTTAGTCGATAAACGAAGGTCCCTAACGTACAAATAGAAGAGCATGTACAGATATTCCCATCTGGATCTACCAAGGCTGCCTTCACCTCCTGCATTCACTACCCCTTGGAGGGATGCTCCTCTGTCCACATGTATTCATCCTATGTTTTTTCTCGACAGTCATAGGATTGAAACTCTAGCACAACATAACAACCCCAGCACAATATAGAAAAATAGAAACAATAAAATTAAGTAGGGAAAATAGCATGTGCCCACCAAAAGAAAATGATTCAAAAGAGTATAAGGAAGACGGTGAAAATAAAGAGAATGCGAAAGACTCTATTGACATGGTTGTTGATAAATACCATGGGCATGGTGATGGTAGCAATAGACACCACACACCACTCTCCACATTGATTTCTATTGAATCGAGCTCCTCTGCCTATGAGGACTCAAATAATCAATCACAACCCTCATCTATCAAACATAAACTTACAACTTTCATGTCCTTCATCGTCATGGCCCTCTAAGCCATACGATATCCTAGATAATATAGTAAGGTTGTATAGAGTTTTAATTAATTTATCATGATAATATAAGCAGGTGATCTTTTTAGAACATGGTTTTAAGCATAAAAGTTTATTTTTATCTTGACCACATTGTTAGGGTTATAATTTTATAACTGGGATTTTGTTCTGATTATTTAAGAGGTATTGGAAAGATTAGAGGGAGATCAATAATTTTATAAGATAAGGTATGAAAAATGCTCTAAAGGTCCTTAAAAATGTAAAACGAAAAATTTATTAAAAACAACAATTTTTAGATGAATCACCATATTTTCATATGAGTGACCTTCTAACTCATGAAAGGTAAACCACCATATTTCCATATAGTTGATCTCCCATATAATAATTAAGCTTATAATATTAGCCTATAATATTTAATTTGTTTAGGGTTTATTTTTAGAGACATGACATAATTGCATAGATTTAAAGATTAAGTGTTTAAAGTTATAAAAGAATCATCTATAAAGTTAATATTTGGTTAATGTGGTGACCTAGCATGTTGGTCCATGTGTTGTCCTAGGATTTTTGGTAGTTTGTGTTCATTCTCTGGAAGCTTGTGTTGGCCTCTATGTTGTGCTTGCTTTGTGGGTGTTATTATGTTGGCTTCTCCTCCCTCGACTTCGTCTGAAGCTGGAAACGATATGAATGGCTCTGGAGGAGAACAAATAACCTAGGAAATTTATTCCCAAGGTGTACCACGAGGTATTTCTAAACCTAAGTTTGTGAATCCTCTGCATGAATTCAATCATGCATGTTATTGGTTTGAAAACAATACTCTTATAGGGTATTTTTTGGGTCAAATTCCTCCTTAGCATGTCCTTAGGAACTGGATTGAGCAGTATCAGTGTTCGTATGGGATTCAAGTCAACCATGTCCAAAATCTCTCTAAGGATTTTTTTCATTTCCAATTTGGTAGTCCTAACCAAGCCTAGAAGGTCCTCAATAATGGTCTTAGTTACATTAATAGTTCACTGCTTATTTTTCAGTCGTGGAGCTAGGATTTCAAAGTTTCTAATTTTATTTCCCTGTTCGTCCCTATTTGGGTAGAACTCTCAGACCTCCCCACTGCATACTAGCCCTTTTTGGGAGCAGTCCCTATGGTTTGAACCCTGTGCTAACTAGTTACTAAAAATAGTGGTTGTAATTAACTCTCCTATGTAATAAAAAATAAATATATCAAAGGGAAAAGGGTTATTTTGGGGATACCCAGACGACATGTTTCATATTAGTGATATTAATTTGAATTATTCAATGGGTAAACACTAGGTTACTATCATCCAACCTATTGATTACTACTACCTAACCTATCTTCTTTTGAGTACATCATTGTTTGAACCTGGGTCTCTTTAAAGAGAGCCCAAATATAGACAAGCAATTGTTATGATCTCTTTAGATATTAAGGGGGAAAAGGATAATTTTGTAGATACACCAATGATATGTTTCATCTTAGTAACCTTAGTTTGAATCACAAGGAGAGGGTGTGACCTAATTTATGCTAATTTTTGTACTTCATGCTACTTGAAAAAAAAATAAAGATGATGCAGGAGTATTCAACAATGTAAGAGTAATCTTGCATCATCAAAATTTGTATTTGTTTTATTTTGTTCTAAATTTTGTTTAGTTTTTTAGAGGATAGATAAATAGACCCAATGGTGAAAGAATCACCCCAAGATACCAAGCGGTTTGGGAGATATGTAAATACACCGAATATCATGTAGAGTCTATAATAAATTATAAGGCTAGACAACTTTGATGAGACGTGTTTTTGCTGGTGGAAACAACTTATGCTCGTTATTATAGCTATCGGTCAATCTCCTTTTTCAAGCTTGGGACAAATGAGGCCAGTAACCTTATGGTTAACAATATTCAAATCCAAACCCATATTTTTTAAATTATAGTATGAACATTCAAATCAATAACCTTGGGCAGCCAAACAAAATAAATTTAAATTTTGAGGGATTTACAAATGGAGGTGTTAAAAGTGAAACAATAATAGAAATATTTCACTATGTAAAAAAATATTATAATATTTTTTAATTAAAATATAATAATTTATTAATAAAAACATTATAATATTAATACATTTATTAGTTCACTTATAAATACTTTACTCTTATAATATTTCCACATAATACACATGTTTACTAATATCTAAATAATCAAAGACTTCCACCTCTATGCTGCTAACCATTGCCTTTGGATTAAACGTTTCTGGGCGTGAGGATGGTCATGAGAGGACGAAGCTTGTGAGTGCCTGTATTTATTATCGTCTCGTAGTCCTCCTCGTGTCCTGCAGGCATTTCCCACATGAAATTCTGAGAAATCCTGGCAAGTGCCACAACCTGCACAAAGTCGCTTGCCCGCTCCAAATGTCATCGTCCTCTGTAGATCATATTCTTCTCCGAACACCAGCTATATCTCTAGTTTCCACTCCATATCTGAACATAAATCGATTCACTCCTCAGAATTTTAGTTGCATTAAAACTCGATTCTTTTTCCAATGAAAACATGTTCTAGATTTATTACCTGCCATCCTGCCGGGACATGGTAGCCGTCAATCTCCACATGACCCACACCAAAGTAATGTGAGTTGTAGTTGTACTTTCCAGGATTTCTCCATATTCATTAGTTCCCATATTGTCGTCTCCAATTGCTTCTCTCGTAGACCCTCACCTTCCTTGAGTAACATGTCCAGATATCCCTTCGCCTCCTTAACCCATTCACATATTAATAATTAGTTTCTAGACGAAGTATATAATTAGTTTCGTGCGATCGTTGTGTTTTACCTATATAATATATTTCTGTAATTCTACGCTGCTTTATTAAAGCTGCGGGTCATTGGTTGAGTCTGGGTATGAGAAATCCCAAAATGGTTATCCATACCTGGGAGTAGGTAACTCTAAATTTCATTCTAAAATCTACAGCTAACTATGAAGATATTGCTCACTATACCAAACACATATTAATTACATATCCTACACGACTTCCAACATATTTATATTTTATTAAATTAAGAACTGATAACGCTTTTTTCATATGGGATAAGACTCTAAGTTGTTAGGGTGATAAACAGAGCTGTTGTTAACCCACATTTATTAGATAATTAATAAAACCTCCATTTCTTAACTAAGAAAGACAGATCGGCAAACACTAGATGAATATTTACAAACATGAAGAAGCATTAAAATGCACCAGTAAAAATAAACAATCCAACATATACACAGCAAAAGAAAAAAAAATTAAAAAAAAATACATACCAAACAAATGATTCAGGTTGCTTATCAAATTCCTCTTTAAAATGGCGAAATTCGCTATTTCTTTTCCCCTTTAAAAACGGGAAGGGAGTTATTCAGAGAGGTTCGTCCCATCATTTCGGGGACCTACGAAATCGAGTCTGATATGGAACCAGCAGATTGGAGGTGTGTATTGAGGGGCATCTGGCCCCTGTCTACTCGTCTATATCTATCCCCTTACAATAAAAACTCCCCCTCCGACCGGAATGAATCGTTTGCATAGAGGACAACCTATCTCCCAACCATTTTATAATTTCCTTTATCTAATGGTAGTTTTAGCTTCCTTGCGGGTGAAGCAATTCAAATGCCCATTCAACATTCTCAAAGTATTTTTTGTTAAGGTTTTTGAAAGTGACCTTGACAAACATTGTGTTAAGTTTTTTGTGTGGTTTTTAAAGTTTTGTTTTTGTTATAATTGCACGGCCTACGAAATAGTTATTTTCACTAGATTAAAAGAATCCGACAAAATACTCAGATAAGTGTGGGAAAAAGGCATATATCAATCCATTAGACAAATCCAAATAAGATGTATTTATATTTAAGACATCAAACTAGGTTAGTTAATGGGTAAATATTTGGTTATTATCATCCGACTTATTTTTTTTTTATTACACTATGGTTTGAACTTGGGTCTCGTTAAATGGAACCCAAAGCTAAACAAATAATGGTTATGATATGTTTAGATATTAAGGGAAAAAACCCTCAAGGGCTAGGTGGATTGGTAAGTGCAGTGTGGTTGGGCATTGGGCACTTACCAAGAAGAGACCTAGGTTCAAACCTTAGAGGAAGCCAACTTTTTGCAAAGGTAGTAGTCTGCTTTGAATCCTTTGAGTGTGCTCTAGATCGACGATGATGGTATGAATTTCGAGCGATCGATGGTCCTCATATCACGTTGGATCAACAAAAATGAGATATATAGGTTTGTATGGAGCAATCCCTATGGTTTGAATCTTGTGTTGACAAGTTACTAAAAATAGTGGTTGTAACCAACTCTCATATGTAATAAAAAATATTAAAGGAAAAAAGATTTTATTGGGGACACCTCGGCGATATGTTTCATCCTAGTGACCTTAGTTTGAATTATTCAATGGGTAAACACTTGGTTACTAACATCCGATCTATAGGTTACTACTACTTGATCTATCTTCTTTTCAGTATGTCATGGTTTGAACCTAGGTCTCCTTAAAGAGAGCCCAAAGCTAGAAAAACAATTGTTATGATCTCTTTAGATAATAAGGGAAAAAAGTATCCTTTTGGAGACGCACTGATGATATGTTTTATCTTAGTAACATTAGTTCAAATCACAAGGAGAGAGTGTGACCTCATTTATGTCAATTGTTGTACTTCACGTTACTTGAAAATAAATATATAAAACAGTATCACTGACCTATATTCTTTTGGATATGTTGTGGTTTGAACCTAGGTCTCCTTAAAGAGAGCCCAAAGCTAGACGAATAATTGTTGTGATCTCTTTAAACATTAAGGGGAAAAATTGTCCTTTTGAGAACACCTCAACTGCATGTTGTTGACGTTTCATCTCAATGACCTTATGACAAAGACGAAGTGTGACCTCATTTATGCCAACCATTGTACTTCATATTACTTTAAAATAAATAAATAAAGAAAAGGATTTGCATTGAATAGTTATATATTAAGAAAGGTTTTAAAATAGGTTGAGAGGTATAACCAAAGCTAGATAAAAAATTATTACGATATCTTTGGATATTAATGGGAAATTAGGTCCTTGTGGAAACATGCTAATGGTATGTTGTTGGGTTTCATCTCAATGACCTTAGTTCCAATCACGAGGGAATGTGACCCATTTATGCCAAACTATGTACTTCTTATTACTTCAAAATAAATAAATAAAGGAATAGATTTACATTGGATAATTTTATACTTGGAAAGGTTTTAATATAATTATACCTTTTTTAAATAGGTTGAGACCAGAGCATTTTTTATTAAAACTTGTTCCTCTTTAATGAGAACCTGAAGATTTTATACATTTTATGGTTAAATTATGGTTAATAAGATTCCAAAGACATTATACATTGTATGATCTCTTTAGATATTAAAGTAAAAAATAGTCCTTGCGGGGACACCCGAATGGTATGATTGTATGATCTCTTTAGATATTAAAGGAAAAAATAGTCCTTGCGGGGACACCCAAATGGTATGTTGTTGGTGTTTCATCTTAGAAACCTTTGTTCGAATCACAAAGGAGAGTGATCCCATTTATGTCAACTAGTATACTTTATATTACTTAAAAATTAATAAATAAAGGAATGGAATGAATTGAATTATCATATATTTATAAGGTTTTAAATGTAATTATACCTTTTAAAAATACGTTCAAACAATTTTTCAGGAGATTTTTTTTCAAACTTGGGTCAATGAATTAATAAAGGAATGCACACTAGAAGTACATTATACAACTGCATTCATTAAAAAATTAAATAGCGTCAATGTTGAAGGTTGAAAGGAAGGATATATCACTGATTGAGTGGTGAATGTTGTGCATGCAAACATTGGGAAAATTTGGCATGCAATTAAACTTGACATACAAAATCATATAATACAATTGTATGATAAAGAAGTTTATAAAAAGACTAGGTCAAATCACAACTATTGTTTGGACCATAGGAGGTCAATAAAAAATCACCTTCTTAGGGATTGATGTCTCTAAGAGGATGGTTTAAACAACCCTCATAATGATAAACTAAGGCAATTGTTGAGGTGGTTTTTAACCGCCTTAATAAACACTAAGAGGGTGGTTGTTCAAGGCAGTTTTTAAGTGCCCTTGTATGTTGTGGACTTTTTACTACTCTCATAGATAGTGGCTGAATAAATGTCGTTAAAGACCATTTTTTATGTAGTGTTAAGGTGGAAGTAAGGATGAACTTTGACTGTCTAACTAAATTAAAATTATAGTGAGAAAAAATTTCTAACCTTTGATAACAGTGTCGACTTTGAAACTTTGAGAATAATTTGGAAAATAAGATCACTAGTGAAGGCAATTTGGAGAACCTAGAGTAGCAACTTTACCAATTAGTTTTAAAAGAGAAAACACTAGATGGCTAAAATTAGAGGAGGGCTGGATGAAGTTGAACTTTTATGGAGCTATAAAAAGATACCCAAGTAGAGATAGGGAAGGAGGAGTAATTTAAAATATGAAGGGTAAAATGTTATGAGCTTATGCAAAAAGTTATGGAGTACAAAGTAATCATTATAAGCCCTAAAATCTGATGCTATGTTCATAAAAAAAATTCAAAAGGTGGATTGATAAATAGATCATAGTTTTTTTTTTGTTATTAATTAAATAAATATAAATTAGACCTCTTTCTATAGCTACTACTGCATTATGGTTGTCTAGAAGGTATAGGAAAAAAATGGTTCTATTTTACTCTCAAAATACAAAATTACATAAAATAGGGCACTCAACACAAGTTATTTCAAGTGACTGACTCCTCTTCATCAATAGGCATCATCTTTAAGTGACAAACTCCTCTCCATCAATACGCATCTTTGTCAAGTGACAGACTCCACATCCGTTCCTCAACCCCACGATTTTCCTTAATGTTGGCTTCTTTTTGTCAATAGGCATATTCTTCAAGTGATGGACTCCTTGGACATTTTTTCCTTGTATAGTCGATAGACAAAGGCCCCTAATGTACAAATAAAAGGCCATGCAAAGAGTCCCACCCATATCTGATAAGGCTGCCTTCACCTCCTGCATTCACTACCCCTTGGAGGGATGCTCCCCTACCCGCATGTGTTCATCCTATGTTTTTTTCTCGATAGTCATAGGATTGGAACCCTAGCACAACATAACAACATTGAAACACTAGCACAATATAGAAAAATATAAATAATAAAATGAAGTAGGGAAAATAGCATGTGCCCAATGAAAGAAAACAATTCAAAAGAGTATAAGGAAGATGATGAAAATAAAGAGAATGCAAAAGAAACGTGAATTTTTGGAAAATAACAAAGGCTCTGTTGACATGGTTGTTGACAAAAAAACCATAGGCATGGTGATGGTAGCCATGAACACCACAAACCACTATCCACACTGA
This sequence comes from Wollemia nobilis, assembly GCA_028583015.1. Lineage (NCBI taxonomy): Eukaryota > Viridiplantae > Streptophyta > Pinopsida > Araucariales > Araucariaceae > Wollemia > Wollemia nobilis. The sequence continues at coordinate 2,068,384 of JAQPPZ010001923.1, forward strand.
TTTCTATCAACTCGAGATCCTCTACTTATGAGGACTGACATAATCAACCACAACCCTCATTCATCGAACACAAACCTGTAACTTTCATGCCCTTCATCGTCATGGCCCTCGAAGCCATCCGATGTCCTAGATGTAGGGCTACGCTCCTTGATCGATGACACTAAGGGCCTACTCAACTTATCCAAGGTTGATGGACGTGGTGCCACAATCAACAACGACAACAACATCATCGGAAATAACAAAACAACACCACCTGCAAGTGCACACAACGTGGAGATTTGATCTAGGATGCCTAGTTCTTATTCAAACTTCTTCTTTAGGCTCTAACTCTTCCTCATCTTCTGTGAATGGATCATAAGGACAATGTTGGATACAACATCCTCTTTTATACATATCAAGAAAATAACAAAACAACACTACCTGCAAGTGCACACAACGTGGAGATTCGATCTAGGATGCCTAGTTCTTATTCAAACTTCTTCTTTAGGCTCTAACTCCTCCTCATATTCTGCAAATGGATGTGCAGGACAATGTTGGATACAACACCCTCTATTATAGATATCAACTTGAACAGAAGGAGAGATGATAAGGAAGATTCTTCAAACTCGTTAATTCCTTTCAAAGAAAAACAAATACATCATATATCATAGCAAAACAAAGTTTGCTCTCCAACAGTCACTTTTATAAGAGCGTCTTGCCCAACCGGAGCATCTTGCTCAAGTCTTGTCTTTTAAAGCCTGTTGACATGTGGGTAAAGTAAGCTATCCTGATAGGCAAGATTTTTAGTAAGCAACGATTGACGTGTGGAGAAAGTAACCTTTCTACCCTAATAGGCTAGATTTCCAGTAAGCAAAAGCGACATATTTTTAGACGAGAATGGTAATAGACTTTAAGCTGCGGACTAATTTAAGATTTAAATCATTTTTAAAAAGTAGCATGTAGGGTGTAAGGTTTAGGGTAGGGTATGTCTGTTATTTTTATTTTTAATATTATTTTAAAAGTTAAAATATTTAAAAATAATCGAACGGTATTTGGTGTAATGACAGTTTCTTGGTTATTATCATCCATGTGGTTGTAAGGTCAATTTCTCTTATGTTTGCTAGTTTCCTAGTTATTATCGTCCATGTGGTTGTGAGGTCGATTCCTCTTATGTTTGCTCGAAAAGAACGTTATATTTGTAAAAGATGTTCAACAATAAAAAATAAAAAAAATTAAATATAGTAAGGTTTTATAGAATTTTGATTAATTTATAATGATAATATAGGAACACTATATTTTTGGATCATGGTTTTATGTATAAAAAATTATTTTTATTTTGATCATATTGTTAGGGTTATAATTTTATAAGTGAGATTTTGTTTTGATACATTTAAGAGGTATTGAAAATATTAGAGGAAGAACAATAATTTTATAAGACAAGGTATGAACAATGGTTTAAAGGGTAAAACAAAAAAATTATTAAAAAACAACAATTTTTAGATGAATCACCATATTTAGTATAAGTGACCTTCAAACTTATGAAAGGTAAACCACCATATTTCCATATAGTTAATCTTCCATCTAAAAATAAAGCTTATAATATTAACCTATAATATTTAATTTGTTTAAGATTTATTTTAAAGACATGATATAAGTATAGAGATTAAATGTTTAAATTTATAAAAAAATCTTCTATCATATTAATACTAATAAAATAAAATAATAAAAATATAATAAATATTTTTTAAATTTCAAAAAGCATAATTTATAAATTAAAGTTCGATTTCTTTAAATGAAACTTAAAATTCATAACAATAGTCTAACATATCTAAGCCTTCAATTTAATTGCTTAAGAATTTAAATTTAAATTTTTTAAGATTTAAATTTAGAAGCTATCCACCATTATTTTATAAAAAGACATTTAGAAGCCTCACATATTGACAAAAGGCAGGCATTAAGGCACTTCTAATGTAGACGAGGACATCCAATGTGCAATGTGCTTGGTAAAGAACACATTGACCAAAAGGGAACTAGGAACATTATTGGACAAAGTCAACCAAAAATAAAACGTAGTTTAGATGAAAACAAAGTAAGTGGATCTAAATTCACCATATATCATGTAGGGTCTATAATAAATTATAAGGCTAGACAACTTTGATGGGACTTGTTTTTCCGGCTGGAAACAACTCATGCTCGTTATTATAGCTGTCGGTGGGTCTCTTTTTTCAAGCTTGGGACAAATAAGGCTAGTAAAATTATGGTTAACAATATTCAAATCCAAACCCATATTTTTTATATAATAGTATGCACATTCAAATCAATAACCTTAGGCAAGAGTATCCGCCAAACAATATATTTAAATTTTGAGAGATTTATAAGTGGAGGTGTTAAAAGTGAAACAATAATAAAAATATTTCACACCGTGTAAAAATAAGTATTATTATACTAATTTATAAATAAAAACATTATAATATTATAGAGTTAATAAATAAGATTTGAGCTAAGAAAGAGGGTTTTAAAGGGATTGTACAACCTGTACAATCAAAACGCATGTCATTTGACAAAAAAAAAACTAGAACAAAACCCAACTAGAGAACATTGGGAAAACCAAAAAGAAACTGCACATAACTAAAACCCAAGAACACATACGAAGAGGAGAACTGAGATGGTTTTACCCCAACCTATCCACCTCTTGAGCAAAAGAAATAGCCAAACGAGAAATATCCTCAAATTAGTCCAACGTCGACTTCAACGAGCTCTAGATTTTCCTTTGATTGATATCAATGAGCTTCAAATTATGAAAAATAGAGCATTTTTTATCCTTAGATCCCTCTAGGGCATAAACTTTATCAAACAATTTCTCCTGATGGCTATCTCTCAGTAAAACATCAAAATTGTGAGGGGGAGAGAGTGGGGAGGAGCCATCATCCTCATGCATTTTGTTGCGCAGATGTTTGGACTCACATGTTCCACTGCCCACAACCACACGGTTAGGCATCAGGTGCACATCCACAAGCCCGTCATCAACCACTATAGGAGACAATTCAAACCTAACAGAGGGGCCAGACAAGGAAGCATGACTATCGCCACCAGACACCTTACCACAAACCCCCTTAGTAGAGACCTAGATCTTCCACAAAACCTTATCAGGGCCCAAACCAAAAGTGAACGAGTAGATATCATCACTACTATTAAAATCAACCTTAGAAGCCACCTTAGAACCATCAATAGCAGGGTAGGGTAAACCCACAAACAACTTAAGGATATCATTAGTTGCCAAACCATGTTTCAAAGTTACATGTTCAAACACAAGCAAAGCAAGACCTTGATGGAGGGGGTCTCACCCCGTCTGCCTTGCACATTCACAAATGATTTCTTTGGAGATTAGAACAAAAACAAAGGAATATTCATACGAACATGATGACGTAAGTGATTTAAGAACATAGCATTAAAACTCCTATTTATTTGATTTAGTAGAATCTAAAGTGAAATAATCCATAATAACCCTAGCAACACGGTCCTAGGGAGGGGATAGTGCCGAAGCACTGAAGCCACTCTGGACTCTAGGAAGAAATTCCTCCTTATCAAGGAATACACTAATCTCCTGCAATAGAGAGTGTCTATCATGATTGTGAGAAGAACCATCAAGAATTAAACCAGTGGTCCTGCTAATCAGCTCCCTCGAGACCTGGAACAACCATGAGCCAATCCTAATCCAACCGTCATTCCAAGTAGCCACCATCCACTTAGTAAGCACCGGGTTGTGCCCATGAAACTTTTGTATGCACTCTAGAAGACCCCCATCCAACAGAATAGATTTGACTTCATCATCGAAGGTAATGGATGCAGGTTCCAACCGAGACTTAATCAGCTTTTGTTTAGGAGAAAACATCACCTTACCCATCAACACCGAAAACCAATTCCTTCCAAACACAAGCAAAAGAAAAGAAACATGACCAACCAAACTCGAACCAACAAGAAAACACAGGCAGTGGAGATCCCATAACGAAACAAGCAAGAAATACATGGCCACCACCACCAAAGTCAAATTCCGAGCAACATAGAAAGGATTGAGACTTACCAATGAGAGAAACCAAGAGAACCTGAGAACCAACAAGAAGAAAAGCATTACATACCTGGGTAAGAGGACAGAAACCAACATAAGGGGCAACAAAAAAATCTCACTCATAAAGAAAAACAAAAAAAAAAAAAAAATTACTCCAAATAAAAAAAAAAAAATCACCCCAAATAACCTAAAGGAAAACCAAAAAACCAAAAAACCACCCTCGAAAAGGCCGACCCCACAAAGACCAAATATCACCAACTCAAAGGAGCCACTCATGTTTATTAGTTTATTTAAAAATACATTACTCCTATAATATTTCTAGATAATACACATGTATACTAACATCTACACAATCGAAGGACTTCCATTTAAAAATACATTACTCTTATAATATTTCTAGATAATACACACATGTATACTAACATCTACACAATCGAAGGACTTCCACCTCTACGCTCTAACCATTGCCTTTTGATTAAACATTCTACCCTGGTCATGAGAGGACGAAGCTTGTGAGTGCCTGTATTTATTATCGTCTCGTAGTCCTCCTCGTGTCCTGCAGGCATTTCCCACATGAAATTCTGAGAAATCCTGGCAAGTGCCAAGGAAGCAATACTCACAGCCTGAGTCCATCCTGCACAAAGTCGCTTGCCGGCTCCGAATGTCATCGTCCTCTGGAGATCATCTTCTTCTCCGAACACCAGCTGTCTCTCTGGTTTCCACTCCTTCGTAGTTGTTCGCTCCGTAAATGTTAATCAAGATCTGAACATAAATCGATTCACTCCTCAGAATTTTAGTTGCATTAAAACTCAATTTTTTTTCCAATGAAAACATGTTCTAGATTTATTACCTGCCATCCTGCCGGGACATGGTAGCCGTCAATCTCCACGTCCTCGTGCACCAGCGGCAACGGAGAATGTCTGCGGATGGTCTCGTAAAAAACCGCTTTCAGGTATGGTAAGTTGGGCAAGTCACCTTCTTCCACACATTTGTTTCCACAAACTTTCTCTATTTATTTTTGGTTAGAATATCACGGCTATACGGAAACCTTCCGAAATCCACAGCCAACAATAATGTTATAAATCGAAGATATTTGTCATCTTATTTATTTATTTTTGGTTAGGATCCTTGGCCGCTTGAAAGTGACCTTGAAAAACTTTGTGTTAAGTTTCTTGTGGGTTTTCAAAGTTTTGTTTTGGTTATGATTGCACGGCCTACGAAATAGTCATTCTCACTAGATTAAAAGAATCGGATAAAATACTCAGATAAGTGCGAGTACGTGTGGGAGAAAGGTATATATCAATCCACTAAAAGGCTCACAACATCCAATACCTAGAGAAATCCAAATAAGATATATTTATATTTAAGATTTTATTATTATTATTATTATTTATATTATTATTAATTTTGTTTAATATTTGATGGGATTTAGATGTTGTTACTATAATTTTAGTTTAATAGGTAAAATCAAGTTAACATGATCCTATCCTTTTAAGATATCAAACTAGATTAGTCAATGGATAAACACTTGGTTATTATCATCCGACCTATCTTCTTTTGAGTACATCATGGTTTGAACATGGGTCTCCTTAAATGGAACCCAAAGCTAAACAAATAATTGTTATGATATCTTTAGATATTAAGGGAAAAACCCTTCAAGGGCTAGGTGGATTGGTAAGTGCACGTGTGGCTAGGCCTAGGTTCAAACCTTAGGGGAAGCCAACCCTTTGCAAAGGTAGTAGTCGACTTTGAATCCTTTGAGTGTGCTCTAGATTGACGATGATGGTATGAATCCTGAGTGATCGGTGGTCCCCATATCACATTGGGTCAATAAAAATGAGACAAATAGGTTTGTATGGAGCAATCCCTATGGTTTGAACCCTGTGTTGATTAGTTATTGAAAATAGTGGTTGTAACCAACTCTCCTATGTAATAAAAAATATATATTAAAGGAAAAGAGGTCCTTTTGGGGACACCCTGACGGTATGTTTCATCTCAGTGACCTTAGTTTGAATTAGTCAATGGGAAAACACTTGGTTACTACCATTCGATCTATTGGTTACTACTACTTGATCTATCTTCTTTTGAGTACATCATGGTTTGAACATAGATCTCCTTAAAGATAGCCCAAAGCTAGACAAACAAATGTTATGATCTCTTTATATAATAAGGGGAAAAGGTATCCTTTTGGAGACACACCGATGATATGTTTCATCTTAGTATCCTTAGTTCAAAACACAAGGAGAAAGTGTGATCTCATTTATGCCAACTGTTGTACTTCATGTTACTTGAAAATAAATAAATAAAGAGGTACCAACCTGACCTATCTTCTTTTGGATATGTTGTAGTTTGAACCAAGGTATCCTTAAAGAGAACCCAAAGCTAGATGAATAATTGTTGTGATCAATTTAAATATTAAGGGAAAAAAAGGTTCTTTTGAGAACACCCTAACAGTATGTTGTTGATGTTTCATCTCAATGACCTTATGACAAATATGGAGTGTGACCTCGTTTATGCCAACCATTTTACTTCATATTACTTTAAAATAAATAAATAAATAAAAGGTTTTTCATTGAATAATTACATAATAAGAAAGGTTTTAAAATAGGTTGAGAGGTATAACTAAAGCTAGATGAACAATTATTGTGATATCTTTAGATATTAAGGGAAAAAAGGTCCTTGTGGAAACAAGCTAATGGTATGTTGTTGGGTTTCATCTCAATTACCTTAGTTCCAATCATGAGGGAGTGTGACCCATTTATGCCAAACTATGTACTTCTTATTACTTCAAAATAATTAAATAAAGGAATGGATTTACATTGGATAATTTTATATTTGGAAAGGTTTTAATATAATTATACCTTTTTTAAATAGGCTAAGACCAAAGCATTTTTTTTACTAAAACTTGTTCCTCTTTAATGAGAACCTGAAGATTTTATACATTTTATGGTTAACTTGTGGCTAATGACATTTCAAGACATTATACATTGTATGATCTCTTTAGATATTAAGGGAAAAAGAGTCATTTTGGGGACACCCAAATGGTATGTTGTTGGTGTTTTATATTAGAGATCTTAGTTCAAATCACAAGGGAGAGTGATCCCATTTATGTCAACTGGTGTACTTTATATTACTTAAAAATGAATAAATAAAGGAATGGAATGCATTGAATTATTATATGTTTATAAGGTTTTTAATGTGATTATACATTTTAAAAATATGTTGAGACTGAATAAATAAAGGAATGCACACTAGAAGCACATTATACAATTGCATTCATTAAACAATTAAATAACGTCAATATTAAAGGTTGAAAGGAAGGCAAGACCACTCATTGAGTGGTGAATGTTGTACATGCAAACATTGGGAAAAGTTAGCATGTAATTAAACTTGACATACAAAGTCAAATCATGCAATTGTATGATAAAGAAGGTTATAAAAAGACTAGGTCAAATAACAACTATTGCTTGGACCTTAAGAGGTCGGTAAAAAATCACCCTCGTAGGGATTGATGTCTCTACGAGGGTGGTTTAAACAACCCTCATAATGATAAACTAAGGAGTTTTTTGAGGTGGTTTTTAACCACCCTAATAAACACTAAGAGGGTGGATTTTCGAGGTATTTTTTAACTATCCTTGTATTACTCACAGTGCACTGTTGACGTAGCAACAATAAACTCAAAAGGAGAAAACATGTTGTAAAGCCAAGCATTGTGGACGTAGCAAGTTTGAGGTGAGTTTATGCATAGAATATTAAAGCTTTCCGCAAGAGTTCACAAACAGTGGAATACCATCTCCATTACGTAAACATTTAAGGAGGAAATATTGGAGAGAGAGGCACACACGTGGAGAGCTAGCAGTATCAAAAGAGATGTCAGGAGGAAACACGGCTTAATGATGGTTTGATTGTGGTCAGAACAAGGCAATCATTGAGGGAAATTTTAAGGCAGTTGTACTACCATTATCTAAAGGTATTGAAGAGCCAACGAGATGTTTATTTTTATTTTATGAAGAATTCAAGAACACGCAAGGAGACAAAGTCTATCGGCGAGCACAAGGAGACAAAATAGAATACCAACGAGCACAAGGAAGTAAAACATACCACCTGCAAACGCAAGGAGATACAACAGGCAAGAAATGTAATTATTTTGCTAAGGTTTAATTTTTCAACAATGAAATAATTTTTGGTGGACGGATTCAAGTTTGTATTGCTTTTCACTTGGGAATTTAATCCCACTTCTACCCTACAAAAGGTGTGGGACATATTAAAACACCTTAGCATAATTGATTTATTGTGAGCACCTCACGATGCCCATTTGGATAGCACTGGTGCTTTGCACGCCATACGCAGGTAAGTCCAGTTGGAGGACACTGACGTCTTGGACGCCATGTGGTAGAATCTGAGTGATTTTTTGTTGTGACTGTTGATTGGAAATTATCTTGTGCAATTTACCGGTGACCTATTATGAGTTCACTATTGACTTGCTATGAGTTGACCGCACACGTAGGGAATTTTGTTGAGGCATTTGGAATATATTGAGGTAAATTTGGAGGACCATACAAAAGGAAGATCATCATTTTTGTTGAGGCATATTTGGAGGTATAGTGAATTAATTACTTTCTTAAGGTGGTTTTAATTATTTGAGGAAAATATTTTTGTTGTTTTATAAAGAGGGAGGTATAAGAAATTATTAAGATACATAATATTGAATTGAGTTAGAAAATAGTTTGTTGTTTTGAAGTACACGTGGGAATAAGCAAAAGAGTATAGTCTCACACAAGTAGAAGGATTATTTTTAAACAAGTCAAGATGTCACATAGTGCAAGGAAAGAGTAAAAGGATTAAGGCACATCTTCACCCAAGCATTCAATTGAAAATGGACATTTCAACTATCGACAAGAAGGAAAGGTGCACAAGATAATTACAAATCAGCATTTACAAGGTCATTTATCAAGTGCTATACTTGGGATACCTTTAAAATGTAATAAATGTGAGACATGTGGAAGCAATAGACTTAATAAGTATGAAGGATATCTTGGCCATTTGATGCTTCCAACACTAGTATATCATTCTCTATATGTTCAGGTTGTTAAACAAATTTTGGGCAGAATATGTATGAATTACTTTTAGTTGAAGAAATCAAACTCAAGAAAATGTGAAGAACATGATGCCATTATTGATCGAATTTAGAGCAGATTTGAGCAATGTTTGTGAATAGATTTTGGAGCAGATTTGAGCAATGTTTGTGAATATATTTTGGAGCAGATTTGAGCAGTGTTTGTGAGCAAGTTTAGAGCAAATTTGAGCAGTGTTTGTGAGCAGATTTGAGCAATATTTATAAACAAATTTGGGAGCAAATTTGAGCAGTGGCTATGATCATTTTTAGAGTAGATCTGAGTGGGTTGGTACCCATGAACTTGATCAAGGGAATTGGTGTCTCCTGTGGGTTGGTGCCCACGAACTTGAATAGGGTATTGGTGTCTCATGTGGGTTGGTTCCCATGAACTTGAATAGGGGATTGGTGTCTCTAGTGGGTTGGTGCCCACGAACTTGAGCAAGGGGACTGGTGTCTCATGTGGGTTGGTTCTCATGAACTTGAATAGGGGATTGGTGTCTCCTCTAGGTTGGTGCCCATGAACTTGAATAAGAAATTAGTGTCTCGTATGGGTTGGTGCCTATGAACTTGTACTAGGGGATTGGTGTCTCCTGTGGATCAGTGCCCACAAACGTGTATTAGGGGATTGGTTTCTCCTATGGTTTGGTACCCATGAAATTTGTTGAAGAAATATATAAGCAATATTTTGTTGTGGTTTTCTCTCGAAAGGGTGTTTCCACATAAACCCTTGTCTCTTGTGTGTATGATGATTATGTGCATTGATTTATTATTGCATTGATATTATTTCAAGTTATTGCTTTGGAAATAAAAGAGAAAAAAATTATCTTATATTGTTCACTCTCCCTCTCATTGTTTTCTTCAATTGGTATCAAAGTAGGCTCCTTCGTGAAAGCCTAACAACTTGAAGGAAGATCTTACAAGAACACACATGGCTTGCCAAGAAGGTTTTTCATCAAATAGGGATCCATTGTTTTATGGAACTAACTATGCTTTCTAGAGCATAAGGATGTGAACCTATTTTATGGCACATGGCTATGATATATGGCAATCTATTGAGGATGGGTTCACACCACCTACAACTCCTCCTACGGATCGAGATGGAAAGAAACCATTTGAAAATAATGTTAGGGCAATGAATGTAATATTAAGTGGGTTATGTGAGTTAGAGTTTGTTAAATTCATGCAATTCACCTCAACAAAAGAAATATGGGATAAGTTACAGAGAACATATGAAGGAGACAACAAAGTTAAAATGGCAAAACTTCAAACCCACAAGAGGAAGTTTGAAGATTTGAAGATGAAAGATGAGGAAGATATTGTCAAATATCTACTCCATGTTGATGAAGTTGTCAACACCATTTGTGGACTTGGAGAAAATATTAAAGACTCTACTATTATTTAGAAAATATTAACATCACTTATGAGATTTGATGCAAAGGCTTTGACGATTGAAGAAATGAAGGATCTTAAAACCTTAAGCATGGACGAGCTACATAGAATTCTCACAACCTATGAAATGAGGACTAAAAAAGATCAAACATCCAAACGGGAGGCCATGTTTAAAGCTTCAAAGAAGACAAAGAATATAGAACCAAATTCAAGTGAAGAATCAAGCAGTGAAGAAGAAGCTAACTTTGTGCGAAGAAATAAGAAGGGTCCAATAAAACACAAAGGTATGCATTCTATGAAATTTTTTAATTGTACATTGGTCAGTATGCATCTAATTGCCCACAATTTGAAATTAGTAGCAATGAAGAAGAAAAGGAATACAAGAAAAATAAATAAAGAAAAATTTATCATGGAAAGAAAAATAGGCATGCTCAAAGCAAGCATGAGAGCACAAGAAGAGTCTTTATGTTGAGGAAGCAAGTAGTTCTTCCAGCAGTGATGAAAGTATTTTCGATAATGAAAGAGAAAAAATCATATTTTTGGCCATGGAAGTGAAATAAGATGCTCTTGTTGTTGAAAACAAGAAGAGGAGAGAGATCTAGAAAATGAAGAGGAAGCCATAGTTGACATAGAAGAGGAACTTGTTGTTGCTCTTGAAGATTTGAAAAGGCTCAGAAAGAAGAACTCAATATTGAAGACTCAAATACAAGAGGATGAGAAGACAAATGTAAAGTTGTTGCAAGAACTCATTAACTTGAAATTTAAAGTTGAAGAGGCAAGGTAAATTGAAGAAGGTATGGCTGAGCAGTTAAAGGCAAAAGAGTTGGAATGTGAAAAACTAGAAAATGAGGTTGTCTCTCTAAGAAAGGAAGTGAAAGAATCTAATTATAAGCTACATAAGTTTGAGAAAAGCACAAAAATTATGGATGATATTATCAAAGCAAAAATATTTTCGATTATAAATATTGAGCTTGGTTTCAAAGAAAGTCGAAAGAAACAAAATGTGGAGCCAAGCTCAAAAGGAACAAAGGCATCAAATAAAATAATTAAAGAAGAGCCTAAGACCTATGCGAAAGTTTTGATAAGTGGAAGCATCAAGGAATAAGAAAACAAAGCATCATCAAGGAACAAAGTCCATCATAAAAATAGTAATGAGAGAACCATGCGGTAATATCCTCCAAGGCAATCAGATAGGTTTCAATATTTCTTCCATGGTTATTGTTTCTCATGTAACCAATTTGGTCATAAAGCTATAAATTGCAAGGTATGTGCTAAAAATGATTTTGATTTCACCAAGAGGAATTTCAATTCATTTGCACCTTTCATGGACTACAACACCATATGCTAGAAATGTAATAGTTTTGGGCATACAGCTAGATGGTGTAGAACAGTGTTCCCTGAACTTCCAAATTCAAGCAAAAAAGATGGTCAAAATATTCAAAAGGGTATGCCCTCCAAAATTTGATGAAAGAAAATAGAACAAGAAGAGGAGCATAGTAATTTGGGATTTTCACTCCCATATCATAATTTAAGTCTCAAGAAAAGCAGGTAGAAAGCGGTCGTTGTCAAGTGTCTTATCTTTCAGTCCCAAGGATCCTTTGCCATTGATGTCAAAGAGAGAGAATTTCAGTAAGGGGGAGCATCTTGTGATCCTATAGCAGTAAAGGATAATTTCTTAGCAGGGTTGTCATCAATGACAAAGGGGAAGATTGTTAGAAATGTTGAGTTGTCATTGATGTCAAAGGTAAAATTCGAAGGATGATTCAATTATAAGTATGCTCATGAGTTTGGGCAATATCATATTTTGGGTAAATTATTCAAGGCAGAAATATCTTCAAGGATGAATTACAAGTATATTCTTTAACATTTAAATTAAATATTTAAATATTAAATATATATATATATAAATATATATTATAAAGTTAAACCTTATAATATTTAAATATTAAATTTAAATATTATAAATTTAAAGTTTTGAATTAAAATAATTTGATTCGACGCACCAAATATTAAAAAGAAGTGAAAGAATTGGTATATAAACTAGGCCCAAGTTTATTTCAATATGGGAAATGCACTTCGATGTAAAATCTTCGAAAAATATGTGATGTCATTCATCGAATCTAATTGTTGAAGAGTCTTTGCAATTTGGTGAGCACGACGAGTTTGGAGACGATGCATAGAAGAGCACTAGAGGTTACGGTGTAGATACAGTGACAAAAAAATTTCATTGGTGGCAACATTTAGCCAAAAAAAAGTGGAGGAGTCACCAGTGGAAACAAATATTACTCATAGCGCACTGTTGACGTAGCAGTAACAAACTCGAAAGGAGAAAGCACATAGTGAATCCAAGCATTGAGAAGCAAACATAGCAAGTTTAAGGTGAGTTTATGAATAGAATATTAAAGCTTTTAGTGAGAGTTCACAAACAACATAAGACCATCTCTGTTGCGCAAACATTGAAGGAGGAAACCATTGGAGAGAGAGGCACGCACATGGAGAGCTAGCAGCATCAAAAGAGATGTTAGGAGGAAACACGGCTTGACAACTATTTGATTATGGTAATAACAAGGTAATCATTGAGGAAAATTTTAAGGTAGTTGTACTACCATTATCTGAAGGCATTAAGGAGCCAAAGAGACGTTTGTTTTTCTTTTATGAAAAATTCAAGAACATGCAAGGAGATAAATTCTATCGATGAGTGCAAGGAGACAAAATAGAATACCAACGAGCGCAAGGAAATACAACAGACCACCTACAAATGCAAGGAGATACAATAGGTAAGAAATATAATTATTTTTGCTAAGGTTTAAGTTTTCAAAAATGAAATAATTTTTGGCGGATGGATTCAAGTTTGTATTGCTTTTCACTTGGGAATTTAATCCCACATCTTCCCTACAAAAGGTGTGGGACATAATAAAAACACCTTAGCACAAGTGGTTTATGGTGAGAACCTCACGGTGCCCACGATGCCTAGTTGGAGGGTGCTAGCGCTTTATGTGCCATATGCAGGTAAGCCTAGTTGGAGGGTGTTGACGTCTTAGATGCCACATGGCAGAATCTGAGTGACTTGTTGTTGTGACCGTTGATTGGAAGTTATCCTATGCAGTTTTCCAGTGACCTACTATGAGTTGACCGCACCTGCATGGAATTTTTTAATGATGAGGCAGATTTGGAGGTATAGTGAATTAATTTCCTTCTCATTATTTGAGGAAAATATTTTTGTTGTTTTTATAAAGAGGGAGGTATAAGGAAATATTTAAGATACATAATATTGAATTGAGTTAGAAAAGAGTTTGTTATTTTGAAGTACATGTGGGAATAAGTAAATGAGTATAGTCTCACACAAGTATAAGAATTGTTTTAAAACAAGTCAAGATGTGATGAGGATTGATGTTTAATCTTTCATATGACCCCTCTAGTAGTTCCTAGCTAGGTTTGCATAGTTTATTTCTTGCAAATTAATAATTGTAAGTGAGTCTCCTTCTCACATGCACTTGTGGGCACTAGTTATCTTCTAGTTGTCATTTAGAGTGTTAGTTAGTAAGTGTGAACTCAAAGTAGGAAGTGTGTACTTCAAGATAGCTAAAATGGATCTTCTAGTTAGCAATATTCCTTTCTCTTAACTTAGAAGTTTACGTGCATTCTCCTTTGCACTTTTGTAGCTTATGGTTAAGCATATTGGATCAAATCCATGATTTAATGGGTTTGGTTATGTATTTTGGGCCATTAGTGCCTATATATTGAATTGTAAATAATAGAACACTTAGTTGGATTTTCAATCCTTTTCATTGGTATCAGAGCCTAGTTCATGTTTGCACTAGGGCTTGTGAGGTGAGAGGATAGGAGATAGTTTTATTATGAGAAATATTTTCTCATTGAGGACTCGGTTTAAGCCCAAGGGGAGCTTGAAAACCATTCGGAGAAGGAAGTTCCTTCGTCGACAAACTCCTCGTTCCAACTTTTTGCTTATGCTCAAGAGGTATAGGAAAAGTTTGCCTCAGAGTTCTTCATATTGTGATCCTTGGAAGGGATTGGATCGTAGCTACGGTCCAATTAGGATTAGGGAGCCATTTGACCCTACTGCCCCCCCCATTTTCGAGTACTGAAGAGCTCCAGGAGGTCATCAAAGCTAGGTCGTGTGTCGACTTAGATCTGGTTGCCTTTCAAATGCTGGTCGTGTGTCGACCGAATCTTGAAAGGAGAGCTACTGGAGGGATCTGCTGCTCTTATTTTTGCAAATTTAAGCTTTTCAAAATTTGGAATTAACCCCCCTGGTTAATTTTTAAAAAAATTTAGTTTGTATTAGAAAAGCTTTACTTTCATTTAATATATTATTTTATTAATATATTAAAGATTGCTGCATATTTGTAAAAAAAAAAATACAGTAATTTATTTTTTTTAGCAGCTTCGGCCAGGCCTCGGCTGCATTCGACAACGTCAGCCAGACCTCGGCTACGTTCGACAGGCGGCCGGCCAGCACCACCCGATAGCACCCGACACGCAGGTTTGCGGCAGGGGGCAGCAGGCAGCTGATAGCCTACGGCTGTCCTTCCCGACACTGTCTGACACGACAGCATCTGGGCTGTAACTGTTGCTGTTCAAGCAATAGCGCTTCGGCATTAAAGCCCGTGTTGTCCGCTGACAGCGTCAGGCTTGACGCCTGACACTTCTGTCAAGCGTGACAGCGCTGGTCAGGCACTGCAACCTGACTACTGTTAAAGCCAACAGCGCGTCGGCCTTATCGCCTGCACTATTTGCTGACAGCGGCAGGCCTGATGCCTGACACTTCTGTCAAGCGTGACAGCGCTGGTCAGCCGCTTCGGCCTGCCCGCCAGCGTTGCCTGCTAACAGCGTCAGGGCGGCGCTCGACGCTCGGGCGTCAGGCCACACACCTGACCCAGCTGTCAGGTGTGACAACACTGCTGTCATGGGCCTGAACAACGTCTGGCCTGACAGGGCTCGAAAGCAGTTGTTGCATGCCCGGTCTGTGGATTGGCACTGAAATTCATGCCTCGGGAAGCATGCATTGGAGGATTTGGAAGTTTGCAGATTGCATGCAAAAATTTCATGTAAAGTGCAGTGCATTTCCAGTTTCAACAGCAACTTGAAGGGTAATTTTATTGTAAATTTTTAAATTTTTACTATTTAAGGTTGCATGTTAAAATTTTATTTTTTATTAATTTAATTTTTAATAACTTGATTAAATTCATTAATCTTGGATTAATTGAAATTTAATTTTTAATTAAGTTATTTTTAAATTAATAAATTGTAAATTGCACCTTAAATTAGTTTCAAATTTCACAATTTTGAGCCTTAGGAGTAAAATTTCAAATTGCAGAAGCACTCCATTGTAACAAGGAAAATTTTCATTGTATTTCCTTGATTTAGTGCTTTCTCATCTTTACTCCTGGCTTATACCCGGGAACACATGGCTTCTGACTTGGCTGCCCAAGTGGCAGAACTGGCCCATGTTGTAAATGCTTTGGCAGATAAAGCTAATGACACTACCATGGCAGAAGTCCTTGGCAATCTTGCCATGAAGGTAAATGACATTTCTTTGCATAATGCTTCAACTTCTGCTCATGATTCTCGTCTGAGAGTTCATTGTGAAGTTCCATTGTATGATGGATCCAGGAACCATGATGTCTTGAATAGTTGGATTCTTGACATGAGTTCTTGGTTTTCTTACTCTCAACTTTCAGAAGATGATATAGTGCCTTATGCTAAGCTAAAACTTTCTGGTTTAGCCAAAGTACTTGTTGAACGAAAAAGAGGACAGGATGTACTCACTACATGGGATGAGCTTGTACAATGTCTTAAGACCAATTTCTATCCTTCAAATTATTCTAGGGAATTGGTTATTAAATGGTTTCGTTTTTGACAAGGTACTAATATGTCTGTACAAGAATATATTTTCCAGTTTAATAGGTTCAGGATACTTGTGAATGTGGAGGATGATGTTCCAGCTTTGATTCTCAAATTTCAAAGTGGCTTGTTGGAGCATTTGTACGGGGAACTAATGTTTGTTTCTATGGAAACGTTGGATTCGATTTTCAACCGAGCACGACTTGCGGAGGACAAGTTTAAGGCGCAATCGCAGGCATTCCGCACTCTGTTACTCAAGTGGTTGCAAACTCATCAAAAGGGAATAATTCTTTCTCACAAAAGAAGAATTTTGCTCAAAAGAAGAATGTGTCTTCTCCATCTCCTTCTTCTCCTTCCCCTTCCGCTTCTACTCCTTCTTCTTCTTCTTCTAAATCTTCTTCTTCTTCTTCTAAGAAATTTTGCAATTATTGTAAGAAGAAAGGCCATGAGAAAGTTGATTGCTTTAAGCTTAAAAAGAAGAGTTTAGTAATTACTACTCAAGAGGAGGATGCTTCCAAGGGTCCCCTTGAGTCTGTAGGAGAGAGTAGAGTATATACGGAATTACGAGGTAAGCTTAATGAAGTTACCTTGGTAAATGTAAGTTCATCAGAAGGGGCTCGTGATGCTTTGTTCATCACTCGAGCCCATTTGCTTCATAATTTTGCAACCGATTGTATAGTGGATAATGGCTCGCAGAAAAATCTAATTGCGAGGTCCATTGTCGAGCGTTTGAAGTTACCTATGGAGCCTCATCCTCAACCTTATTCTTTGGGTTGGAAGGATAGTGGAAGAGGCTCAGAAATCACTCACACTTGCACATTAAAATTTGCACTTGGCCCACATTTCATAGATCAAGTCACTTGTGATGTGACTCCTATGGATTGTTGTGGGATTTTGCTTGGACAACCTTTTCGGTATGATAGGAGAGCTGTTTATGATGCTTTCAAAAGAACCTACACACTTCAAAAATATGGTAAGGTCTTTCTCATTAAAAGCACCAACACTCCTAACATCATTCTAAGTTCCAAGCAAACGAAAAGAGTAATTAAGAAAGGTGGTGATGTTGCTCTAATTTTCATTCGCTCTCAAAACACTTCTACATCTACATCCATTACAAAGCAACACTCTTCAATGGATAAAATATTGCAAAG
The DNA here is from genome assembly GCA_028583015.1 of Wollemia nobilis. Classification (NCBI taxonomy): domain Eukaryota; kingdom Viridiplantae; phylum Streptophyta; class Pinopsida; order Araucariales; family Araucariaceae; genus Wollemia; species Wollemia nobilis. Next base: position 2,085,950 of record JAQPPZ010001923.1, read on the forward strand.
TTATTCACACATATTTCAGGAGCCAAAGTCTCTTCCTCCAATTCGCACAATTAATCACAGCATTGAAATAATTCCTGGTTCTTCTCTTCCTAATGCTCCCATGTATAGACAATCTATTTTGCAAAATGAAGAAATAAAAAGGCAAATAGAAGATTTGTTGTCTAAGGGTTTCATTAAGGAAAGTACTTATGCTTGTGCCTCACCTATTTTGTTAGTTCTTAAAAAATATGGCACTTGGAGATTATGCATTGATTTTCGTGCTTTGAACAGAATTTCTGTGAAGAATAGATATCCCTTACCCCGCATTGATGATTTATTAGATCAGCTTCAAGGAGCTAAGTTCTTTTCAAAAATAGATCTCAAAAGTGGATATCATCAAGTGCGTATCCAAGCTGAGGATACATGGAAGACAACTTTTAAGACGAAGATGGGTCTCTTTGAATGGTTAGTCATGCCCTTCGGTCTTACTAATGCTCCTGCAACCTTCATGAGGTTGATGAATGATGTATTTCGTGATGTACTTGACAAATTTGTCATAATATATCTTGATGATATATTGATTTTCTCAAAAACTTGGGAGGAACACCTTAGGCATATCCAGCAAACCCTTGATCTTCTTGCGAAGAATCAATTATATGCCAATTCTTCCAAGTGTTCTTTTGGCAATACTTCAGTTTCTTACCTTGGCTATGTGATTAGTGAAAGTGGAATTCAGGTAGATCCCATAAAAGTTGATGTTTTACTTAAGTGGTCCCCTCCTACAACTCTCACTGAGTTAAGGAGTTTTCTAGGACTTGCGAATTTTTATCGCAAGTTCATTCCTCAATATTCCACCCTTGCAGCTCCATTGCATTATCTCACTAAGTCCAAAACTCCATTTCATTGGGAGAAAAGCCAAGAAGTTGCCTTTGAGAAACTCAAAAAGAAACTTTGTACAGCCCCTGTGTTAACTTTACCCGACCTCTCTCAACCTTTTGAGATTGAAATGGATGCCTCTAAAGTTGCCTTAGGAGCTGTGCTCAAACAGAATGGTCATCCGATTGCTTATCATTCAGAAACTTTTTCTGTTGCTAAGTTGAACTATTCTACATATGACAAGGAGTTGTATGCTTTAGTTCAAGCTATTAAGTATTGGAGACATTATCTTTTGGGAAAAGATACAGTAGTACACACTGATCATATGCCTCTCAAGTTTTTACAATCTCAAAGTAAAATTGAAGAATCAAGACATATGAAGTGGGCCTCTTACCTCCAACAATTTCACTTGGTGATCAAGTACAAAAAGGGGAAGAGTAATACTGTTGCTGATTGTTTGAGTAGGCCTCCGGCCGCTCTTGCCTTAACGATTATGTCCACTTCACACTTGGGATTTCAGACTTGGCCTAATCAGTATTCTCAGGATCCTGATTTTGGAAAAATATTTGAGCAAGTGAGTAAGCCTTCTTCTTCCAATTTGCGTCCTTTCCAAGATTTCTACATCAAAGAAGGACTTCTTTACAAATTGGACAAGGTTTGTGTTCCTTGTGAGCCTAGAGTGTCACTTCTTAAGGAAGCTCATTCTACACTTTATGGTGGTCACTTTGGGAAGCATAAAACACTTCATCATTTGCAAAGATTTTTCTATTGGCCTAAAATGCGGAGGGATGTGTTGAGATTTCTCAAACGAGTGTGCGGTTTGTTGTCGCTCAAAACCAGCTAATAGGAAGTTTGGCTTAGGCATGCCTTTGCCCATTCCTTCCCATCCTTGGGAAAGCATTTCCATGGATTTGGTTAGTGGTTTTCCTATGACCGTGCGCCAACATGATTGTGTGTTCGTGGTGGTTGACAGATTCAATAAAATGGCTAAGTTTATTCCATGCCGCAAGACAAGTTCTGCATCAGACTTAGCCCAATTTTTCTTTGACAGCATTTGGCGTTCCTTTGGTCTACCTACCAGCATTATCTCGGATCGTGATTCACGCTTTGTGGGTCACTTTTGGCATTCTTTGTGGAAGATTTTGGGAGTTTCCCTTAACTTTTCCATCGCCTATCATCCGCGATCCGATGGGCGGACTGAAGTGGTAAACCGTACACTTGTGCAAAGTTTACGAATCTATCATCACGCTTCACCAACAAAGTGGGACTTGAGTCTCACTCATATTGAACATGCCTATAATAGGGCCCTACATTCTTCTACAGGTCATTCACCCTTTGAAGTTTGTATGGGATTTCAGCCCTTGGCACCTTATGAGTTACCTTTGTCTTTGCCTTCTCCTGTCACTTCACATCTTCAGAAGGAGCAAGACAAGGCACACTCATTTATTCAACACTTGCACAATCTTCAATCAAAGGTGGTTGAGATTTTGCAAAAGACACGACAGATGAGAAAAAAGGCCATGGATCGACATCGAATTCCTCATCCATTTCAGGTTGGTGACAAAGTTTGGTTGCATCTTGACAAGCGGCGTTTCTTCGATCAGACTCATAGAAAAATCAAACCAATTCGCTATGGGCCTTATACTATTCTTCGATAGGTGTCCGAGAATGCTTTCCGCCTTGATCTTCCCGCACACTTGGGAATTCATGACGTCGTCAATGTAGATCTTTTGAAGTTGTACTTTGACTCTACATTGGAGACTGCACCAGCTATCAGTCATCCTATGGACGTGGTTCCTGAAGCTCAGTTACCATTGGATGCAGATCAGATCTATGACACGAAGACTCGACAGACTCGCTAGGGGTCTACCACCTCATATCTTGTGGCTCGACGAGGACAGCTGCCGCATCAGGCTCGTTGGATTTCTTTTCATCAGATGTCTCGTGACTTTCCTATTCTTCCGAAAGCATTGGAGTCCAATGCTTCTATTGTGGGGAGGCATGATGAGGATTGATGTTTAATCTTTCATATGACCCCTCTAGTAGTTCCTAGCTAGGTTTGCATAGTTTATTTCTTGCAAATTAATAATTGTAAGTGAGTCTCCTTCTCACATGCACTTGTGGGCACTAGTTATCTTCTAGTTGTCATTTAGAGTGTTAGTTAGTAAGTGTGAACTCAAAGTAGGAAGTGTGTACTTCAAGATAGCTAAAATGGATCTTCTAGTTAGCAATATTCCTTTCTCTTAACTTAGAAGTTTACGTGCATTCTCCTTTGCACTTTTGTAGCTTATGGTTAAGCATATTGGATCAAATCCATGATTTAATGGGTTGGTTATGTATTTTGGGCCATTAGTGCCTATATATTGAATTGTAAATAATAGAACACTTAGTTGGATTTTCAATCCTTTTCAAGATATCACATAGTGCAAGGAAAGAGTAAAATGATTAAGGCACATCTTCACCCAAGCATTCAATTGAAAAGGAAGGACATTTCAAATATCTACAAGAAGAAGGAAAGGTGCACAATATAATTAAAAATCAACATTTACAAGGTCAGTTATCAAGTGCTAGACTTGGGCTACCTTTAAAATGTAATAAATGTGAGACATGTGGGAGCAATCGACTTAATAAGTGTGAAGGATATCTTGGCTATTTGATGCTTCCAACACCAGTATATCATTCTCTATATGTTCAGGAGGTTAAACAAATTTTGGGTAGAATATGTATGAATTGCTTTTAGTTGTAGAAAGCAAACTCAAGAAAAGGTGAAGACATGATACCATTATTGATCAAATTTTGTAGCAAATTTGAGCAGTGTTTGTGAATAGGTTTTAGAGCATACTTGAGCAGTGTTTATGAGTAAGTTTTGGAGCATATTTGAGCAGTGTTTGTGAGCAGGTTTTGGAGTAGATATGAGCAATGTTTGTAAACAAATTTGAGAGTAGATTTGAGCAGTGGCTGTGATCAGTTTTGGAGTAGAGCTGAGTGGGTTGGTTCCCACAAACTTGAGCAAGGGGATTGATGTCTCCTATGGGTTGGTGCCCATGAACTTGAATAGGTGATTGGTGTCTCCTGTGGGTTGGTGCCCACGAACTTGAATAGGGTATTGGTGTCTCCAGTGGGTTGGTGCCCATGAACTTGAGCAAGGGGATTGGGGTCTCCTGTGGGTTGGTGTCCACGAACTTGAATAAAGGATTGGTGTCTCCTATGGATTGAATCCCACAAACTTGAATAGGGGATTGGTGTCTCCTATGGATTGGTGTCCACGAACTTGTACTAGGGGATTTGTGTCTCCTATGGGTTTGTTCCCACGAACTTGTATAAGGGGATTGGTGTCTTCTGTGGGTTGATGCCCACGAAAGTTGTTGAAGAAATAAATAAACAATATTTTGTCATGGTTTTCTCCCTAAAGGGTGTTTCCATGTAAACCCTTGTCTCTTGTGTGTATGATGATTATGTGCATTGATTTATTATTGCATTGATATTATTTCAAGTTATTGCTTTGGAAAGAAAAGAGAAAAGTTTTATCTTATATTGTTCACCCCCTCTCAATATAAGCTTGTGTACTTCATAAATAAGACCCCTAAAAAAAATCATTAAACAATTAAAAGTTCGTTATTGTCTTGAGGTTATTTTAATACAAGAAATAGGATTAAGTACTGAGGAATGGAAGGATGTTTTAAAAATATTTGGAAGATGGGTGATTGTTTGGAAATTTCTTTTATAAGAGCTTTAGGTGGTATTGCAACAACGTGGGACAAATGCAAATGGAATGGACAATTGCATTACATCAAAATTGGGGTCATAAATGTATATCTTCAACTATAGTTACTCCTTGTGAAAGATGTTGAAATGACCTTAACATATTTTTTTCAAGCATAATGATGATCAGATCACAAACCCATTACTTTTGACTTATGATTTACCCAATAATGGTTATCCAATGCCATTTCAATTTTAGTCTATGTGGCTTCAAGAGATGGTTATGTTATGGTGGGATGAAGAAAAATTTAAAGGATCATATATGTATAGGTTTGTTCAAAATATGAAATACAAATAAAAATATGGAATGCCAATATTTTGGTAACATTTTTAAAGAAAACAAGAAATTGAATCCAAGCTAAAAAATTTACAAGAGATAGTAAAAATCAATGAAATGGACCAATATTCATATGTGAAAGAAAAACAATTACTTTTTTATTATCTTAATGCTTTGAAAAGAGGGGAATCATATTATTTCCAAAAAGAATAGGGAGAAATGACTCAAGGAAGGTGATATATATATATATATATATATATATATATATATATATATATATATATATATATATATATATATATATAAATCATGCTACAACATAAACAATTTTTTCTTCTCATCACATAAAAAATAATTTAACTCCTGATGGAAGAAACACTGAGGAAGAAGGAAGTAATTAATTATTTCAAAAATATTTTTTCAAATATTAGACAAGATAAGGAGGTACAAGATAAGATTTTGCAAAATATTTTATCAATTATCACACAGGGACAAAATGAAATCTTGATGAAGAAGATATTTATGGAGGAGCTACATGAAGCAATTTTCTCTTTCCATCCTAACAAAGCACATGGTCCCAATAGATTTCCTACAATTTTCTTTCAAACAAATTGGGATTTTATTGAAAAGTGATATATTGGTTGTGGTTGAAAAGGAAGGTTACAATAAGTGAGATCAATGCCTTTTTTATTATATTGGTTCCCAAGAAATGAAAGACACGATATTTTGATAATTTTCATTCAATACACCTTTGTAAGATCCTTTTAATAATTATGGCAAACAGGTTTTGTGTTATCTAAGAGGAACAAGGTGGTTACATTCATGGCAAACAAATTCTTGATGGTGAAATAATTGCACAAGAGGCCATACATTCTCAATATTCCATGAAAAAACCATGTATGGTTATAATATTAGATATAAACAAATCATATGATAGGGTTTCCTAGAGTTTTCTACATGATATTCTCAAAAAGTTTGGTTTTGACCATGGTTGACGTAAATGGATTAAATGTTGTTATAAAACTTCAAAATAATCTACTTTGATCAATGATTCGCCTATTAGTTACTTTAAGTCATATATGGATGCATTAGAGAGAGCTTTCTCTAAGGCAAAAATGGAAGGAAAAATCAAAGGTATTCAGGTTGCAAAAAATGGTCCCTTTGAATTTCATCTCCAATATATTGATGATACTTTTTTTGGACCATCTATTAGTCAATGAGGTTATGGAGTTCAAATCAATATTATAATGCTATGAGAAGGCTACTGCACAATTGGTTAATGCTACAAAATCCAAGATTTATTTTATTAACACTTTCTTAGATTTGCAATGAATTATTATAGATATTTTAGGGTTTAAAATTTCCATCAATCTACTTTGGGTATTCCTTTGTCTCATAAAGAAAATGAAAATGATCTTTGTGTCTCATGTTTGAATAGAATGAAAGCTTATTTGGTAGGTTGGAAAGTTAATTTTGCAACCATGGCAGGAAGGCTACAACTAATAAAGACTACATTGCAATTCATTCCTATATATAGGATGTCACTTTCAAGATTGCTAATAGGTATATCAAAAAAAAATGAAAAAAAGCATAGACTTTCTTTCGAAAATATGTGAAGAAAAATTTAGGTTTCCTCTTTCTAAGTGGGATAGGTATACAAAGGAAGGAATATTGGAGGATCAAGTTTGCAAAATTGTAGACTTATGAGTTTGGCATTAGGGGAAAAACTTGGATGGATATTATTAGATATCAAGGAAAAATTTGGGCAAAAGTGTTACTTCAAAAATAAATAGGTTCTCTTGATGCAATGAAATTATTTAGGAAAATAACCCTACCCCAAGGATTGCCAACATGGAACTTCATATCAGATTATTTGGAATTGATGAAAAAACATATTAGATGGTTAGTTTTTTCTCTGGTTACATAGGAGAGTTGGTCACAACCACACTATTTTTAGTAACTGACAAGTGCAGGGTTCAAATTATATGGGATGCTTCCACCAAACCTATTCCACTTCGTTATTGTTGACCCAGTGTGAAGGGGACCACCTGTCACTTGGGATTCGTACCATCATCGTTGGTCTAGTGTGCACTCAAAGGATTAGACTACTACCTTTGCAAACAGGCTACCCCCGAGGTTTGAACTTAGGTGTCTTCTTGGTAAATGCCTGGCTAGACAAGCACTTACCAATCCACCTAGCCCTCGAGGGTATATGAGATGGTTAGTCTATGAGGGGAATTATGCAAATTTTTGGTTTGACACTTGGTTGAAGCCTTGTCCTCTTATATCCTATTCAAAATGGCAACCATTGGCTCGAGCATGCATAAATTGTAAAGGTCCAAAGGTTAAAGATTTTATTAATGTAAGCAACAACTCCAAATCATGGATTTCTATTAGTAATTTGGTTGAAGGTCAAGAACTCAAACAAGTTGAAGATGAGCTTCAAAAGATGCTTCAAGAGGTTTATGTGTTGAATCTTACATGAAATAATGAGTTGATTTCCAATCTATCAAAATATGTTGATACTTGGTCAAGTTGTAATATGCAAATTTAGAGCAATCAAAATTTTCTACTCCTAAATATTTTTCGTGGAAGAATATTTGGTCACTAGAGACACTCCCTACGACCTCAAAATTCATTTGGTTGGCATTTTAAAGTAAGATTCTTACAAGAGAGAGTCTACAAAGAAGAGGATATCATGCACCTTTTAGATATGTCTTGTGTGAGATATCATACCATTTGGGGTTACTTTTTAAAATATATGAAAAAATATTGGGTAGCTCCATCAACATTGGAAGAATTGATGGATTGTTGGATTGATTATTTCAAAGCTAAAGATTATGTATTATGTGTAGAATTTGTTCTGGAATTATTTGTTGGAATTTATGGCTTGAAAGAAATAATGGAAATCTACAGAATATGGATTTATCAAAATTAATTTTAATGGTGCTTTCAAAGGAAATATAGGAAAAGTCAGTACCCTGAGAACTTTTCATGAGGAGTTGTTGACCCCCTCTTTTGGTTGAGGGGTGGTGTCTTTGGACTTAATGGTTGTAAGTCTCCAGTTGGAGCTTGATGTTAAGGTTGTGGGATCCTCTCAAAACCCTCACCTTACAATTAATCAAAAAAATCTAGGAAAAGTCGATGGAGGTGGTGTTTTTTGAAATAGTGAAAGCAAAATTCTCTTTACTTACTTTAATCATATGGAACTTCAAAAATAATTATGTAAATGCTAGTGCACTTAGAAAGATTAAAATTACAATTGAAAAAGGATGGAAATATATTCCAATTGAAGGAAATTCACAAATTATCATTAATGCTATCAACAAAAATGTATGTGGGGTTTGATTAAAAAAAATATTATTGTTGATATTCATGATCTATTATTAGAGGTAATCTTTTGGAAATTTGAACATATCTATAGATAAGGAAATCAAGTAGTAGATAATTTAGCCAATCGCAGGGTTGGTCTTTGTTTTGGTGAAATTTAAATTTTAAAAGATTGAGTAAATTTTTATCTCTTAATGAAAATGATGTCAAGAAGCTGATAGCAAACACAGCACTTTGAGAAAGCTAAAGAATATATTTAATAATATATATAAATAATAAAAAATAAGCTTGATATGTTTTAATTGATTTAATAAAAAAAATGTATTATTTTAGTATTTCAATGGGAGTGGCCCCAAATAGAAGTCGTATATAAAAAAGAAAAAGAGAGAACTTATAACTCACCAAAATTTTCTCTTAAAATCAAATTGAACTTGTGGAAGACAGCCTTGTTGAAATATACTTTTCTCCAAGATGCTCCTCGATAAAGAGAGACAATATTCGAATTACATCTTGTTGTCACTTTTGCAACATGGTGTATATTTAGCTTTCCAGTATTTTTTGCTCCTCTAAAACTTTGTTCTCATTATTCGAATGCATTTTTCTCTCTCCTGAGTTTTACTATCAAACCCTTTCTATAGAGCCTGAAATAGTGTGTAGTTGTTTCTGTCTACTGACCATGCAAATAAATCTTCCTTTTGATGGTGATGTTTCGTGCCAGGTCCCCTGATGCAATTTGGCCCCATAGAGAAGGAAGAGCGCAGCCCAGTCTTGGGACAAAATAGATAAGCCCAGTTCGAGGAGTGCACTACCAGCGGAGCGTAGCGCCTATTAAAACGGTCAAAAGTGCAGCACCCATATTCAGTTTAAAAAATGACTAAGTGTAGGTAATACTGTGGCACACTTTCTAAGGTGCACAAGACTGTGGTGCACTCTCTAAGGTGCGCAAGACTATGGTGCAATCCTTCCAGCACACAAGAATATGGCGCACTCCATGAGGTGTGCAAGATTAAGGTGCACCATCCAAGTGCGCTAGACTGTGGTGCACCACCTCAAGTGCGCAAGGCGCTTACGCTTCACTCCACTACACTTTGCTTATTGACTTTTCAATGCAAGCACTTTTTCCAAGGCTTCAAGTTATTGTGCACCACTTTGTAGGCACAAGACGAATGCGCAGCAGGGTAGCAGTGCAACACCTACTAAATTTTCAAACTCTGCTCTACTCTCGAGGCAAAAAGTGGATTAGTTTAGTTTCCTTATCTTTAAAACTACTTTCGGGCGCTTCTCCTCAACCATACAATGTGCAGTCAGTAGAAAGCTTCCAAACCTGACATTCTGAAGATGCAGAGCCTTATCTTTTACCAGGGTGGCTCCAGCAAGCAATGAAATGGCACCACTAAATGGACCTGTAATAACATTGAAGATATTCAGTTACATTCCAAGGAGTCATCAATTCTGGTTCGTGCCCACCTACTATTTCATAACGGTTTCTCTCTTGTAACTCTTATCTTGGCTGCCACCACCATGTTTTGTAGGTGTGCATTTAATATTTCAAGCGATAGAATTCTCTATATAAGCCTGCTATTTTATTGTAAAATGATGGATGTTTGCTAGAAGCTTGATGTATCAATATAGTTGATGTTTGGCTCTAACTCTGGACTTCTATTTTGTGTGTATGTCTTCTATTGCTTATCTTCTATTAAGTTCTCTGGTTTATCTGTAGGCTTGAATTCTAATATCTGGATTTAGCTTTTGATAAAACGTGAACCTCTAGAGTAGCCCTGGAGATTATGCATGTTAGATGTTCAGTTTTAATTTCTGTTAGTTGTTTGTATTTGAGGGCTATTTGATTCGATGTGCAGTAGAGTTATCGTGTTGTTAGTCCATCACCCCTGTTCTATCTGGCTTGTGGCCATATTTCCCATCCCTTTCAGTCATTTCCCATTCCTTTCTAGTTCCTTAATATTTAAACCCCCTAGTTAGAATAGCAAGGGAACCAACCCATCTCTGGATATTGGCATAGGAGGCATTTCTTCCTCTCGGCCTTTCAATGTTGGTCGGGTCTAAGGTGCATAAATAAACAAATCCTTACCTAAGGCAGATCTTTGACCAACAGTTTCTGGCACGCCCGATGGGACCAAACGTTCCACTACAAAAGCAGTATTAAGAAGTTGATGTTCATCTTATTGCTGACAAATTCGAACATCTGGCGACTCATATGAACTCAGACACCTCCGAACCTCGCAGACTAGCTTAAAAGATCATGCCTTCATGCGTACGAGGTGGCAGATTAGAATTACAGAAGAAGAAGTTGAGTTCCTCGAGCTTGACATCGATGCTCTGGGAGAGCATCCTAGAGTGGTCAGGCCAAATATCCCGTTGGATGGGACATCTTCACAAGAAGTTGTTGTTGCTACATGGAACTCCAACTCCCGATAGCACAACAACTAGCTTACCCCTAGTTCCACCAAATTCCCCAGATCATCAGAATACTTCAGTTCCACCTAACGTTCCACCAAGTGCTCCGAGTGTTCCCATTATTTCGGCTCAACAAGTTCTACCAACTCCACCGCTCCATACAAATCTTCCACCCCATATGGCATAGTCAAATCCACCTAGGAAGTTCTCGACCTGGAATCATACGAGACCCCTTGCCCTACAGGCTCAACACTCAGTACCGACCATAGCTTTGAAATCTTTACCTACTTACGATGGCATGGGAAAGATGATGCATGAGCACATTCAAGACGTCGCAGGATTAGCAACTATCCACCAGATCATCGAAGAAGATATTATGGTGAAGTTTATGGTACTTTCACTAAGAGGTAAGCTCCTCTACTGGTACCGATCGCTCCCGATCGGTACCATCACTTCATGGGACCAACTAGTGGGACAACTTATAAGGGGCTTCAATGAACAAGTAGACCCCTTCTCTCTACTACACCAGTTCACCTCTATCCAGAGGCACCCTCAGGAGGAGATAGCTGACTTCAATGTTAGGTTCGCTTGAACCTGGCAGAGAGTCACTCACGGCCTTCGGCCCACATATGAGCAAGCGATGTTCTATTACCTAAGAGTGTTCCACTCTGATATTAGCATGAGTATCCGACATGCTAATGTTAACATATTTCCAAAATTATACCAACAAGCGCAGAAGGCGAAAGCCGACCTGGTAGCCATCGAGAAGTTACCTCCAAAAGCGACTACATCGATTTACCCAGATTTCTCATAGAATATGTACCCAAGTGCATCCGCTTCATCTACACCTCAGATGTACCCCAATCAGTCATGGGCTCCTAACCCACAAAATTAGGTGGTACCCACTCCTCAATTTTAGGTACCGACTCCTCAATATCCAAACCCTGTAGTTCCTCAACTTCTAGCTCCTCCTCAATACCCAGCATTGCCTGCACCATTGGCATCATTACCATTACTTGCGCCCATAGCTACGACATCTCTAAATGCAGATCAGGCCAAAGAGTTACGGGATGTGTATGGGTTTATGAAAACTATGGCGAATGATATGGCTATCATGAAGAAAAGCTAGTTTAGGGATCAGAGCTATCCGCCAAGGAGATTTCCGCCCACGATCACAAGGGAGCAAGCTGCCTCCATCGGAAGACCTCAGGATAGAAACTCCATAATGTTAGAGTGTGATGAAGCTAGTTCATCCGATAGGGCCTACTAGTGCTCCACCTACAATGACCCGCATGGCGAGGAAACTTGCATGGTTCATCTGAACTATGTGCAGACACTTGCAGATGATGCACCTAGTGGATAGGTAAATATGATAAGGGAAGCTGATCATAATTGCATGATCCCCCCTATCGAACAGGTCTCCATTCTGATGCGAACAGGCAAGAAGCCAATTGAGGTCGATCCAGTTCAGATGGAACCACTCAAGGTGCCTGCTGATCCTAAAATGCCAAGTGAGAAGGTAGCCATCAAGAGAGCCAACTCAAGTATCAGAGCCTGCAGACAATGCTCGGTTAAGAGACTATCTACCCCCAAGGGCAAGAGCAAGAACCCCTCAGCCGCAAGCTTCGACCTCTCAACCCCTAATGGAAGCAAGAGATCAGGTGAGAGAAAAGTTACGGTACCCCTCGATTACCAAGCGTCAGAGAGTGGAAGCAACGCAACAGTACCGAACCTAGTACAAAACCGCTAAAGAGGGAGGTGAGTCTGGTGCTAGAGCATACAATGTCGTCGAAGAATTAAGGAAGACTCTAGCTAAGGTAAGCCTCTTTGATGTGCTCCAATTTCCTGGTCAAGTTGACCTATTGCAAGAATCCCTCAAGTCCGTCAAGGGCAAGGGGAGACCAACTCATACTATCTTGGCACAACCATTGACCACCTCTACTATGGGAAAGAATAGGTCACCACCATTTTACCTATCCCTCAGGATGGAAGGATGGGTCGTGCATAATTGCATGGTTGATTCTGGCGTTGCCACCACTGTAATGCCCAAAGTTGTATGTGAATTCATGGGCATGGAGTACACCAAGAGCAGTCCTAGAGTGCTCCAACTGGATGGGACTCTAATTAGGATAGTGGGGGTCATCAAGGACATCCCGATCGTGTTGCACAAGATGTCATAGATCACAATAATCCAAGAAGTTGTGGTAGTTGACTTGGAGCCCTATTTCAGCATGTGCTTATCAAGGGAATTCACTGCCAAGCTTGGAGGCTATCTATCTCTCGATTATTCGCATCTGGAGGTCCCCTTCAAGGGGAAGAGTGTCAAGATTTTTAATGAGAAGCCCTCCACCTTTCTCATTGAAAAAATTCAGGATGCGGAGAAACCCATGGACTCAGTCAACATCATTGATGGAGTAGAAGAAGTGGAAGAAAAAGTGGAGCTGATGGAGGAAGCTCTTGATGAGTTGCGCATAGAGGATGAGTTCTCCATGCATGATTTCAATGCTATGATAGAATCGGACATCGGGTGTTACTCGATTACCAAGCCTGAAAAGGCTAAAGTGTCGAGTGACGCTGACCCTATGGATGACCAATTATGGAAGCTCTTCTTCGATGGTACTCGATGCAAAAATGGTGCTGGAGCTGGAGTTGTCCTCATCTCTCCCTCTGAAAATCAAAAGACATACTCGTACAGGCTCGCTTGGAGTTGTACTAATAATGTCGTTGAGTATGAAGCCTTGTGTTTGGGGTTACGAAAGGCGGAAAAGTTAGGAATAAAATAGTTACAAATATTCGGGGACTTCGAATTAATCTGTAACCAAGTGACAAATAAATGTGTTTCCAAACAACACTATCTCAAGGTATACCATAATAAGGTATGGGATCTGCTCGAGTCCTTCTCGACTCTCAACATTCAGTTTATTTTATGAGAGTGGAATAAACATGTTGATGTTTTGGCATCCATTGGAGCAAGATGCTCCCCAGTCGAGAATCTGATGCAAAGGCCAAAAATAGTAAGGGTTATCTACAGGCCCTCGGTGCCAGATAAGAATATTCACTGGCAGGTCTTTGACAATGATGAGCAGATCATCAATTTTTTGATTGATGAAGTTGGAAGCATCGAAGATAGAGCTCTCAATGATGAAGAATATGAGGGCTTAATCCAGCTGAAGAACAACCACCTCCCTAAGGGTTTGATCACCCTTGAAAGTCTGTTTGACCAAGATGATAGGGCTCTTCCCCACAAGATCAAAGTGGATGCAAGAGAGTACCAGGAGCTAGAGCTAGAGTCCGGGAAAATGATCAAGGTGGGGACTGATTGCACACCACAAGAAATCGAGCAGATCAGGACCCTCTGTAGAGAATATCCGAACATCGTCGCCTGGAGCTACCACGACCTGAAGGGGTACGACAGAGATGTCTTCCAACATACAATTGAGCTCCAGGAGGGAGTCAAGCCTGTCCGACAGAAGCAAAGGCCTATGAATCCAAATATTGAAATACTGATGAAGGTCGAGCTTCTAAAAATGCTGGAAGCAAAGATAATCTACCCCATCAAGCATTCATCTTGGGTAGCGAACCTAGTCTCGATTTGAAAAAAGAATGGAGATATTCGCCTCTATGTGGACTTTCGAAATCTTAATCAGGCATCCCTGAAAGATCACTACCCGCTACCCCAAATTGATCAGATCCTTCACGTGGTGGTAGGAGCCCAGAGGTTTTCCCTTCTAGATGGCTTCTCGGGGTATAACCAAATTTGGGTCAAAGATGAGGATCAATATAAGACTGCCTTCACCACCAAGTGGGGCACCTTCGCTTATCAACGCATGTCGTTCGGCCTCTCCAATGTCGGAGCAACCTTCCAGAGAGCAATGGACTTAGCCTTTGGTGAGTTGCTCAACCATGTCATCGTAATATATCTAGATGATATGACTATTTTCTCCCATAGGAGGGAGGAGCACGGTTTACATCTACGATAGGTTTTTGAGAAGTGTCGGGAGTTCGGAATATCAATAAACCCAAAAAAATCAATTTTTGCGGTTAAGGAAGGCAAACTCCTAGGGCACCTCATATCAGAGAAGGGTCTTGCTATTGATCCCACTAGGGCCGAAGCCCTGCTCAAGCTACCTCTGTCGGTGAATAAGAAGGGCCTCCAATCCTTCTTTGGATAGATAAATTTTGTCAGGAAGTTTATTTCTGACTTCGCCTAGGTAGTGAAGCCTATGACTGAGCTCCTCAAAAAGGATGTGGAGTTCCTATGGACTGAAGAGAGAAGGCAGGCATTTAAGGAGATCAAACATAGAATCGCCCAGGCTCCCATTCTAGTAAACCTCGATTATTCTAAAGACTTTATTCTATATGCGGTCGGGGAGCCAGAAAGCTATGCGATTGTACTAACCCAAAAAAATGAAGATGGGGATGAACGACCCATAGCATTCCTCAGTCAAGTCATCCTCCCACATGAAGAAAAGCACAATTTTATTGAGAGTCAAGTGCATGCGGTAATGAGGGCACTGAAGAAGTTTCATCATTTCGTCTCGCAGAGCAAGACGATAGTGTACGTGGTACACCCGGACGTCCGAAACTTCATCAATCAGGGTGAGCTTGGTAACAAGAGGGCAGGTTGGATCACCAAGATCCAAGAATTTGATATAGAGGTTCAGCCCACTAAACTGGTCCATGGTCGGGCTCTATGCCTAGAGCTTGCCAAGAGTGTCGCAACTGAGGTGACAACTTGCCAATGGGAAGATTCGCTACCGCAGAGCAATCTGGCGAATCAGTCAACAGATGATAGGGATTGGACTGAAGACTTGGTGGAGTACTTCAACACTGGACAATGCCCTTCGGCCTCAACTCTTCGCAAAGAAGAAGGTTTCAGGCTTCAGGCCTGCAGATACGTGTTGCTACCCGAGGGGTTGTTTCATCAAAATATCGACGGTGTCCTCCTGAGATGTGTCAGGGGGATAAAAAAATAGAAAATCCTGGATGAGTTCCATTCTGGAATGTTCGGGGGCCATCTCGTCGGAAGGTCGATGGCTTTAAAAATAATAAGGGCGGGCTATTATTGGCCCACCATTTTTGTTGATTCCTTCAGTGTGAGCCAAAAATGCGATAAGTGTCAAAGATATGTTGGTCGCATCAAGAATGCTTCTCTACCTCTGCACCCGATTCAGGTTGAGGCTCCATTTCAACAATGGGGTTTGGACTTCATCGGGATAATTGAGCCTAATTCTTCCATAGGGCACAAGTATATTTTGATAGCTACAGACTATTTCACCCGATGGATAGAGGCAGTGCCCACCAAGCGGGCTAATCAAGATGTCGTCATCGCTTTTTTGGAAGGGCTAATAACCCGTTTCAGAATACCGGATGCCATAGTGACGGATAATGGTTCCCATTTCATTGGGGCCAAGATGTGTGCATTCGCTAGTAAGTACGGTATTTACCTGAAAACTTCATCAAACTATTACCCGCAGGGCAATGGTTTGGCAGAGTCTACCAATAAAAACTTGCTCCGGATCCTGAAGAGGACGCTGGAAGACAACAAGTGGACCTGGCATCTGCTCTTAGATTTTGCGTTATGGGCGGACCGAATTTCCATCAAGAAATCCATTAAGACATCCCCATATTCCCTGGTGTACGGGAAGGAAGCAGTGCTTCCTACGCATATTGAGTTGCCAGCACTACAGTCTCTCCGGTCATTGGATGGTGAGGATGAAGGGTTTGACCCTGTTAGCGTCAGAATTGCCCAACTGCTGTAGTTGGAAGAGGAAAGGGAGAAAGCCTATGTGGCTTTCATGAAGCATGTCGTTACCACGAAAAACTGGTTTGGAAAAAAGACCTCTGATCGCACTTTCCAGGTCGGTGACTTGGTGCTTAAATGGAATGAGAAGAAGTCCAAGCCTGGATACCATGACAAATTTGATGCATTCTAGGAGGGCCCATTTCAGGTTTCTCAGGTCCATCCGGTAAACTCTTTCACACTGCAAGACCTGAATGGGTTTACTCTGCCACTATCAGTTAATGGCATTCACCTGAAGGCATACTACCAGTGAGGGGTAGTACAAGAGTTTCTTGTACAACTGTACATATTTTTTGTGTTTTCCCTATGCATTTTAGTTTGCTTTTCGGAGTATCTCTTCGCCTCCTCCCGCGCTAGCAATAGCACAGTTTTTTGGGCTAGAATCTCAACTGGTAGGAGGATGCTGAGGGGTGCAGTCCTTTTATTTTTTGTATTTTGTTGAGCCGTGTATAGAGGCAAGTAGCAGTTTTTGCTCCATCGAGCATCACATTATTTTTTATAACAGTTTGCATCCAAGGCAGGTGCACGTTCCACAATGCACCCAAGGAGGGCACACGTCTCAAGGTGCACCCAAGGAAGGCGCATGTCTCACGATGTGCCCAAGGAAGACGCACATCTCACGGTGCACCCAAGGAAGGTGCACGTCTCATGATGCACCCAAGGAAGGTGCACGTTCCATGGTGCACCCAAGGAAGGTGCACATCTCACAGTGCACCCAAGGTGCATGTTCCACGGTGCGCCTAAGGAAGGCACATGTCTCATGGTGCACCCAAGGAAGGTGCACATTCCATGGTGCACCCAGGGAAGGTGCACATTCCACGGTGCGCTCGCATCCCAAGGAGGTCGTTGTGCTCCGATTTGCGAGCGTAACCTAGTTTTGAATGCATGTCCCACGAAGAATTCTACGCTTTCGATGTTGCGTCATGAGGGATAAAGCCCATCTTTTTCGACTAAGCAGATTGGGTGTCGTGGCAGCTACACCTCCAGCTATGCGAGATGCAGGATGGAAACATGGTGTTCCGGAGCTACCCATTCTTGGTGTGGTATTTCTTCTACCACCTGCATTCCCACTATCGTTTTGCCTTTATTTCCAAGAGTTGCATGGATGAGAAGAGTGAGGCGCTCCTAGTGTACCAATGGATTTCGAGTCTATCAATGCATGAGTCCTACTATAACTTTAACCGAGTTTTTCTCGATCTAATGCTGGAAATCATTTATGGTTTTTGTGAGCGAGTGTCAAGGTCCATGAGGGACTATGTGGTATAGCAATGGCTTAGAGACATTTTCCAACTGACACAAGGGCTTATGGTACGAATCTTCAAGTTTTCTAGAAAACCCTTCTTGTTGCCCTACTACACAATTGAGTACCTGTTTGCCCTTGAAGTTGCTCGCTAGTGCGACTTCGCAGACGATGTGTACGACAAGGAGCAAAAAATACAACACACCTGCCCCTGGATTATTGATCTTGGCACCATCAAAGTGACAAAAAACAAGCAGAACATCCATTTGGCAATTACTTTGTACGAGTTTGGTCTAATTGACCTACCCCAATGGTGGAGATATGACCCAAAAGATGTCTTTAAGGAAAAAATTGCAAGGGACAAATTCCACCGCTGTCCTTGCCTGGACATAGAGAATCAGTGTAATAACCCTTCTAGGCTGGATCTCGAATAACACATTGAAAGGATGGTCTCTTTCCCACCGTGGCATGACTTTTACATTATGGAGGCTGAAAATAACCCTAGGCGATATCCGAAGTAAGACCTCAACGATCGAGTGTTCAAGTCGATAAAGGAAAAAGTGCCCCATTAGTCGGAGGAGAAGATTGTGAACTGGTGGATCATGAGGTGCCACCACAAAAAAGGAGTATCTGACCCAACACTACAGATAGATAAAAAAATTTATGACATATTTGACAAATATTATGACTCCCACTAGCCCATCTTCTTTGGCAATAGTGTGCCAAGGAGTACGGAGAGTCCCAACAAAGTGGAAGACACATCGGCAGTACAAAAGCAAAGAGCTAGTTAGGTGCCACATGTCGAGGGCAAGGGTAAGCAGCCGCTTCTAGAAGAAAAAGCTACTCCAAAGAAGAGGAGTGCACCCATTGCACCTGTGCCCCAGATCGCCACGAAGAGGCCTCGTACTGTTAAAATCAAACTCACTGGTGCAGGCCCTCTGACAGCATCTATAGCCATAAAAAGGGAGCGCTTTAGCAGTTTCCATCCCAGCACAACAGGTGCAACTCGAAGTGTCGTATATCAATATGGAGGATGAGGCATCAGATGGAGAAATAGAAGCCAACCCGATAACGCAGTAGTTCACCACATCGACTTTGGAGATGTCCGAGCCCGCAGGTGCATCTTTTGTTCCTCTCTTTTTCTCATCCGCCCCTCTAGAAACCCCACTTCTTGGCGTCAAAACCCTAGTGTCTACCCACATTCCGTTCAGTGCCCCTGCTAAAGTCTTTCCAAACCCCCTATTTCAGGTGCAGTTTCATCCTTCCCTACCCGTAGTTTCCAAGTCGTTTGAAAATTTTACAAAAGTATCCAATGCCTTCACCTTCCCGATGACTTTTGTTCTTACTCCCCAGAGTTCAGTATTTTCAGCTGCAGCATCTGCTGCAATAGTGAGTCTTGGCCAGCCCTCGCCTGTCCCCGCTTCCTCAGTTATTCCAACAGTATCCTCCATGGGGACTCCTCCCCTTGAACCTAGCATTCTGGTCATAGTCGTACAAACCCCAGCACCCCCTAAGGTCACTATAGTCATCACTCCAATTATTCCAGAAACACCTATCGAATTGAGCCCTCAGCGGGCTCTATATCCCTTTACCCCGTTCTTTGGAGTACTGAGCCTACAGAGCTGGATTTCTGCGAGGAAGGCCCAATGGCTGAAAGCATTTGCAATGTGCAACAAAATTCCTCAACCTGGCTCAAAGGCCAAAAAATAAAAAGTGAGCAGGTGCTAGCCTGACCAGAGAAAAAGGTAGTGTTTGATCCTTAGAATATGCATCTCCACATAATGGAGAAGGTGCCCAAGGTTTAGAAGCCATTGGAAGAGATGACGCCAGTAGATTATTCCTATCGTCAAACGGTGGAAGATCTGAAGACTACCAACCCCGCGGAGAAAGCTAGGAATATCCATGTTGAGGCGACATCCCTCTACCTCCAGGTGGAGCATTTTAAGAATCGCTGCTACGATGCCGAGGCCAAAAATACGTTGTTTGAAGAAACCTTGGCACTCACGAGGGGGCAACTCGAAGACGAGCAATCCAAAGTAAAGCAGTTGCAACAGCGAGTGATCGATCTGGAACAAGAGCTAGAGGACACCAAGAAGGATTTCCAAGAGCGTCTCAGGGTTCAGGGAGAGGCAAAGGACCAGCTACAAGTGTTAGACACTCAGATTCAGGAGCTACAGTCTAGATTAGCGAATAAAGCAGAGCCCACAACGGTCCTGTCAAAGGATCATGTCAAAGAGGTGCGTAGTCGCTTCCTAGGCAACTTCAAAAACAGAGCACGAAGGGCAGCTGTGGTCCTGGAATTCATCAAGGAGGCCAAGGACACAGTTTCCCATGGTGCCTCCATTGTAGAAGAGGTCGAGGCAAACACTAACCAGTGGCTGGAGCTGGCCATGAAAGCGCAAACTATAGACAGGTCGGGCATCCACCTTTCCTTGATGTGTGAACTTGCTCGGTCATGGGCAACCGCATGCATAACGCTGAGGTCTTTCTTCAAGAAGGTCAAGGCAGCCCGAAAGGCTCGAGATTTGATGGATAGGTTTGAGAGGGAAAGAAAGCTTTGTCTAATGTACTTTGAGATTTTGGAGCAAAACGGTTTCCCAAACTTCACTGACGAAATGGATCACATTTTAACAAAATAAGAGCTGCAGTCATTTTGGGACTCCTTTGAAAGCGATACTTGAGAAATTGACAGTTGGGAGGAGCCCATTACTGAGCTTCAGGTCATGCAATGTACGGCCAAGTTCGTGCTGATGGAAGCTTGCCTTGTCGACCTCAATGAGAGGTTTAATTACGCTGATGTTCGCCAGCTTGAAAGGTTCGGGTACCTGATTAAGGAAATCTAGAAGAGCGATGAGGATGTCTGGGGCCTGGTCCAAGCAACCTATAGCTGCATTGTTGATGAGCTCACATCATCCGAGCCTCCCCAACAACAAGAAGAAACTCGAGCACAAGGATAAATCCAAGCATAGGAAGAATATAAGGCGCAGGGCAAAGTTCATGCGGAGGAGGAGGTCCTCACTCAGCAAGAAGGCCAAGGCGAAAGCCTTGAGCCCCAACAAGATGTAGGCCACGAGCCTCAGTATGAAGAAGATAAGGCACAAGAAGAAGTTCGTGCGGAGGTCCCCGCTCAGCAAGAAGGCCAAGACGAAAGCCATGGGCCCCAACATGATGCAGACCAAGAGCCTTAGGACAAGGGAGACGAGCGCCAAGATGAGGTGCCAGGGCGCGACCAAGAGCAGTTTAGTGAGCAACAAGAAGAAGAGGAGGAAACAGGGAGAGAAGAATCGGGAGAAGAGTCTGCTGCTACTAGTGAGCATTCGAAAAGTGAGAGCGATGATGACTCTGAGCCCAACGGATGAGGCCTGGGATTTCGACATTGAGATGAGTTCAATTTCCTCGCAAGCCACAAGAGATGTTGTCACTTCTGCAACATGGTGTATATTTAGCTTTCCAGTAATTTCTACTCCTCAGAAACTCTCTTCTCATTATTCGAATGCATTTTTCTCTAGCCTGAGTTTTACTGTCAAACCCTTTCTACAACGCCTGAAATAGTGTGCAGTTGTTTCTGTCTACTGACCATGCAGGGAAATCCTCCTTTCGATGGCGATGGTGTTTCATGCCAAGTCCCCTGATGCAATTTGACCCCATGGAGAAGTAAGAACGTAGCCTAGTCTTAGGACAAAACAGCTAAGCCAAGTTCGAGGAGCGCACTACCAACAAAGCGCAACGCCTGTTAAAACGGTCAAAAGCGCAACACCCATCTTCGGCATGAAAAATGACTAAGTGTAGGTAAGACTGTGGCGCACTCCCTGAGGTGCGCAAGACTATGGCGCACTCCTTCCAACGCGCAAGAATGTGGCGCACTCCCTAAGATGCGCAAGACTAAGGTGCACCATCCAAGTGCACTAGACTGTGGCGCACCACCTCAAGTGCACAAGGCGCTTTCGCTTCACTCAATCGTGCTTTGCTTATTGACTTTTCAACGTAGGCACTATTTCCAAGGCTTCAGGTTATTGCGCACCACTTTGCAGGAGCAAGACGAATGCACAGCAAGGCAGCAGCGCAACGCCTGCCGACTTTTCAAACTCTGCTCTACTCCCGAGGCGACAAGTGGATTAGTTCAGTTTCCTCATCTTTAAAACTACTTTCGGGCGCTTCTCCTCAACCGTACGATGTGCAGTCAGTAGGAAGCTTCCAGACCTGACATTCTGAAGATGCAGAGCCTTATCTTTTACCAGGGCGGCTCCAGCAAGCAATGAGACAGCGCCACCAAATGGACCTGTCAGAACATTGAAGATATTCAGTTACGTTCCGAGGAGTCATCAGTTCCGGTTCGTGCCCGCCTACTATTTCATAATTGTTTCTCCTTGTAAATATTATCTTCTCTGCCACCACGATGTTTAGTGGGTGTGCATTTAATTTTCAAGCGGCAAAATTCTCTATATAAGCCTGCTATTTTATTGTAAAACAATGGATGTTTGCTAGAAGCTTGATGTAAACCGAATTTTGCTATCAATACATCTGATGTCTAACTTTAACTCTGGACTTCCATTTTATGTGTATGTCTTCTATTTCTTATCTTCTATTAAGTTCTCTGGTTTATTTGTAGGCTTGAATTCTAATATCTGGATTTAGCTTATGATAAAACGTGAACCCCTGGAGTAGCCCTGGAGATTGTGCATGTTAGATGTTTAGTTTTAATTTCTATTAGTCGTCTGTATTTGAGGGCTATTTGATTCGGTGTGCAGTAGAGTTATCGTGATGTTAATCCATCACCCATGTTCTATCTGGCCTGTGGCCATTTTTCTCATCTCTTTCAGTCATTTCCCATTCCTTTCCAGTTTCTTAACCTTTAAACCCCCCAGTTAGAATAGCAAGGGAACCAGCCCATCTCTGGAGATTGGCACAGGAAGCATTCCTTCCTCTCACACACCTTTAATGTAGAGTGCAATCTAAAAGGGAAATAAGGTCGTTGACACTCATGCTCCAATGCCTTTTTTGAACTACTAGTAATATTCCTTAGATGCACAACAATTAAATCCACATAGCATTGGATAGATTAAGAGACACAAGATAAGCAATAGTGATGTAAATATATATCAAATGGCCTTAGCTCTAAGGAGTTAAAAAATGTGGATTTTCAAGGCGGACACCCATATTCAAATTTTGCAATTTTGCTAGATATTACTATGTTGTTTGTTTAAATACAATAATACAATAATGATATAATATGGGTGGGGTTAATTTTAATCCCAAATAACCAATTTAAAAAAATGATGTAAATAAAAATACAGCATAATGAAGCATTCAATACCCCACAATAATAAGTATTTTTACAAGGGCTTTCTCTTATATT
Source organism: Wollemia nobilis (assembly GCA_028583015.1). Taxonomy (NCBI): domain Eukaryota; kingdom Viridiplantae; phylum Streptophyta; class Pinopsida; order Araucariales; family Araucariaceae; genus Wollemia; species Wollemia nobilis. Next base: position 2,108,988 of record JAQPPZ010001923.1, read on the forward strand.
CTAATTTTGCATGGTGGCATATGGCAAGAATGAACCCATTCTAATATTGTATTCTACACAATGAACCTTTCTCTTTCGTTAGGTGAACTCATGTAAATAAGAGATAAGATCACATGTATCTCCAAGAAAAATATGCAAAAGGATTTAAAGTGTTAATCCCTATGGTTTTGTACATTATGGTTCTTAAATTAACCACACCACATTGATGTGAAAGCATAATCTCTAATCTTTTGAATATTTTATGTGTGTAATTTATGGAACTGGCTAAAGAGAGAAAGTTTTCAAGCCTTGTGCTTCTAAAAAGGGATAGCACAACAGGAATGCCTTCCTCCAATGGATAAGGGTGGTCTAATATGCACAATGCTCGTGGACCTTTAAAAAGTTATTGGGGAACAAATTGAAGACAGATTGGGTACATAAACACAAAAATGTGCAAAAAAAACTTATTAAGAAAGAACCTTCACATAATTGGAACTAAAGAAATAAAGGATCCACAGGCTGAGAATAATAATTAATGGGAAGATTTTTCAAGTGCTTCCGTAATTTTATTTCACCAAATATGAAGGTCAAAGAATTTCATGAGCAAGCGTTGCATATATATATATATATTAACTTGCATCGTGACCTAATGCAAATTTTCAAGCTTAGATACTTCTGTATTTCTGGGGAGTGGCCTTAAACCTGCTAAATCTAGAAGCCTATTTTTAGTGTTATATGTTGATGAGATGATGAAGTTGATTGATGGTAAGCAAGACACTAAGAGCGATATTTTATATAATGTTTTGTGGGAATATCACAGGGAGTTTGAAAATGCAAGTATATGCAAGTATGTATTTCTGATGGGTGTTTTGAATCCAATAATTGATGGTGGATATTTTAGATCTCAAATACATTAAAGCATTTATCCAACTCAATGAATGGAGTTTCTGACCTTTTTAGGCATAAGCAAGGTGTTATTGCCTTTAATTTCCCCACAGTCACAATTTTTTTAACTTCTGGAATTTTCCTATTTTTCTATACTGCTAGATGGGAAACATAGTATTAGCAAAAAATGATTTCCTTGTGAAAGTTTGATATGTGTTATATAATTTTCAGCTTTTGACAATTTAGCTCTAAACCTTTTCCTATGAAGGGGAAGAATAATCTTATGTTGCATCAAAGAATAAGAGAACTATATCTAATTAATCAAATGATTGCAATGAAAAATATCATCCTACACAAGACAGAAAAGATAACATTTAGACCTGCATCTATAGAGATATAGAATCAACATCCCTACAAAAACTAACAAAGTTGCCTTTGGCAATCAAAGCTAATTCCTATCTGAACAATTTCAACTACCCTAAACTAAGTGTGTAACAATAATAATTGAATTCAACTTGAAACTAAAAAAAAGTACTTGTCAAAACTACATCTCCAGAATATATGATCTATTGGATCCTCTGTTCTACATAAGTTGCATAAAGAGTCTACAACACCAACCTTTTCAAGATTGCCAAAATTTGGTGCACTAGCCAACCGGCCGAGACCAGGTGAATGAAAGAGGATCTCAATGTTTGAATAGTCTGACATTGCCTTAGCCATTGTGTTTTGATGTCAGTCACCCCCAATTGCTTGTTCAATTGGTGAACAATAACAGAAGTGTGTCTCGCTTGTTTATATAAATTGTTTCTCAAATAGTTATAAAAAACCTTTCCATTTCCTTTTGGAAGACAGATAATTGTGACCACTTTGCATACTTCTTGATAAGTTGGTTTGTAACCCTTATTCAAATTTTGTGCTCACCTTAAATCACATCAGGTATGTCATTTATGTGGCTCATAATTCCAAAGATGTAACAAACAAAAAAAGCTTTTATCTACCTTTTGCTAACAAAAAGTGACAAGTGGCCAAGCTGGCTATGTACAGATAAAATATTCATATAGGCCTTCAAGCTAGATCCGAAGCATCATGTGGTTCCTTATTATGACAGAAAAGTTAATAAGTTACTATCTGCCAAGTTGCCTGTATTTGCTTAAGGACTAACTGTAATATGATAAATACCTTGGCACTACTACTTATATCATTAAAGCAGAAAGGACTCTGAATTATCTGGGTGTGATGAGAAACTTAAATTCTTTGTGAAAGAACTCTGCCATGGAAAATCATCATCTGCCATTCTCACAATCCATTTTCCTGCAAGAAGTGCCTTTTGAGCTTGTATGTTAGTCTCCGTTACTTGTCTGACTGTTCAGGTTAACACTGTGATCTGTTAATAGCATTCTCAGGATGGCTTTGGATCAAGAGTTTGGGTTGTCATCATTTTCCTCCGAAATGGCGAATTTTTGTGAGCTGGCTGTCAAGCACAAATTATGGATTGGGTTGTAATTGGTCATGTCTTTTTCTGCTTTTCTGCCAAGTTGACATAATTACCATAATATGCAGCTGAACAAGCTGTACTGTGGAATATACACCACAAAACCCATGTTATGATTGGGGTAGGAAATAAGCCTCAAGGAAATCTGACAGTTGAAGATTGAAGTTTTGGTCACAAGTTGCACAATGCTTCAGGCATGTTTCCTGACATAAATGGGAAATTTCACAGGCCAGAGGATCCATCTAGGAGTTTGACAATGAAATTCAATGCATGCATACAACAGAGTAATCATACACAGAGGAATCACAATTGTACCCTGGGATGATGATAACATAAATTATGGAACTGAAGCCCTAATATTTAATGCCATCATCCATTCACTGGTAATGTTTAGTATATGTTAGTAATTTAATCTTAGGGATAGTCAGTCATGCTTGTTTATAAAGAGATTGTAAGAGTTGAAAAGGAATCGATGAATACAAAATATTTGCATGTGAGCTCCTTCAAGGACTATTGCTGATAACATAATGCATTTATTTGTCAATTAAAAAGTTGCTAGGGTACTTTTGTTTCTTGCCTGTGTCTTTCCATTCCTGGTCTGTGCATTGGAACCCACCTTATGGCTCAATGGCAAAGTGGTCTCAATAATGACCACATGCCGTCCAGTTCATATCTTACTAATAAATAGCAAGAGGTAGGAAACATGCTCTCCACATACAACCAGTTGACTACAAAAAAAAAACCATTGGTCTTTGCAATTTAGGGTGACAAAATGAGCAAGAACCTTTGCAGAAAAAAAAATATATATATATATATATATATTCTTTTAGATGAATATGAACAATTGCCCAGGGAAATTTCTTTTAAATGGTTTGTTTTTAAAATTTAAAAATAAATCATGCTCAATTACTTGAGTAGTCACTTTGGAATTTTTTTCATCAGCAGTTTTGTCTCAATTGAAGAAATCCAAAGTGCCCTGCTTCCAAAGGTTGCATTTTATAATTCAAATCATATGTAACTGGATTACTGATGCTCAAGTTTCTCCTTGAGAAAAAAAATGAAACAACACAATTAGAGAGGAATGACATGGATGAGTTTCTTCAAAATTTATGAAGGGTTTAAGGAGAATCTGAGAAGCAAAATAATAATATTTTTTCTTATCCATCAACAATTGTAATTGCTACTCATTTACAGGTGATCACTCTTAAAGAATGATGCTGTTTTTCATAGCTTTATCATGCATATAATAGAAGAGGAGAAATGTGTTGTAGAATATTATGCTGCATATATATGGACGTCTGCCGTTACCATTACACTCGAAGATTGTCAGATGCGTTTTACAACTGAAGGCAGCCAAAAATTGCCATGCTATGTTCAAGAGTTTAGATTTTGACTACACCCATGGTCAGCATCAACTTTGAGAATTTTCGTCCTGCTTAATTGTAAACATTCATTACAGTAAGTTAGATTAATCTATCACAATGCACCAATCCTTTTTCTATTTACTGCAGTATTGGATTAGCTTTAGAGATATCAAGAAGACATTGTTTGTTATTTTGTTTTAATGCTTTATTTTCTATCATGTCCTCTATCTCACAAAATGTGTCTTATCCTCTATCTAAAAAACATTTTGTAAAAAACAGACTTTTTAAGAATGCAACATAAGAAACCACACACCTTTATTATTTCATCGGTGACTCTCGGCAATGCTGATGCATATACTCTTTCTCTTGCCTTTCTTGCCTGGCCATAAGATAATCATTGTTCATGTGATTAGAAGATAGTACCAAAGTATAATATTCAGCTAGATCCAAAGGAAGCACTCATTCTCATGGACAAATCAAAATCCTAGAAAGAGAAAGTTGTATGTATTGCTAATGCCCCCGAACTAATTAATTTGTTAGTATGAGTGATATGTATATTTGGGCAGATCAATACACCTCATGTGCATCAGATCAATGGTTCAAAAACATGCCAATCAATGAATGGCAACCTTAAACACAAATTAATATCCATCTAATGCAAAAACAATGCATTAAAAACTGTTTTGTCGCCTGGATAGTCAGTCCCATGTATGCATGCCCTAAATAAGTACATAAATTTACATTCACACAGTACATTCTCAATCCTATATTTATGTCTTTGCTTTCATATGAAATTATAATTGCTTAGTCCATTTTCCTCTACCCTTTTAAATAGATAGATAAGTTGAAACCACTTACTTGCTGTTGCCAGTCTGTACATGAAGTTAAAACGACCAATAAAATCGTTTGTGTGAAAAGGCCACCAAAAATTCCAAGCCAAAGTCCCTGGAATACCCATAAATATGTGTCATAGATAGGAAATTTAAATGTAAAAGAGAAATATTAATAATCATTTATCTGTACACATCAACATTTTGACTGCAGCCTTATAAGAGGCATGTGCATTTTCTACTCACTGGCAGGAATCTAATTCTGAAACAAGCCCTTCATTCTTCCATATTTATTACTTAAGAGTATCTGCATCAGCTAAAATATTAATCTGGCAATTTGCTTCATTTTTTAAATATTGAATTACAGCAAAGTCCAACTTGTGATGGAGAGTAGTTTCCATCTAAGGAGCTATTAAAGTCAAATGATGAGATGAAGAAGAACTATTAATTTGAAGTTGAGTTTATGCCTGCTATTGGTTAATGACTAGACATATATTATCAACAGTTTCTAGTATCGCGCATCCTATCCTAAATGAACAAATTTGATTAAACAGATTAGCAATATCAACTATTATAGCCTTTAAAAGACTACATTCATGCCTGAACATGGAAAATATTCTCATACTGGCATGGTCTACATTTGGAATGGTCTAGCCAGATTAAAGTGTACAATCAGGAATTTGTGCTTTTATTTACAGAATGCAGGGCTTCTTACTATTTGTCATCAAAAATCTTGAGCTGTGCCAGATTAAAGAGTCAAACAATTCACCAAGGTTGTCATTCAGAGTCTTAGGCAGTGAAAGTAGAAATTTTGAGGCTTTGGAAATAAAGAAAGCAAAGACAGATTTACTTACCTTGCCACCCACGTGCAGTACAAAGGCCAAGGTGACAGCTACGGGAATCCCAACCACATAGTATGCTCCAAGATTAACATAAGCACCCAATTTCTGCCATCCACATCCTCTAGCAATCCCTGCAAATTTATTTTCCAAAAACATGACTTCAGCAGGTGGTGTGTTTGAGATATATAAGCTACAGTCCAAATTTTTTTATAGAAGATAATTCTCAACCTGACAGAACACCCTGTATCCCATCCATAATTGTTGAGGCTGCAAGCAGTGGCATCATGCTTGCAACATAATCAACAACTTCCTGCTCATTGCTGAAAGCATAGCCCCAAACATTTCGTATAGAGAATAAAGTGCATCCCATGACGGCAGCCTCTGTGATTGCCATAGAGACCGCAACATACACTGCTAGACGTGCAGCACGTGAGTGTGCAGCTCCTAGTTCATTTGAAACTCGTGTACTGCGATGCAAAGTTATGAAAAACTCTAATTGGAACAGATTTGGATTCAACATTGACGATCTGACTTTTTAAAAATTAAGCTTCAATAGCTTAGATGACTAACAGAGACAGAGCAGAGATTTACTAGTTAGCCATACTAACCTTACCGCAGCACCAAGGCCAAAGGGAATCATATATGAAAGAGAAGCAGTGTTCAGGCTGCAAAATATCAAAGCTATCTCAGGGTGAAGTAAAGTAAATGCATAGAATTCCCATTATTAAGCTTCATTCAAAATTAAAACTCTAGTATTAGATATACATACCAGATCGAAAGAACGGATGTCTCAAGTTTTGGATTAGGCAACAGACCAGATAAGAGAATAAGCATTTCAAAGGACCAATACTCCAAGCTGTTGACAGATATAAAAGTATGAATAGAACATAATCAATGTCGTTGTATTATATGCAATGCATTGTTGACAACTTGCAGTATAGTATGACAAACAAAAATGACTGGTGTTTTTCAAGTTCCTCACATGATAAAAATAGCAAGAAGAGTGTAAAAAAACGGAATAAACACAAACTAAAAATGTGTTTGAGGCAGTGCATAAATGTCTTAAATTGAACAGCAATTCGTAGGTGAAGCGAGTGAATTAGTATACCAGATCATCACTGCAGATGGAACAGCAAGTTTGAGAAAATGTTTAATATCATGTAAAGACTCTTTTGTAAAGGACGTCCATGTCTTCTTACATGAAGGTGACAGCTTAATATAAAGTATCAGGAGTGCCACATTGACCCAGTTGGAAATGCTGTTTGCCAAGGCAGCCCCTTTATTATCTAATCCGGCTTTAAATACCAGAACCCAGCACATGGGTACATGGAAACACAAAGTGATTGCAGAGCCGAACATCATGGGAAAAACAATGCTTTGTGTTTGAAGAAATTTTACAAGGGGCTGAAGAATTGCATAGGCAAACAAACTGGGAATCATCCATCTTGCAAATTTCCCTGCTTCAATAGATATTATAGGGTCCTGTCCAAGGGCATTAAGAATGTGACCCATATATGCCCACACCACAGCGAGTGGTATGCTTACACAAAGAAGAGCAACAATTGCTCTCTGGGTATGAACCCCAAGCATATGGTATTGCTTTGCCCCATATGACTGTCCGCATAGAGTTTCCAAAGCACTTGCCATTCCCATCTGCACACAATGAAAAAGGATTTTGAAAATAAAAAAATGTCAGTATCCAACGCCGCATTCATGACTAATCATCAGACATGAATCTTCTCTTTTTTGATCCAAAATGTTAGTATTAACTTCAGCCATAAACAAAGTTAAGCCATGAGAAGTGTCACCGATTTTGTAAGAGACACTTCATAGTGGCAGGAATACAAATTTGATATGAGTTGCATTACACTGTTGTTTACTTTTGGATCAATTTTGTTTTTTAAACATTAATCGATTAAGGCTATGGTTCCAGAAATGGAACATCCAGGAGCCATTTCTTTTCTCTACACATAGACATGTCTTGAGCTGTTTCTGGTTGGCCGCAAACTGTAGACCATATCAGCAAAAACATTAAAAACACAGAGACTATCTCTAATATTTTCAGAGTATCAAGTAACTACCCCAACCATTGTTACTTACTCTATTTTTTGGTTCATTACCCTCGACTTCCCATTCAAATAGATCTCTCTCCGCTTCACAGATTTTCCTTTGTATAATATATGTTTCAGTTGAAGGATGTCGTTTGCTGACACTAAATGCAGTATCTAAGGTGATTTAAGGTGATTTGTCCTATATGAACATTGGCTGTTAACTCAACAATGAATCTGAAATGCTTGTAATGATGATTAATAATATTATAATCAATATGTACACACATATATATATATTAATATAAAACTCATGACAGGAAAACATTTCAATATAAATTGTCTTTATTACATCAATTTAACAAACCAGATTGCACACTGCATATAGCTTTGACCTAACACCATTGTATAATGGACAAGAAAATACTATTTGTGATTTAATTAAAGAAATCAATCTACTATAAGATGTATAAATCAATTTCTCTGCAAAATGAACTGTTGAAAACAGAAAGACGATGTTGACAACAGAACTGCATAGAATTAGCTCATCTGGTGACTGGGTGCAGCTTGACCCTATAAATATCTAAAGCCTACTCTATGCTTTAAAACTGCATAAAGAGCTTTTGGTTGCAGGATCAAAAAATTCAGGGATGAAGCAAATCAGTTGAAATATGCGCCTATACTTTTGCACGGTTAGTTTCGAGTTCAAGATCGGTGGGGTCATCAATGTTAGCAGTATTGCAGCTAAACATCTAAGGACATCAGTTAGCCAGAGAAGACAAGGTCCAAATTCTCAAATGAAACCATTCTTTGCCATGATTTGTTTTATGAAGATTTCAAAAATAAGTAAAAAGAATGAACTATAACCGAGTTTAAGGACTAAAATGAACACTGGCAAAGAACAAAGCAAAGTTTTTGTGGTGAATACCAGCACACTGAAGCCAGAGACACCGGCAAAGGAAGTAGCAACAGAGCAAGCTCGTCCAAATGTCCGACCAGCATGACAGAGATCACCTGCAACTGCAAGCAATACTGCAACAAATTCACCGCCACCATGGGCCCTGCTATCCAGCATTGTTTTTTAACTTCCTTCCATATTACACCCCCATTGCACTTGACATCATCCCAAGGGTCTACAACCTCATTGCTCTCCAAACGAAAAAATCAACTCATTCTTAGCTATAAGCGGTTTCTTCAACATATCATGATTCTCAGAACCATTAGCCTGAATTGAATCATGGCTCTCCATGTCTAATCCAATCAAGACAATATACCCCACCAACTTCTTATCAAAAAAAAAGATTGTGAATGATGCAACAGATTCTAGATTCTAGGATCAAAAATGGAATAATTTCTTTTGTCCCAGCAGACAGGTGTATAAGGAACAAAGGATGATCACAGGTTTTTATGGCTGTCTGGTGAGTTCAGAGATAAACCTGGGGACTAACTAGTGGAAAGCAATCACAAAAAACGAAAAAAATCCCAAAAAAAAAAAAAAAACCACCTCAACAAGTCTGATCAATGCACGGATTTGGAGAGAGATAAATCTGGTTAAAGGCAAACCGCCCTTTGATAAGGTGCCCTTACGAAAATAGTCCTAAATGACGAACCAGACTGTCCAAAACTTAGAGAGAGGTCTATGCTTGGAAGCTGTGCCACGAATTCAGAGGTCCAAAGATTCTTGAACTGACATGACCCAAACAAGGTGATACAATCATCCCATATCAATCTCACCTTCTGCTATTGTGGGGGATGGGATGGCTAGAGGAATGGATATTCCATGGAGGTTTGTTAGTCTTAAATTTGGTTGTGAACCCAGAACCTCAACCTGGTCAAGTCAGTGGGATGAGGAACTCGGCCAGAGCCGTGTGACTCTGCATCTCTCACGCACTTTTATGAATAGATTATGGTGGAAATATAAGGACTTTGCTTAAATTTTAATATCATGAATAGATTATGGTCAAACACAAGAACTTGTTTTCAATTTTTAATATCATAGAAAAGTTTTCCGAGTAAATTATTAGAGTGGAGTTTTTCGGAAATGAACTATTCTGTTTTTTAGTGTAACACAGGGATATGGAATTTAAGACGGATTTAAACTGTCAAAAATTATAATGAAATCACAATTAAAGTTTAAACATTTTAAAAACTTATAAAAAATCAATTTTCCTTTTTTAGGTTAAAACCAACAGTTGTTAGCTCCACGTCTAACAAATTCCCAGTTTTTCATGTGTTAAATATTTTCTAGTTATATTGAAGTTAAACTAAGGGTGGTGTCTCTGTTAATGGTTGACGTTAAACTAAAGTTGGTGTCTCTGTTAATGGTTAGGATTTTGAAGGAAATTTTTAAAATTCAAACCTGGTAAGTATGTTATCGCATAAACATTATGTATCCATATGTTATCCCATGAACTTTGGTTCTCATAATGAGGAATTAACTATAACGGAGTGCGCGTGAATGTGTCGTAAAAAACACTAAAGGTTGACATTGATTGCAAGTGTGTATCTAAGGTAAGAGGAAGCATTCTAGGATGTGGTCTATCTAAGAATTATTTTTGTTGGTTTATTGGTAATATGATTATAAAAAATTAAAATATAGATTATTTTTGGGAGAATGTAATTTGAATAAATTTGAGTTAATAGTTTTAATAGTTTTAATTAGAATGAAATGTTTTTGATTTTGTTCATAGAAGATTTTATGGCATGAAAAAGAGAGAAAAATAGATTATATAAATAAGTTTCCCTTTGTGTGGAGTTTAACTACAATTCCCCGGTGATGTCACATTAGTCCATAGGGATCTTGTTTGTGTTCATTATATAATTTTTAAAACCTCCTTAAGGTATCTACCTACTATTGTAGATAGGGAGCTTCATAACTTGTATAAGCTTTTTAGGTCATCATTTTGCAACAAGTGTTTTTGTCGTGAAAGTTATATACAAGACAAATTAACATCACATGCTTCTCATCCTCAACTTCTCCTTGTTTATAGACTACACAAATATATTCCTCTTAATTAATATTTTACCAACTTCATGTTTCAATTGCAAGATGATTACATAATCTAAATTGGTTGATAATATGTTAATTTTCTGTTGAGATATTTTCTTAGAGGTGATTTTGCTCTTTACAAGTAACCATTATATTGATGTTGCATTTGTAAAATCTCATTTTATAACTAGGTCATTGCCAAGGAATATCCATTATTTTTATTTTTATTTTTATGAAGTCACAAATTCTTGACGAGTTTTATTGTACATCACTTTCATAATTTTTTTCATTTTTAATCCATTTCATGTTGTCATGGTACTAACATTTCTCGAGTTGCAAGAGTTGCTTGATGTGGTAATTTGTTATTATCCATCTTGAAACAAATATGCTTGCATCAACAAACTTATCACAAAAAATATACACCAAAATGGAAAATGAAGCATGAATTTTCTTAATTGCTTGAAATATTACACTATCACAGTTTTAGGATCCTATCCTAACACCATTTTGTAATTCTCATTTACTTATGTAATGACCCACTTCCAACGTGGGGATCCCATTATGATATTATTTTGTAATACTTTGTAATGTATGTGGCAAGTAGGATTTCTAGCCAAGTGGCGCCATCTCATATAATCATTTTTATCAAGATGGTAACCGATGGTAGGTAGGAGATTCTAGCTCGAGTGGCATTTTGCATGTAAGCCAACTCTTGAGCCTTTAAGTACGGTTGCATGAAGTTTTCTTTAAAATATATGAAGCCATGTACGAATTCATCCTTTTACAAGCTAATGAAATATTGAAGGAGGTTGCCCCCTTGAAGAGGTCTACGATTCGGTGTTATTGTGAGATTGTTCCATTTTTGCATTTGATTTCTACATAGTGTTATTGAGTTATTTGATGTATTTGAGCTATTTTTCAGTATTTTGTGTGAGTGCACTTAGTTTTAATAGTGAGATCCTAACAAGTGGTATCAGAGCGCTTTCCAGGGCCGAGTTCTGCTACAACTGAGACAATTTTTGCCAGTCATTTCGTCTATTACGTATAAATTTTTGCGTTTTTTCTTTTTTGTTTTTCCTTTATTAAAAAAAAATCCAAAAAATACAGTTCTTTTTTCGACCAAAAATCCAGAAAACACAAAAAAAGTCTTTGTTTTACTAGTTGTGTAGGTTAGAAACCCTGTGCCGAGGGTTTTAAAATATTGCGAAGGAGTTGTCATTATTGGCTAAGCTAGATAGCTCATAAAGCGTCTAGTGAAGTGAGGGGCGATCAGGCTCCAATACCCAAGCCTTAGACAACACTCACGCACGGACTTGAGCTCCCACACATCTTCGAGTGTATCAGGAGACAATATAGGTTTAAAAAAAATTATCCATTAGGAAGCTTTTCGGCCTTGTATTATCCATAGTCCACGGGACATAGCATCCCGGATGATCATCCTCCCGTACTGTCAGAGAGGCAAATAGTGTGCTCAAGGGTATGTGTGGAATCCTCCTTGGGTAGTGGCCTGAAATATTGGTCCGAGCACTATTGTTCATCACTGCGGTATAACAAAGGGCCTATAGGTATTATATACTCCCTTACTTAGCATACCCTGGTTCTACAAAACATAACTTCCACTTGTAAATCAACACCATCCATATTCTACTAACCTGCATTTACAACCCCAAAAGTGAGCATATGGAGAAGACATTCCTTATCACAGAAAACAAACTTACATGCACCAACAATCAGGAAAGACTTTACAAGTGTCTGCAACATCCCATGGTCAAAAACATAATAGTCAGGACAGTGCCAGAAATAGTCGGGTCAATAACAGAGATAGTCTAGTCGACAGTAACAGCCCTTTGTAATAGTCCAAAATTACAGGCTTCCAATGTCAGAAACAGTACTATCAATGTCAGAGAATCCCCAGGGTTAGTGATAGGAATTGTGTCAGTAACCGCAATACAAGGTGACAGAGGATAGAATAGGATAGTGACTAGGTGATTAGGGTGCAGACTATAGGTCACAGATAGTTGATCCCAGAACCCAAATTTTGAACTGTAACTCCAAATAAGAAACCAACACCAGCAGCACAGTAGAAAAAAAAATTGAAATTTTATTAAAACAGTGATATCTCTACTGAAAAACTTAGCAAATAATTCTACACTCTATTCCAAACAAAATTGTCCTTGGTAGCCCCTGGTCAAATTTTGCACCAATTTTCCAAAAATAGCAATTTTTAATTTTTCTTGCCAAGGCCATAACTTTTCAACGGTCAATCAAATTGATCCAAATTTTTGGGAATAAAAGCTACTTATTATTCTACACCAAAGACCCTCAAGGACTCACTAGTGAAATTTTAAGTCCAAGTGGAAGAAATTACCTTGACATCGACTTACAACCAACAAGAGATCACAAAAAGTCAAGAAATTCAATATATCTCCTCATTGAACGCTCAGATCAAACAACCACCGAAGTGGACCCTATTCTAAAATCAATATTGCAATCCACTTCGCAAATTAAATTTTGGACCCTTACTAAAAATAGTAACTCCTGAAATCTCACATTTATTGTTAGTAATTGAGTAAAAGAGGGCTCACAATGGCAAGTGGTACTCATAGACAAAAGGAGCTAGAAATTGCCACAATGTTGGCCGATATGCAAAAAGCCCTCGACTACTTGACCCCTACAAACCACAACATAAGAGAAGAGATTAAAGAGCTCTGAACGGATCAGGATACCACTAGAATCCACTTAGAAAAATAACTTACAGCGATGGAGACACAATTGCAAGGTACTCTCACATCTGAACACCAAGTTGAAAACTTTGAATGAGGTCGAAGAAGGGAAACAAAAAATCGAAGAATGGGAACTGAAGACACTCATTATGACTGTGATTCGACCTTCAAAATACCTAAATTAGATTTTCCTAAGTTTAGTGGAAAGGATGTCGATGGGTGGTTATGTCGGGTTGATCAATTCTTTAGACTCCACAATGTCCCTATATATCATCGGGTTCATATGGCTTCCTTCAACTTACAATCTGAAGCCTTACATTGGTTACAATGGCTACAAGCCACTACCCCTGATCTATCTTGGGAGGACTTTGAGTCCCAACTACTCACCCGATTTGGCCCTAGTGACTATGAAGACTTTACAGGAGCATTGACAAAGCTGAAACAAACTACCACAATTCGTTATTACCAGACACAATTTGAGAAATTGGCCAATAAAACAAGGGGCTTGAATGAGGGATTTTTTATGAGTTGTTTTGTGAGTGGGTTGAAATATGATCTTCATGATGAAGTCAAGATGTTTAAACCACAAACCATGATGGAGGCTATCAGTTTAGCCCGATTGGCCGAATATAAACTCTCAGCTCAACGACGGACACCAAGATTTTCTCAAGCTTGACCTCCCTTTCCTCCTCGATTCTAAAATAATACTGATAATAAACCTACTGCTCCTAAGTGACTGACTATAGCTGAGATGGATGCTCGTCGGGCCAAGGGCTATCTTATAATTGTGATGAAAAATTTGTGAAGGGGCATAGATGTGCAAATAAGATATTATTCTTAATAGATGTAGAGGAACCCGATAGCAGTGACCAGAGTGATGAGGAGAGTGACACAGCTGAAGACACAACTGAAGCACCAACTCAATAGGAAGAGGAAACCCAAGACCCTCAAGCAAAAATTTTCATCCATGCTCTTGTCGGGGTTACCACTCCACAAACAATGAGAGTTGTGGATTTTTTCAAAGGCCAACGCCTTACTATTCTTATTGATTCAGGCAGTACACACAACTTTACTGATCCTCGAGTTGCTAAGCAGGACAATTGCTATATACACACATGCAATTCCTTTGACGTCATGGTGGCAAATGGAGGCACCTTACCTTGTAAAAGTAAATGTCACAATGTTAAAAAAAATATGGGGGATTATGAACTCAAACAAGACATGTTTGCCCTCCAATTAGGAGGATGTGACATTGTGTTGGTATTCCAATGGTTGAGCACCTTGGGCACTATCAAATGGAACTTTACAGAACTATGGATGTAATTTTCACAACATGGACAAACACACACCCTCTATGGTACTAAAATAGGCCCTTCCCAAATTTTCAGTTCCAATCGTATGGATAAATTATTGAAAAATTCGTCCCGCGGGGTCATTGCACAAATATATTCAATTCAACCAAGCACTTCCACAGTGGATCAAATTCCAGCAGATTTACAACTTGTTCTAGCCAAGCATGATGGCATTTTTTTAGAACCTACTACCATGTCGCCTCATCGCTCACATGATCATGTTATTCCACTACTACTAGGTCATGCACCACCTAACATCAAACCATATCGGTATCCTCATGCCCTCAAGTTTGAAATCGAGAAAATGGTACAAGAATTGCTCAAAGCTGGTGTCATTCAATCGAGTACCAGCCCTTACTCTTCTCTAGTTTTACTAGTTCGCAAGAAGGATGGCTCATGGCGATTGTGTATAGACTATCGTGAGCTCAAAAAAATTACCATCAAGGATAAATTCCCCATTTCGGTAGTGGATGAATTTTTGGATGAATTACATGGAGCTATGTACTTCTCCAAGTTAGACCTTTGTTCTGGCTACCATCAAATCAGGCTCAAGGATGAGGATATCCCCAAAAATGCATTTCATACTCATGAAAGTCACTATGAGTTCTTGGTAATGCTATTTGGTCTGACAAATGCTCCTTCCACATTTCAGAGCCTGATGAACAACATCTTTCGCCCTCTCCTGCGGAAGTTCATCATGGTTTTATTTTATGATATCTTGGTTTATAGTCGCTCGTGGGAAGAACACCTTATCCATGTGGATCAGACATTACAACTATTGGCACAACATCAATTTTTTTGCTAAGCGGTCCAAGTTTTCCTTTGGTCTAAATGAAGTGGAGTATCTAGGACACATTTTCTCCAAATATGGCGTTAAGGTCGACCCCAAGAAGATTCAAGAAGTTCAGGATTGGCCAAAACCTCACACTCTCAAGGGACTTAAAGAAGGGCTTATAGGTTACTACCGCAAATTTGTTCGTAATTATGGTAAAATAGCAGCCCCCTCACATCCATATTAAAGAAGGAATATTTTACTTGGACGGGGCCTACTGACCAAGCCTTCCTTGAATTGAAGCATGCTATGACCACAACACCAGTTTTAGCCATGCCAAATTTTTCCAAGCATTTCGTCATTGAAAGTGATGCTTTCGGTTGTGGCATCGGGACCATGTTGATGAAGGAAGGGAGACCCTTGGCTTTCACTAGTAAGGCACTCTCTGATCGTAACTTGGGAAAATCTACATATGCCAAGGAGATGTTGGCCATCTTACATGCTATAACTCATTTGCGACCATATCTCATTGGTCGCTATTTCTCCATTAAAACAGACCATCAGAGTCTCAAATACTTCTTGGAACAACGGGTTGCTACCCCAGAACAACAAAAATGGGTTTTTAAACTCATGGGATATGATTATGATATCACCTATAAAAATGGCAAAGATAATCTTGTGGTTGATGCTCTCTCTTGCCAATTTGAGACCCTCAGTATGTTATGTGCTATTTCCTCACCTGTTCCTCAATGGATAGATTCCTTACGACAAGAGGTACTTCATGATGCAGACTTGAAAGCTTTGATGGCATCGCTCTGTGATGATCCTACTTAGTTCTTGGGCTACAATTGGAATGGCCATGACCTACGTTATCACCAATGCCTTGTTCTTCCTTGCACATCCCCACTCTGTGAGATTTTCATGAAGGAACTACATACTGCTCCCTCTACAGGCCATTCAGGATTTCTTAAAATATATGAATGCCTCAAGCGCACATCCTTCTGGAAAGGTATGAAACAAGACATCCATGATTTTTTATCAACTTGTGATACCTGCCAATGGATGAAGGGTGAAATGGTACGTTCTCTGGGTACTATTCAACCATTGCCCATTCCAAGTCAGGTTTGGACTGATATTTCCATGGATTTTATAGAAGGGTTACCTAAATCTGGTGGTAAGTTTGTTATTCTTGTGGTGGTGGATCGCCTTTTGAAGTTTGCTTATTTTTGTTCCCTTGGCCACCCTTACATAGCCTCCACTGTTGCCCAAATATTTATGGATTCTATTTTTTGCTTTAATGGTATGCCCACCTCCATTGTGTTCGATCGAGACCCAACCTTCACTAGTCATTTTTAGCAATAATTGTTTAAGTTGCAGGGAACTCAACTCAAAATAATTTTAGTCTATCATCCGCAAACGGATGGTCAAACTGAGATTGTCAACAAATATTTGGAGACCCATCTTCGTTGCTTTACATCAAATCATCCTACTCAATGGGAAAAGTGGCTTCCTTTGATCGAATGGTGGTACAACACTTCTTAACATACAACAACCAAACTCACCCTTTTAATGCCATTTATGGGTGCCCTCCACTCACGCCTTCTTCATACATCCCAGACAGCTCCAAGGTCCAGGCAGTCGACACCACTCTCAGCCAACATACCGATGTTCTCCGCCAGCTAAAGCAGAATTTAGATATGGCCCAGAATCAGATGCGATAATAGGTTGACCAACATCCTTTTGAGCATAGCTTTGATGTGGGTGACATGGTCTTCCTTTGCTTGCAGTCGTACAAACAATCCTCTCTACAACTATGTCAGTGCCAGAAACTTGCTACAAAATACTATGGACCCTACCAAGTTCTCCAACGGATTGGTTCCACTGATTACAAATTGGCTCTTCTGCCCACCTCCAAGCTCCATCCTATTTTCCATGTTTCCTCTCTCAAAAAAGTTGTGGGCACACAAGTACAGGTTCAGTCAACATTACCAAAATTAGATGAATAAGGGTCCATATTACTCGAACCTAAACAATTGTTGGATCGTCGAACCCGCACTCTTCGCAACCGTACCATCACAAAAGTTCTTGTTTAGTGGTGTGGGCTCCAGCCAAAATATGCTACATGGGAGTCTCTCCATCAGCTCCAACGCCAGTTTACTCATTTTCAGCTTTGAGGACAAAGCTTTTCGAAGGGGAAGTACATGTTAGGATCCTATCCTAACACCATTTTGTAATTCTCATTTACTTATGTAATGACCCACTTCCAACGTGGGGATCCCATTATGATATTATTTTGTAATACTTTGTAATGTATGTGGCAAGTAGGATTTCTAGCCAAGTGGCACCATCTCATGTAACCATTTTTATCAAGATTGTAACCGATGGTAGGTAGGAGATTCTAGCTCGAGTGACATTTTGCATGTAAGCCAACTCTTGAGCCTTTACGTAGGGTTGCATGAAGTTTTTCTTTAAAATATTTGAAGCCATGTACGAATTCATCCTTTTGCAAGGTAATGAAATATTGAATGAGGTTTCCCCCTTGAAGAGGCCTGCGATTGTATGTTATTGTGAGATTGTTCCATTTCTGCATAGTGTTATTGAGTTATTTGATGTATTTGAGTTATTTTTCAGTATTTTGTGTGAGTGTGTTTATTTTTAATAGTGAGATCCTAACACCCATCCTAACAATATTAAGTAATGCCTAATCTAAACTTTATTATGTAATATATTGTAACATCCATGTGGCACTTAGGGCACCTAAACATATGATTCCATATAATATAGTTGCTAAAAAAGATGTAATTAATTCTTTAGTTGAAGATTCTAGCTCAACCCCCACTTGCATGTGAAACTGACTCTTGAGTGTTAGGGTTAGGTTTGGTAGGAGTGTTTAAAAAGGTAATGGCATGAATATAATGTATTATCTCTTTCATATTTATCAAAGCTCTGCTTCTAAGGAGGTTTCCCCCTTGAAGAGGCCAACAATTATGTATTGTGATTATGTTTTGTTCAATAAAGTTGTTGTATTTCCATTCATATTACAATATTACTCCTTTCATTTCTATTAATGTTGTCATTTATTGCAATATTTATGTGGATGTGCATATTTTAATTGCAAGATTCCTAACAAGTGGTATCAATGCACTTTCCAAAGTTGCATTCTATTGCAACTACAATAGTTATTGTCCTACCAATTTGTTTTTGTTATATATAATTTCCATTCCTTTTGTTCTTTTTTGTGAAATACCTTGTGAAAAAATTGAGTCAATTTTTTTTGTTTTAGTTTAATAGGTTATAAACCCTATGTGGGATGTTTTAAAATATCACGAATGAGATATCATTATTGGTTAAGCTAGATTATCCATAAAGCATATAATAAAGCGAGGGGTGATTAGACTCTAATACCTATGCCTCAAACATCACACGTATATTGGCTTGAGCTTCCACATACTCTCGGGTATATAGAAAGACCACCCTAGGTTGAGGAGAGACCTTTAGCCCTAGGAAGTTTTTGATTTTGTATCTATCCATAATGCACTGAGCATAACACTCGAGAAGATTACCTTCTTGTACTAATTAGAGAGGCGAGTAGTGCACCCAAGGATATAGGTTATATCCTCCTTGTGTAGTACCCTAAAATATTGGTCTGAGCTTTTATCAATAGTTACTATAGTATATTAGAGGGCTATGGGCAGTATACACACCTTGGCCTAGAGTCGCCCTATTTTTGTTGTCTATCAAACCCCAAACACAAACTGTTCAACCTAAAAATCTTATAAAGACTTAAGCATACTATGAAGACTACACTCACCATGGAATTGTTGATACAATTATTGTTCTTTGGCTGTTAGGAACAAAATAATGGTGTCAATAATAATCAAGTACAATGACAATTGTGATTACAATTGAGATCAAGAACAGACAAAATCTTGATAGTCTAGACAATTGTTAGAACAAATGTTAGTAAAAAATTAGTCAATATAGAAGGAAACAAGTGTAATAGTGAGTCAATGTAGTAGGAACCCGATGTAGCAGTCAATCAGTAAAAAAAGGTCTAGGAAAAACTTTATTTTGAGTTCTAGTCTATTACGATTATCTTGTTATACTGATTATTTTGGTATATAAGATCCATGAGGTTTTATTTAAGTACAAAAATTATCATTTTAGGGTATAGTCCATTTCGATCATCTTTTCGAGCTAATAATTTTGGTATATAGCACCTAAAGACTTTTTAGGACCCTTAAAATAATAAAAATCTATTTCTAGTAAAGTATTTTCAAAAGGCCCAAAATACAATTCCATGGTCGAAGGAAATAGAGGGGCTATGAGGGAGATGGAGCAAACTAACCAATTAGGTGAATAAATAAGTCAATTAAGTCAACAATTCACTTAAAATTTTTGTCAATTACAAGGCAAAATGCAATAGGAAATCCAACAACTGAAAGACTCCATGGGCTACTTGAATGATGAATATAATAAATTAAGAAATGGGAGTCCATGAAAAACTACATGATGTTGAAATTCGCATACACGGGGCTACCCATGAATACAAAGAGATTAACCATGGTGGAGTTGAAGGAAGGTATAGTACTTCAAGAAATTCATAAAGGAAGGCACATAATGCCATTTTTCATAATAATGCATATAAAATGTCAAAGTTAGATTTTGTAAAGTTTAATGGAAGGACCTGGGTGGTTGTTATGTTAGGCAGATCAATATTTCAATCTTCATAATGTTCCTTGATATTTATAGATCACACTGGCATCTTTTAGTTTTGAATTTGAAGCCCTTTAATGGTATCAATAGGTAAGATATATGAATCCCAACCTTTCTTGGGAAGACTTTGGAACATAAGTACTCACTCAATTCAACCCTAGTGAATATGAGAACTTCATAGGAGCCCATAAAAAAATTGAAGCAAACCTCTATCATTTGTAAATATCAAACATAGTTTAAAAATGGCTAACTAGACAAGGGTTTGAGTGAAGACTTTTTTCAAAGTTGTTTCATTAGTGGGTTGTAGGATGATATCAAGGCCAAGGTGAAATTTTTAAATTACATACCATGATGTAGGCAATCGATTTAGATAGGTTAGTAGATGGAAAATTCATTGCTCAAAGATGTACTTCCAAATTTCCTTAGAGTCGACTCTCATTTCCATCTAAACCCATAATAAATTCAGAAAACAAGTCACCAACCATCAAGTGATTGACTCGAGAGGAAATGAAAACTCACATAGCATAAGGGCTATGTTCTAACTATGATGAGAAATACTCTTCTATACATAGATGTGTACAAAAAAAATTGTATTTGTTGGATGTGGACGAAGCTCCAATAAATAAACCCTATGAAGTGAAAGAGGAACATCAAGAAGAGGAGTGTACAGACAAAGGTGAAGCACAAGAGGAAACTTAGATAGAAATTTTAGTCCATGCTCAGGTAGGAATAAGTATTCTCTAAAATATGAAGGTGATAGGACATTTCAAGGGTGATAGAATTATAATCCTTATCAACTTTGGTAGTACACATAAGTTCATTGATCATCAAGTTTCAAAAAGGGCAAATTGTTATATGAATTCTTGTAACTCCTTTGAAGTCATGATAGTCAATGGAGGAACTTTTCCTTGAAAGGATAAATGTAGAAATATCAAGGTGCAAATAGGAGAGTACAATATTAAGGTTGACATGTTTACCCTTTCCTTGGGAGGATGTGATGTGGTATTATGAACATAATGGCTTAGAACTTTGGGTATAGTAGTATGGGATTTTTTTTGAACTATGGATGAAATTCAGTCATCAAGAGATAAAATATACTCTTAAAGGAATGCAAGTTGGCATTTCCCAAATTATTTTTCTCATAGAATGGAAAATCTTCTAAAAGCAAATCTCATGGGATAAGTGGCCTAATTGTTTGCTATACAAAAACCCAATAATAAGGAAATAGAGTTACAGAAAGAATTATAGATTCTTTCAGAGATGCACTCATCTATTTTTTAGGAGAGTCAAGGTCTACCACCTCAGCATGTTCATGATCATGCCATCCAACTTGTACCGAGTAGCCCTCTACCTAATGTTTGATCGTACAGGTATTCATATGCCCATAAATTTGAAATTGAGAAAATTGTGTAGGAATTTCTAGTGATAGGGGTTATTTGACCCAATGCTAGTCCATATTCCTCTCTAGTATTGGGATGTGAGAAGGATGGATCATGGCATTTGTGTGTGAATTTTTTAGAACTCAATAAAATAACCATCAAAGATAAAATTTTATATTCCTTTAATTGATGAGTTACTTGATGAATTGAATGACACAGTATTTCTCCAAGTTGGATTTGCATTCAGGCTACCATAAGATTCAAATTAAGGAAGAACAAATTCCTAAAAATTCCTTTCAAACTCATGAAGGACACTATAAATTTTTGGTCATGCCCTTTGGTTTGACCAATGCACCTTACACCTTCTAGAGTCTGATGAATGCAATCTTTCAACACTTCTTTCAAAAATTTATTTTAGTCTTCTTTTATGATATTTTGATTTATAATTGTACTTGGGAGGAGCATCTCAAACATCTAGATCAGGTCTTGTAGCTTTTGTTTGATAATCAAATTTATGCTAAACAATAAAAGTATACTTTTAGCATGCAAGAAGTAGAGTACTTGGATCACATTGTATCAAGAGTAGTTAAAGTGGACCCCAAAAATTGCCAAAGCCTCAAATCCTCAAGGGCCTTTGAGGTTTCCTAGGTCTTACAGGATATTGTCAAAAATTTATTTAGAACTATAGGAAGATTGCAGTATCATTATCGTCTATTTTGAATAAATATTCTTTTGTGGTCAAAACTAGTGAAATAAGGTTTCTAGGATCTAAAACAAGTCATGATATCGACATTGGTGTTAGCTATGCTCAAATTTTCCAAACCTTTTTTCTTTTAGAGTGATGCTTCATGTTATGAAATTGGGCTAATTTTGGTGCAATAAGGATGACCATTGGCATTCACCAAAAAGGTACTATAAAGCATAAATTTAGGAAAATATACTTATAAGAAGGATATGTTGGTCATTTTGCGTGTTCTCAATCATTAGCAAACATACCTCATTGGACATTAGTTTTCAATCAAAACAAACCACCAAAGTCTCAAGTACTTCTTGGAGCAACGAGTAGCCACACTGAAACAACAAACATGGATCTCTAAATTATTGGGGTATGATTATAAAATCAATTATAAAAAATAAAATGAGATTATAGTGGCTAATACACTTTCATGCCAATATGAAGATTAAAGCATATTGTATGCTATATCAACACTTCCTTAAGGTGCAATCAACTCAAGTAAGAGATGACTAAGGAATCTAGTTTGCAATCTATGATTCAACAACTTCAAGATGATTCTAGCATGTTTCCAAGATATGTGTGTGATGGACAACATTTTAGGTATCATGATCGTCTGGTCGTTCCTAAAAGTTTTTATATGCACAAACTAATATTGTAGGAAATGCATGCATAAGTCATCATAGTACATTTAGGGTTCCTTAAAACCTATGAAATGGCTAAACACACTTTATTTTAGAAGGGAATGAAAAATTACATTCAAAATTTTGGCATGAACTATTTAAATTATAAGGAACACACCTTAAAATTAGCTCAATGTACCACCCTCAAACAAATGGTGAAACAGAGATTTTCAACAAATGTTTTGAGATATACCTCCATTGTTTTGCATCAAAACATCCTACATAGTGGGTTAAATGGCTTCCTCTATCTAAATGGTGGTATAAAACTTTGTATCATACAACTACTAAGGTCATGTCATTTTAAGTAGTATATGGATATCCCCCATCAACACCTTCCTCCTACATTCTATGTACTTCTTGAGTTTAGGCAGTAGATACCAATTTTTATCAACATGCAACACTTCTATAACAAAATGAGGAGAATTTGGAGATGGCCTATAATCGTATGCATCATCAAGCTAATAGACATTGTTATGAGCACAATTTTTCTATAGGTAACATTGTCTTTATTTGTTTGGAACCATACAAACAATTTTTTGTTCAACTTTATGGATGCCAAAAACTTGCAATGAATTTCTATGGTCCTTACCATGTATTACAAAGGATTGGTGCAACCATCTACAAACTTGACCTACCACCCACCTCTAAGATCAATCTACTCTTTCATGTTTCTTCATTTAATAAGGTCATCGATAGAAAGGTACAGGTTCAATCAACAATACCTGAGTCAGATGAAGGATCCATCATTCTAGAGCCTAAATAGATTTTCGATTGATGATTTTACACTTTTTGTATTATACCATCATTGATGTTCTTGTACAATGGTAGGGAATTTAACTAGAAGATACCACATGGGAGTTGCTTCACTAGCTATATCATTTTCCTCATATTAAGCTTTGAGGACAAGGATTTTTTAAAGGGGAAGGGGATATTAGGACCCCATCCTAACAATATTATGTAATTCCCCATCCAAACATTATTATGTAATACATTGTAATGTGTACATGGCAGTTAGGATGCTTCAACATATAGGTCCATATAATGTAACCATTATAAAAGATATAAATAGTTATTTAGTTGAATATTCTAGCTCGGGTCCCCACTTGCATGTGAAATTAACCCTTGAGCGTTAATTTTAGGGTTGGTAGGAGTCTTTAAAAATCAAGGGCATGAATAGAACATATAATCTCTTTCATATTGAATCAAAACTTTTCTTCTAAGGAGGTTTCCCCCTCAAAGAGGCCAGCAAGTTTGTATTGTGATTCTTTTTTGTTCAATAAAGTTGTTGCATTTCCATTTGTATTATAATATTATTGCTTTCATTTCTATTTATGTTTTTTTTTATTGCAATATCCATGTAGATGAGCTTATTTTAATTAGAAGGTTCCTAATACATAGGACACTTCAAGGGGGCTAATTACTTTAACAATCCTAAAACAAAAATGCACTTCCCCCCTTCTCTTATTACAATCCAATATATAGTAAGAAACCATACAATACCTTACAAATCCTAACCCTAACACTAAATAGAAATTGGGTCCCTCTAACTAGTCACAACACTAACTTCTACTAATAACATGACTAATTACAACAATTAAATAGTTATGACATTAAGGTCCACATGTCCCCTTATAAAACTTTGTCCTCAAAGCTTACAATGAGAAAACTATTGTTGAAACTAGTGGAGTGGCTCTCATATTGCATCTTCCAACTGTAAACCTCTCCAATGCACCAACAATTCGATGAGATTGTGATTGCAAAGTTGGCATTGATCCAATATTATCATCAGTTTAAGAAGAATTAAACCTTCACTAACAATCATTTGTAACTAAACATGTTGATTGAGGACCTTCTTCAAATAGGAGACATGAAAAACTAGGTGGATCTTGGAGGTGGATGGAAGGTCCAATTTATAAGCCATTGATCCAATGCATTACAAAATGTGATAAGGCCCATAGAATTTGGGAGCTAATTTGTGGTGGCCTTTTATCTTCAGGGATGTTTTCTTATAGGGATGCAAACATAAAAACACCATATCACCTTCAATGAAGGACCGCTTAGAGCGATGTTGATCAACTTGTTACTTCATTCAATTTTGGGCCACTGTTAGGTTGTCCTTGAGAACTCAAATAATTATCTCACAAGTGGAGAAAGAGGAATCCATAAATTGTACCTTAAATATACTTACAAGGTAGGATAAGAGTGAGGGTGGTGATTGCCCATACACTACTTCATAAGGTATCATATTTGTTGCAACTGGTGTTGTACCACCATTCTTCCAGGGGAAACCATTTGGCCTGGTGAGTTTATTGCTTGGAGGTAAAGCAACATAAGTGGGTCTCTAGGCACTTGTTGATAATTTCTATCTTCCAAACTCATGTTAAAGTGTGTTCCCTAGAGCTTCAAGAGTTCCTTCCAAAATGTGCTAGAGAATATCAAAATCCTAGTCACATACTATATGTGTTGGCATTCCATGTAGACGAAATATCTAATCAAGGAAGCTTTGAGCAACAATGAAAGCTTTATATGGGTGGAAAAGTGGACAAAAGTGGCCATACTTGGAGAGGTGGCCCATCACCATAAAAAATGATTGATTTTACTCTAAAATTGGGTAATCCTTCAATAAAATCCATGGATATATTGGTCCAAACTCTCATTGAAAATGGTAGAGGTTACAAAAACCTTGGGGTCTTGACTATTTCTCCCTTGTGTCATTGATAGGTGTCACATTCTTCAACAAAGTGTTTGATATCATATTTCATTCCTATCCAAATAATTCTTGATGAATTCTTTCATAGGTCATGAGAAATCCAGAATGCCTAGAGGATGGAGAAGCATGAATTTCTTGCAAGATTCGAGCATGGATAGCTAAATTATAAATTAATATAATACACCTTTATAGCGTAAATAATTTCCATCCCAAGAGTAAGTTTTTTACTCAAATTGGAAGTGATCTATTGAAGGAGCTTCTAAACTGAAATAGCTTGATGTTATTCATGTTGAATTGAATCTTCTACACTTAATTAGATATTGGTAAGGATAAAACAAACAATGATGGCAGAGCTTCAAATTTGTGAGAGAGAGCATTCAAAATTACAGTATCCTTATCCTTCTTATATACAATCATATAATCATAGCCTACTAGTTTGAAGATCTACTTTTGTTGGTATGAAGAGGAAACACGTTGCTCCAATAATCATTTAAGGCTATGATGATCGGTCTTAATTTAAAAATGTTGTTGGAATATATTATATTATTTGGTACATGACAATGTACCACAATGGGTACATCTATAGACTAGGAAAGAGTGTCTTAGATTAGGATGAAAGTATTTACTTTATGCTAATAAATGCACAAGTGTGCAATGATATTTTGGCAATGTAAATATGCATAGTTATCCCTATGTATAGGTGTCCTTTATAATAGGAAGAACAAGTGTCCTATTTAGGTATGCATGTGTACATATGTCTATCATGCATCGAAATATGAAGATTCATAGGAAGAGTGAATGCCAAGAAACACCATATGAAGAGTCACATTCCATCCTATATATGGACATGCAATTATAATAGAATAGAGAATCACAAAGTAAAGATCGGGAGATGGAAAATAACTCATGGAGCAATGGAAGATGATGTAATATGATGTATTTGAGGTCTTTTATTCAATAAGAGTTTATTGTATTTTTTAGCATTTGCCATTAGTAATATTGGAGTTATTTCATATTTTGAATAAGCTTATTTGCTTAGCATTATTATTTCCTTCATATTGAGTTGAATATTATTGATTTAGTAGCCATATTATTGAGTGGTTATTCATTAAAACCTAACAATGGTATCAAAGCCACGGTAGATCTAGCCACAATAGGTCTAGATAGAAATTGAGAGAGCCACTAGAAAATATTCTAGTTTTTCATCATTCAACACCATTGTTACATTTTTTGCAAACCATACGCACCTTTGGACCCGCCCATTGCAAAATTTGTTGGCTTTGAGATTGTTTGATAGAAGTTATTATATAGATTGGAAGGAAGGAAATTTATACTGGTTAAGAAGAGACCAGTAAAGATAAAGGAAATTACCTTTGGAAAGAGAAACTAGAGAAGATAAAGGAAATTACCTCTAGAAAGAGAAACTAGAGAAGGTAAAGAAAATTACCTCTGGAAAGAGAATCTAGAGAAGATAAAAGAAAATTACCTCTAGAAATGAAAAATAGAGAAGATAGAATTTTTTACTAGGTTGAAACAAAACCAGTAAAAGTTAAATATTTACCTATTCCAAGACCAAAATCGGAATAAAAGAAAATTTACAAGTCTTGAAGACAAACCTTGATATTGAAGATTTAGAGATCTTTAAAAGAGGTCATATTGATAAATTTGATTGATTTAAATAATATAGATTCCAGATTAATGATTGGCTAGAATCTTTCCACAAGGTTGAAAGAACACCTGTGAAGACTAAGATTCAACATTGATTTAATTCCACTAGTTATATCTAGTGAAGATTATTATTTCTGGAACTTTGAATATATTATTGTTGCTTAAGTTCTATTGTAGAAAATAGAAATTGAAGGAGGTCCAAGAATAAGACCCCAATTGAAGATTGATAAGAACCAAGGAGAGGTTTTCATTGCAAGACTGCTTATTGAAGAGACCCTAAGAGAGGTCATATTGAACAACTTCCAATATTAGAAGATTGAATATTGAATATAGAAGGACTATTGAAAGTCCTATTGTATATTGAAGCAATAGATTGAATATTGAAGATATAAGGACTATTGAAAGTCCTATTATAGATTGAAGTAACAAATTGAAGACTGAAGATTGAAGATTCAAGAAGGACTATTGCAGATTTTGGAGATCCAAAAAAAGATCTCATTGAAGAATTTCCCATAGTGGAAAATTGAAGAAACCAAGGTAAGGTTTCATTGAAAAATAGATTTGAATGCTGCAGAATTTGAAGACCCAATATTAGAGGTCTAAAGAATATTTTGAAGAAGAAAAGAAGGCTATAGAAAGGCCTTATTGAAGAAGTTGAAGCAGCTACCATTGAAGAAGAGTTGAAGCAGAGTTTGTGGCAGAATATTGCAAGCAGAAGGAGTACCTAACCAAAAGAAATTGGGATAATTGTCGCCATTCGAAAACAAGCCCACAAGGAAAGAGGATTTGGCAAGAAGTTTGTCAAATTTGGAGAAGATTTTGAAGAACTCAAGACATTCAAATTTTTGAGAGAGAAGATAAAGATAGAGGTCTTATTTTAAGATAAAATTTAGCAAGAAGTCAGAAGAAAGCAAGAAGATTGCATAAGCCATAATTTTGAGAAATTTTGAGATAGCCACACAAGTTTTGTAGGCTGATTTGTAAAAGCACAAGTTGCTTATTTTTAGAAGAAAAGATGAAAGGAAAGGGACTGCAAAAAGTAGAAGTAGAAAGTTACAGATTGAAAAGCTTTAGAGAAGCTTTCAAGGAATATTTGGACAACTAACTAAGAGAAGTCTTGATAGCAAAGAGAGCAGCATATTTGAAGGTTAGTAAACTTCATCAAATCATATTTTGGAATAACAATTAGAAGGTGTTTAAGCTTCATTTTTGGGAAGCATTGTAAGAACAAAATTAGTTACATTTTAAAGAAGCTTTGGGAAATATTTGAGATAGTTTTGGACAGCAAAGCATAAGGGTTTATAGCAGCATCTACGAAGGAGGTTGATTGCATATTTGGAGTGCATTTTGATAGAATTTAAAGCTGTAAAAATAAAATGTAGAAAGCACATGTTTGAAGGAGAAGAAAGCACCTATTTAAAGGAAAAGAAATCAAGCTTTGAGGTAGCTATTATTTCTGCAAATTTAAGGATCTACTAACAACAAATTGAAGGGTGAAAATCCAGCAAATACAAGACAGTAAGCTATGAAGGAAGAAGCTACAAAAATATTTATAAAATTGATGCCATATAACTTATCATTGCAAATTTTGTAAAGGAGTTTTTTAAGAGTTTTTTAAAGCATCAGTTTTTAAAGTTATTTAGAGCTAGATAAGAGGAATTTTTTAAGGTACCATTAAGCTCAAGAAGACATTATTTAACACCATTAAAATTAGTTAAAAATTGCATATTATAACAACAAAATTACAAGTTTAATTGGAGTGATAAGAAGTTGATTATATGTTGTTTATTAATAGAAGAAAAATCAGATTTGTTGAACATTTATAAGTGGGATAAATTTACTCTTATTAATTGAGAAATTTGTCAGATTATTACAACATTAAATTGAGTTTATAAAAGGAGATATAAGTGAATAGTATATGTTGATTTGTGAGTAAATTTGAAAGAAAAATATCCTACTTTAGTGTGGAAGAAAATTCCTAAAAATTATAGCAATTTTTGAAGAGGAAAAGTAGATTTTAAAAAGGAAAAGAGTTTAAAAATTTGAGCAGATTTGAGGTGTTTAAAAATACTAGATACATATTAGTGAGTGGTATAGACAACCACCAAAGAAGTGGTGAAAACCACCACCATACATTGCATTATTTGGCAGTAGATTACAGGGGGGCAAGTTCTTCATCATACATCCACCCACTTACAGGAAATAAGAACCAGCAAAAGTGCTTAAGGATAAGGAGCCATTAGGATCAAAATTTGAGCAGCCCAAGAATGCAGAGAACGTAAGCTACAACCTGCAAAAGAGACATTACAACAGGGCAGAATACAAAATATAAGGTGCACTATCAAAGAAAAAATATAGAAAGATCAAACTGTCATAGTGATTACCATAGGTCCACTATTGAAGCATACAAGAAGTTCTTTGGTTGAAGTCATTCGTAAGCAAGTACACCATCATCCAAATGAAGGAGAAACTCCAACAAGAATACATTTTCAAGAATCTAGAATACATTTTACAAGGAGAAATAATAAGTTTGGGAAGAGCAAAGGCATTCAAAAGCCTTACAATCCATACGTTTGAAAAAAGAGTGCATGCACAAAAAATTGATTACAGTTATCTCTTCCAAAATAAGGGGATATCTCCACTTGGCACTAAATACAGAAGTTGGTGCATAAGGTTGAACGTAACTCTTCATGAGAAAAGAGCACTCAAACATTCAAACATTCTTCATCATTGTCCAAGCACTCAAGAAGATTGTGTAACTACTAAGTTGCAAGAGAGAAAGTGACAAGTGTCCACTTTATTCTATTCATGAACGTTAGCACCACCAAGAAGGAAGACAAGGAGTCAAATAACGTCTACACCACATGGCACACATCCAAAGAAAGGTGAAGTGCTCATATAGTCATAGAGGTATTAATATAGCATTTTTCTAGCACCTTACATAGCAAATGCAAGAGGAGAAGCATTAAAGGAGGTCAAAGAATCTTTGAAGAGTCATATGTAGCATTCCAAGCAAGTTTTACCAGAGAGATAAGCACCCAACAAGACCAAAAATGAGTGCCTGAATATTTGAGGTATTTACCATAACATTTTACCATATATAAAAGTTTTATATTGATAGGAGGAATACGAAGGGAATATATTCTAAGGTCAAATTTTATTAAAAGTTAAATTGGAGATATAAGTATTTTTATAACCTTAGAAAATCAAATTATTATTTTGAATTCTATAATTATATTTTTGAAGAGCATTTTCTGGAATTTGAAGGCTATATTGGAGTTTTGTAAAATTGCATACCATAGCTTACAAAACCAATTAAATATTTGTAAATTAAATAAGGTTGAAGAAATAAGGATTCTACATCAAATTAGAATTACAAAATATTGCAAATATTATTTTCAAAATTTTTAAATTTCTTATTTTGGAGGTACAAGGATTTTTACATCAAAAATAGTATATGAAATTTAGAATTAAATATTTTGTCCACAAATTTGGAAGATAAAAGAAATCCTACATATTGAAAATATTGCATTGAATATAATAATCTCTAAACTCAAATTGTTAGAGATTTGAAGATTTGTAAAGGGATTGTTGATTAATAATATTGTCTTTCAAACCTTAGGGAGATACAAGGATTTGTACACAACATATAATTGAAAGAACAATATTTGAAACTTGAGAAATATCATCCTTAGTCTATCTTTCACAACTAAGGAAGTACATTTTAAAATTGATAGTTGCTTGATAAATTCAACTAGGGAGTCATAAGGAAGTCTACTCCAAAGGTTCCATCATCATTATTTGAGCACTTAACTTAAAGTACAAGGTAACATTAGTCTATCAAGACTAAAATAAGAAAGAGAAAATATCTACATCAAAGAATACAGTAAATAATGATGTGGAAAATATAATTAGAAAAAAAAGAGCAAATGTCATAAAATGAGGATCAAGAACTTACTCACACAAGGAAACTTAGATCTTACTTCAAAGTTGATCTATAGTAAAGCTTTAGAATAAGACTTCACAATTCTAGAATACTAGATTCATGCTAGAATCATTGAAGCAATTGATCAAAGAAAAGAGGAAATTACCCTTTCACTAGACATTGGAAGTGTATTATATATGGGTTTACTTACACTTTAATATTACAAACAGGAGAATGCAAAGCAACAAGAATTGCTTGGATCACTTAAAGCAAAAATGAGAATAAATGAATCTTTCTTAGATAATATATTTTCATCATCATGTAATAGTGATACTTCAAGTTCCTCTATTTCAAATCCATATCATGATGCTCTAAGCAATTGTACAAATGATACTATACTAACAAAGAAATGCAATGAAAAGAGCAAGGACAAAGAGAAAGTCATCTTGCAAGAATCTAAAGATAGCATGACTACGAAGACCATCACCGACAATGAAGAAGAACCTAACAAAGAAGGTATACAATGCAAAATTAATTGAAGATAAAAGAAGAAAAAGATCCATATTGAAGACCAAAGTTCTCAAGAACCAAATAATGTAATACATGGGGGTGTTGGAATATATTACATTATATGATACATGATAATGTACCACCATGGATACATCAGATTAGGAAAGAGTTTCTTAGATTAGGATGAAAGTATTTACTTTATGCAATGTAATAAATGCACAAGTGTGCAATGATATATTGGCAATGTAAATGTGCCTAGTTATCCATATGTACATGTTTCCTTTAGAATAGGAAGAACAAGTGTCCTAGTTATGTATGCATGTGTACACATGTCTATCATGCATAGGAAGATGAAGAGTCATAGAAATATTTAAGGCCAAGAAACACCATATGAAGAGTCACATTCCATCCTATATATGGATGTGCAATTGTAATAGAATAGAGAATCACAAAAGGAAGACCAGGAGATGGGACATCACCCATGGAGGAATGGAAGGTGATGTAATATGATGTATTTGAGGTCTTTTATTCAATAATATTTTATTGTATTTTTTAGCATTTGCCATTAGCAATATTGGAGTTATTTCATATTATGAATATAAGCTTATTTGCTTAGCATTATTATTTCCTTCATATTGAGTTGAATATTATTGATTTAGTGGCCTAGGGTTATGCATAGTGAAGAATATTCACAAATTGGGTGAATATTAGGATTTTCAAAATTGGAAATTGGTGAATATGAGGACCCTCGATGTCGGCCCATTCGCCTAAAATTTTTGGGATCAATGTTTTCTTAGGGTTAATTCACCATAATATGTATCCAAACATAGGCATATTTGTACTCGTTGGAAAGCTCTTTTCGAGCCTGATCTAATGGTGGTGTTTTTATGAAGTTATAAGGTTATTTAATAGGTCAAAATTAGCCCTAAAGATGATATTACTTTTTGGGGATTTAAATACCCCAAATTTTGGTGTGAAGAGGATTTGATCTGATTTGCTTAGGATTTGCCTTGATTCACCTTTATTTTTATTAGGATTCACCATTTTTTACAAGTACATTTTAAGTCCAACCCCTTATGCATAGTGGCCATATTATTGAGTGGTTATTCATTATAAGCTAACAAATGTTGACACATAAGATAAGGACAATGTTTAGTAATCGCATGAAATATGACAAGCATATCTTTCTCATAAGTTTATCTAGGCCATATTCTTTCCTATAAGGGATTTGTTGGTAAAGGCCAAAGGTCATATTTATTGCATCAAAAATTGCTTTGATGCCAATTCTAAGAGCATCACTCTTCATAGTAAAATATTTAGAGACAATTGGCATGGCTAAGATGGGTGTTGTACACATAGCTTGCTTAAGAGCATCAAAAGTTGTTGCAACTACCTTGGTCCATGTGAATGCATTCTTTTTTAGCAAGGTGGTCAAAGGGGTTGTAATCTTACCATAGTCCTTCACAAACTTACAATAATACCCTATGAGCCCTAAAAATCCATAGAATCTTCATCTTTTTTGGAGTTGGCCAAGTTTGCATATCTTCAATCTTCTTATGGTCCACCTTTACTCCTTTAGATGATACTATATATCCAAGATACTCAATCTCTAGTTGCCCAAAGGAACACTTGGAATGCTTGGCAAACAATTGGTTGTCAGCTAGAATTTGGAGTGTTTGATCCAAGTGAACTAAGTGATTGTCTCATGTTTTGTTATAGACCAAAATATCATCAAAGAAAACCAAAATGAATTTCCTGATGAGTGGATGAAATATCTCATTCATAAAGCTTTGGAATGTGGATGAGACATTTGTAAGGCCAAAGGGCATGACAAGAAATTCATATTGACCTTCATGGGTGTGAAAAGTAGTATTGGGAATATCTTCTTCTTAGAGACGAATATGGTGATATCATGATCATAGGTCCAACTTTAAAAATAAATAAATCCCATGCAATTCATCATGAAGTTCATGAATCACTAGAATTGGAAACTTATCGTTGATTGTGATCCCATTTAACTCCTTGAAATCCACATATAGATGCCATAAACCATCTTTATTTCTTACTAAGAGGACTAGTGAATAATAGGGACTTATGCTTACCCAAATAATCCCTACTTGGAGTAATTCTTTCACATATTTTCAATCTCTCATTTTTTGCATATAAGGATAGTAATAGGTCCGAATATTAGAGGGTATACTTCCTGAGAATAATTGAATGGCATGGTCATGTGAATAGAGAGGGGGAAGCTCATATGGCTCATTGAAGATCAGGGCATGTCAAGCCAATCAATTTAACATATTGGCTCAATTCAATAGACTCTCTAAGCTTCATGGTACAAAGTTGAGCCATAATACCATGAGAGCCATTTTTTTAAAACTTCTCCATATAGTAGGAGCTTATGATGCTTGATGACCCTACTTAAATGCCTGAAAGAGTATGTTGATGACCATTATCTATAAATTGCATTCATATTTTGACAAAGTCCCATAAGACAGGTCCTAAGGTGCATAACCACTAGGCACCCAAAACCACATCATAGTCACCCAAGGGTAGAACAAACATATATGACTACAATTTGTAGTCCTCTATTGAGAACCAAACATTCATACATTTGCTCTTACAAGGTAATATTATCCTGTTCGAAATCTTGACTTCAGAGTTGAGGCTTGGATACACAACAATCTACTTTTTTGGTAATTAGAGGATCCAAGAATTTATGAGGATGACCAATATCTATGAGAATAGTGTTAATAGTATACGTAGGCTATGACGTCCAAGCTTGTTAAATTTAATATATATGGATTCAAAAATAGTTAAATGAATTATCATCTTATATCTTTTATACTTTCATCTGCGTTTGCGCAAGGGTGTGCCCACATTAAGTGGCCATTGATTTATTCCTTTTGTTCTCTGCATTTTTATTATTGATATCTAAGTTCGTCTTCCATTCGTTTAATTATTTTATCTCTGCAAGCTTCTGGAACCGAAGGATAGAAAGATCCTTTCACGTGGTATCAGATTCAGTCCCGTCCTGAGAAAACCGCTTCGCCGCTCGAACAGCTATCTACCTTCCGTCTGTTTCCTTCTTTTCGTTCGTTGTCTACCTGTTCGTTTTCAAACGACATCCGTGCATTTCGTCCATTTTCAAACGACATTCGCAGACGCGCACTGTAACACCGGATATACCGAGTAAACCATCACCACGCAACCGCGTCAGGCGTCCAATCGTTCCAGACTTTAACTCAGGGTGGAAGAACGTCAAATGCAATTTAATCCAATGCATTTCGGCGACAAAACTAGTTCTCCAAATCGCCATTACACGCAGGAACACGCCATTACCGCTGGGAACGTTTTCGGCCAATCAGCGAGCACGAAAAAATTTCACATCGCGTTATATTATAAGGTCCGTTCACGTGTCGTGTCTCCATCTGTCCTGCTCCGGTCCACGCGTTAGTCCTTCGTTCGGTCGATTTTTTGATATTCGGTTGCGTCGTGTCTGTTGTTCGTTCTGCTAGTGTGTCACGTCCCCGTCCTATCCTGTATTGATCTGCTCGTGTGTCCTGTCTTGATCCACGTGTCGTGTCTCGGTCCACTCGCGTGTCATGTTCCCGTTCTGTCCTATCTTGATTCGTGCTTTGTATCTCATTCCGTTTGTGTTTCGCATCTCCGTTCCGTCTGTCTCGGTCCGCACGTCGGGTCTTAATCCAGTTGTCAGTCCTGTTCCAGTGTCAAGTTTCAGTCTTGTTTCGGTGTCAAGTTGACAAAATCTGAGTTGGTCGCATCTTGTATTGTTGAAAATCGTCCAAAGTCGCTAAAAGTCCTCAAAGGAGGTGAGCCAACAAATTCAATTCCGTGCCACAGTTGGAGTGGCAGTAAAGCGAACAACAAATTTTGTTTCTTTTTGCCATAGCTCAATTTTGGAGAAATTGACATTCAAGGACACTACTCAGCAAGAAATTTTGAAGTTCAAGAACTACTAAGCAAACAATTTTGAGCAGTGCATGAGTAAAAGTTGGATCAAAGGGCCTGACGGTCGATTATCAAGCTCGGAAACGACCAATACCAACACAAGAAGACCTAACCGCAGCCCAGGTACTAAAAATTCTCTTTCTCCTTTTAAAATTGGTAGTTATAATCCACATCATCCACTAGTAGATCCGATGGCTACTAATCCTTCCCCAACTCACGAAAACATCACACAAGGAACCTCAAGTAAATCAGCCATTTCCAATGATGCTTCTCTTCACCTCCTACTCGAGGGTATGAACGAAGTTAGTCTTCTCCTAAAAGACCTAGTCAAAGCACAAAAACAGCCTAATCCCAATACTAATCCCCAAAATCACTCCCATGCCCAACGGAATGAAGAAAATATCGATCCTAATGATGATTGGCAACAACAACGAGGTGATTCGGATAATTACAGGGATCACTATCAAAGACAGCGGTATAACCAAAATCAAGAAAGGGACACGGGTTATCACCAACCAAGAGGCCCTAATAATAATTTTCCACGAATTGATATGCCCA
Source organism: Wollemia nobilis (assembly GCA_028583015.1). NCBI lineage: Eukaryota > Viridiplantae > Streptophyta > Pinopsida > Araucariales > Araucariaceae > Wollemia > Wollemia nobilis. Next base: position 2,145,118 of record JAQPPZ010001923.1, read on the forward strand.
CTTTTGAAGGTCATGATCCTCGTGGTTGGTTAGCCAAAATGGAAGGCATCCTTGACTTATATCAAATTAAGGAAATTGATAGAGTTCCTTTCGCTGCATCAAAATTAGGCACTGAGGCCTACCAATGGTTTGTATGGCTTAAACGAGAGAATGAAGCTACTATTAATTGGAGAAAATTCACTACCTCTTTTTTAGAAAGATTTGACGACGGAGCTACATCATCCTACACAATAAGATTGTTATCTCTTAAACAAGAAGGGTCAGTTAGTGAATTCGTTTTGGAGTTTACCAGCTTTACTACCATACACTTCGGACCTCGGTCCCGACACGATGGTAGGTGCCTTTCGCAATGGTTTGAAAGAAAGTATTCGAGTGGAGGTAGACATGCACGATCCAACCTTGTTGAACAGTTGTATAAGAATAGCCAAGTTGGCCGAGAAGAGACATCAGTTGTCTGCACGATGGGAAACATATAGTCGTCCCTCATATCGCAACAATTCCTTTCGTAGAAATGATCAACCATCAAGATATTTTTGCTATAAATGTCGCACTCATCACCCCAGGGAACAAGCATGTGCCCAAAAACAAAACTTTCATATTGAAGGTGATCAATGTGAAGGAGAAGAGGATGAACCTTACCAATCAGAAGAACCTATGCCAGAAGACCTACCATGTACTATAGACGAAAAAGAAGAGGATACAATGGCGATTTCAGTGCATGCTCTCATGGGTTTAACCGCCCACCATACCATCAAGGTACCAGGATTTCTCCGCCAAAAAAGGTGAATGTGCTAATTGATTCTGGTAGCACCCACAATTTTATCGACATCAAAACAACAAAAGCTTTGAATTTATTCATTAACTCTTCCAACAAAGACAAATTCCAGGTTCTAGTGGCCAACGGGGTGAACGCACAATGTGTTGGTCGCACATCTCAAGTTTCCATAAATATGGGAACTTATACCTGGTTAGGATCCCTTTTTGTCATGAATTTAGGGAACTCGAATGTCATTTTGGGAGTTGAATGGTTGGAAACATTAGACACAGCTTAGCTTCAACTTCAAAAAATTATTTGTGGAATGGAAGGAAAATGGACGAGTCATTCGCTTACAAGGCATTACTACTCCTCCATCACAAATGGTGAGCTCTCATAGTATGGAGAAGATGTTAAAAAAGGGTGGATATGGGTTTATAGCTCAAATTAATTGTTTGGAAAAACAATCTTCAGCAACTTCGGATATTATTGCACCTGAGCTACAAGATATCATAACACATTACGAAGAGGTTTTCCAAGAACCTCAAGGATTACCACCTAAACGATCTCATGATCATGCCATCCATTTGATTCCAGGGAGTGTCCCACCTAACAATCGTCCTTATCGCTATCCTCAACCACAAAAGACAGAAATCGAACAGATCGTTCAAGATTTGTTGGATCATGGAGTCATTCGTCACAGAGACTAGTCCTTATTCCTCACCTCGTAGTCCCGGCTAGACGAAAAGATAACTCTTGGCGTATGTGTCCCGACTTTCGTTCTCTCAATAAACTCACTATCAAGGACAAATTTCCTATCCCCGTCATAGATGACCTATTAGATGAGTTGCATGGTGCAAATTTTTTTACAAAATTAGACCTTCGCTCTAGCTTCCACCAAATCCGTGTTAGAGAAGAAGATATTCCCAAAACGGCCTTTCGTACTCATGAAGGTCATTACGAATTTTTGGTCATGCCTTTTGGTCTCACTAATGCACCATCCACATTCCAAAGTCTCATGAACCAAGTGTTTCGTCCACTCCTCCGTAAGTTTGTGTTAGTTTTTTTTGATGATATTCTCATATACAAGAAAACATGGACGGACCATTTACATCATGTGGATAAAGCCCTTCACATTTTACACAAAGAAAAATTATTTGTTAAACGTTCCAAATGTTCATTTGGTGTTCAAGAAGTCGAGTATCTTGGTCATATAGTTTCACATGAGGGTGTCAAAGTCGATCCCAATAAGATTAAGGCAATTCAAGAGTGGCCCTTACCTAAAACCATCAAGAAACTTCGTGGTTTTTTGGGTCTCACCGGCTACTATCGCAAGTTTGTACAAAATTATGGTAAGATTGCAGCACCTCTCACCGCACTTACAAAGAAGGATGCCTTTCGTTGGTCAGAAGAGGCCACTCAAGCCTTTGAAGCTCTTAAGAAAGCCATGTGTACAACTCCAGTATTAGCGACTCCCAATTTTCACAAACCATTTATTATCGAATGTGATGCATCAAGAACAGGAATTGGGGCTATATTAATGCAAGAAGGTCATCCATTGGCATTTGAAAGTAAACAACTTTTCGGGAAAAATTTGGGAAGATCAACATACGAAAAAGAAATGTTGGCTATTCTTCATGCAGTAGAAAAATGGAGACACTACCTAATCAGTAGTCGCTTCATTATAAAAACAGATCATAGTAGCCTCAAGCATTTTTTGGAGCAAAGGTTTTCTTATCCGAAACAAAATAAGTGGTTAACCAAACTGTTGGGCTATGATTTCGTTATCGAATACAAGAAAGGGAAGGAAAATATAGCCGCCGATGCGCTGTCCAGAAAATATGAAGATGAAGTAGTCATTAATGCTATTTCAGGTCCTTGCTCCCAATGGGTAAATCAATTACAAGATGAATGGTTGTCCAATAGTGAAACTGCCCAGATAATTCATGAATTATCTATAGGGTCCTCCAAACACCCTTTGTTCTCTTATGAAGATAAAATCCTCAGGAAGAAGAACCGCATTTACATTCCACATAATTCAGAACTCAAATCAAAGATCCTCGACGAATCACACGCTTCTCCATCAACAGGACATTCAAGATTTTTGAAGACATATTTAAGGGTCAAACAATCATTTTGTTGGAAAGGATTAAAAGCAGAAGTCAAACAATGGGTAGCAGAATGTGAAGTTTGCCAGCGCAATAAAGGAGAAACAGTCAAATCACCAGGATTGTTACAACCATTACCCATCCCTGAACGACAGTGGGAACATATATCCATGGATTTTATTGAAGGTCTTCCAAAATCAGAAGGCAGGACAGTAATCTTCGTCGTCGTAGATCGGTTATCCAAATACGCTCACTTTCAAGCTTTACAACATCCATTTTCCGCAAGCAAGGTGGCAAAGGTATTTATGGATTCAATTTTCAAATTACATGGTATGCCAAAAAATATTGTAAGTGATAGAGATCCCATTTTTACTAGTAACTTTTGGAAGGAGTTATTTCGCCTTAGTGGTACCAAATTGAACATGTCTTCAACTTACCATCCACAGTACGGATGGTCAAACGAAGTAGTTAACAAATGTTTGGGTACGTACTTAAGATGTTTTGCTCAAGATAAACAATACCAATGGAGCCATTGGTTAGCATTGGCGTAATGGTGGTACAACACTTCTTACCATTATTCAATTAAGATGTCTCCATTTGAAGCATTGTATGGCACCAAACCTCCAAAGAATCGCAGATTATGTACATGGATCCGCCAAAGTAGCCAAAGTGGATGATTGGTTCCAACAAAGGCAGTCTACACTCACCATCCTCAAAGAGAATTTAGTCCAAGCACATAATCGTATGAAACAACAACAAGACTTGCACCGATCAGAGAGAACTTTTAATATAGGTGATTGGGTGTTCCTAAAGTTGCAACCCTACAAACAATCCTCGTTAAGGATAAAGTCCAGCCAAAAGTTGGCTCCACGATTCTATGGTCCCTACAAAATTGTGCGCCGCATTGGAGAAGTAGCTTATCAATTAGAGCTACCTACATCATCACGAATACACCCCGTATTTCATGTTTCATGTCTTAAAAAAGTAATTGGTCGTAAAGTACAAAGTCAATCGGACTTACCAATGCTCGATGAGGAAGGACGCATACATCTCCAACCTGAAGATATACTACAACATAGAACCCGAAGACCGAGATCACGTCAGATTCAAGAATTTCTCATTAAATGGCAAGATTTACCAGAGGAAGATGCCACATGGGAACCTGAAAGTATTTTCCAGACATTTCCAGCTTTGAGGACAAAGCTTTCCGAGGAGGGGAGTCATGTTACACTCCAAATATAGTATACGTCGGCTATGACGTCCAAGCTTGTTAAATTTAATATATATGGATTCACAAATAGTTAAATGAATTATCATCTTATATCTTTTATATTCTTCATCTGCGTTTGCGCAAGGGTGTGCCCACCTTAAGTGGCCATTGATTTATTCCTTTTGTTCTCTGCATTTTTATTATTGATATCTAAGTTCGTCTTCCATTCGTTTAATTATTTTATCTCTGCAAGCTTCTAGAACCGAAGGATAGAAAGATCCTTTCAAATAGTGAGGGGATGTTTCTTAAAGTACCCTCGAGTCTTCATGGTTTGAGTTGTAGTAATCCTTGCTAAGGCATGCATAGAAATTTTTGCTGTTGGGTCCTCTTAGATGTCTTGCTCCTCCTCTATGTCCTCTGGTTGTTGGCCTTTAGGTAGATCAAAATATTTAAAAGGATGAGTTGATCCCACATTTAAGAGATTTTTTTTCCACATATTTATGCCCATGGGAGTACTTTTCATCACAATTATCACATAGCCCCTTATCATGATGAGCCTTCATCTCAATTGTATTGAACCTAAAGTTGGTCCCTATCTTGAATAGGATTGTCCTGGTAGCAACAACTATGAGAATGAATCCTTTAACTAGTCTTATTTAGTGCTAAGCCTAATTATTATAGACTCAATTTCCTCAATTTGGTCCAATTTATTGAATTTGTTCAGAGCTAAGACTCTTAATGATTTTATTGAGGCCTTTATTCATCTTTTTAAAGGAGAGTTCTTAAGAATGAGTAGTTGGGGCCATATTGCACACAAAAAGGGATTTGAAAAAGTGTTATTGGGGTTATATATCAAACAATCAACTCAAAGAGAGGATTGCAATGAGATATGTGCCAAAATCACTTTAAAAAATGCCTCAAAAAGGGGGTTTCTATTGATTTTATGGAGTTGAGGATTTTTGAGATTTTTTTAAATTTATTGAATGAGGAAAGGACAATATTTTTCTAAAGAAGGAAATGAGTGAATTAGGTAGAATTTGCAATTTCAAAAATATTTTCTTTTTTGGAGGCATGGGATGCGTTGTTATATGAAAATAACACATTTTTTTAAGTAATGCAAAGTACAATGAGTGGCACAATTGGGGCACCCTCTCCATAACATAATTTATTTTTTAGCAAGGTCTAAAACTATAATTTGCACAATACATTTTGGCCTCAAATCTTTGTGTATTGGAGGAAATTCAATACACATAATCTTGAAACGCTAGCCTATACAAAACTTTTTTTTGACTTAATCTACATAACTAAAAAACAACCTAACAAAATAAATTTGATGTTCACTTTTTGTATGATGTGTTTATACTTTAATACAAAGTTTACATTTCATTAAAAAAACATATAAAAAAATTTAATAATTTCATTAACTTCCTAGAAGTAAAGAAAAATATCATTGAATGAATATGACTCTTTAAATACCAACAACTTACCTATAATCTTGGAGCGATAAAAATGCACTTCAGATTGTTCAGCAATGGAAACTTCCAACTTTTTAGCCTTCACTTCTTCTTTCGAACTTGAGAAATGACAACCAAAAAAATGGATGGTCTGAACCACTTCATTTGGGAATGGTCACGGATTTGGAAATTTCCCGTAAAGCAACTCTCTATCAATGCTTTTTCTTCGATTTTCAAAGCACAAACTCTCGATAATCGCAACCGAAAGGATGAGATCGTTTGGTATCGGCCCAATCCGCTCTTGCAGGAACTTTAGGCCTTTTCGTAGCTTTTTTGCCCTTAATTTGAGGAAATAAATTTTAATGCGATTTTTTTATATGAGTAAATCGATAACATTCTTTAACACTTTAGTAAAAGGAATAGATATTTTTCTTAAGATTTTTTCTTTCAAACACAGGTCAAATTATGGAAGCTGTCTTTATAATCTCTTCTTCTCCTCCGTAAATACATTACGGAGTGAGAGGGATTTCCGGTGGCTCAAGGTTGGTACCACCGTTGTCAAGTTGGTGCGCATTCAACTGATTCAAGTCAAACTGCTACCTTTGCCATTATTGAGACTTGAGTTAGACTATTACTTTTACCCTTAAACATGTTAAAATTTAAACCTAAATCTTTTATTAATAAGTATCCAAAATACTCTAGGAAGATACATGAAAATCGCAGTTCAAGTAGGACAAAAAAAAATATTTAAAGCATTAATGTAACTTGGTAAAGTACGTACTGAGTATTACTCTTTGCTTTATATTTTTAGTATAGATTAAAAGTTTTTTTTAATTATTAAAAAATATTTATAATTTATTTTTAATAATTTGTTTTTAGTAAAAAAATATTATTTGAAAATTTAATAAATTATAAAATATATTTTAAAAGTAAAAAATATTTGTAGTTTAATTGTCCATGCAAAATGAAATTTTAATTTTAAAACCAAACCTCAATTTAAATCCCTAAAATTACTTTTATAACCCTACCAGGAACATAACATGCATATGTATATATGACACCCAAAAGACGGATGACAACTGAAGCATATGTTTTGAATTGCCACACATAAAAAAACAATGATAACAATATAATAAAGGGAGTTTAAGCCTACTCTAAGCTCGTCAAACGGTGGGCTAAAAATATTGCAAGGGAAATTCATTGGAAGAAATAATGTCTTTTAGGACGTACCCAACATAAAATAATAAAATTGGGTGTAATATTTATTAATGTGTGGTTGTGTCTTAATCTTCTTTTAATAAGGGTAGTTTTCAGTTTTACTAAGGATTATGATTGGAAGGAGATTACTTAGCCTATAAATGAGTAGTAAGGGTTTATCAACTAACTATCTGAATGAATATAATATAATATTATTTTGGTTAAGATAGGAACAAAGTGGCCAATTTTCGGCTTTTAATTTAGATATTAAATAATAATTTATTTATTATATTTATTTTTCAAAAGTGTATTAAATCTTTCTAGAAGAAGAGGTATTAAAGTGGAACAAATTTCAACATAGGAATATTAAGAAGTTTGTACCATGGAAATAAAATAAAAAATAATTATATTTTATTGGAATATAAGAGGTATGAGTTATACTTCAACAAAAATAACCTTAAAGAAAAATACTTAAGAATTTGTTTGTAATGTAATTTTTTTCGAGAAACAAAGATAACACAAATGAATGGATAGCTATGGAAGGAATATAGAATACTAATATATATCAAAGTAAATGTATTAGCTTGAGAAGTAAGCAAGAGGTATCGTTACACTATAGAACAAAAGAAAATGGAAGTTCAATAAAGTGGTTAAAGATGCACATTGGATATGAATATCATTAAAATGCCAAAGATCTAGGAAAATATATCATCTTACAAATGTGTATGGATCCATCCATCAATCCTTATCAAAAGAACGTTGATAAAAAATGTGGCAAGATGGATCATCAAATAGCTTTGAAAATTGGACAATATGGGGAGGCTTTAACTTATTTCTCAGATTGAAGGAGAAGAAAGGAGGAATTATGAGTCTAAACCAGAATTCAATAATGGTATCAAATATGATGGAAGAGAGGAACCTAGTAGATATCATTCCAAAAGATGGTATTTTCACATGGTCAAATAGAAGAGGAGGAGCAACCTTAATTCGAGAAATATTAGATAGGTTTTTAGTAGATGAATCCATCCTAGGAATAAATGTATCAATGGAGTCTTTTAAACTATTTAGAGCGAGATCGGACCATGCACCAATATGCTTGAAGATACAAGAATTTGAACCTCCAAAAAATGTGTCATTCAAAATTAATCCTCAACTGATAGAACATGAGGAGTTTTAGGAAAATGATAAAAAAAATGGTGAATGAGATTAAAATTGAAGGAACAACAATGTTCAAATTCTATAACAAAATGAAACATGTCAAGAATAAAAGGATGGCAGAGAAGCATCATGGATATTTAAACTAAAAAGAAGAAATATGTGGTAGATTGGAAGAATTAAATAAGTTGGCACAAAATGGAACAAATATAGATTTGAGTAGAGATGAGGAAGCTAATTTGATTGCACAAATGAAAATGATTGAGAAGGAGGAGAGTGATCTATCAAGGCTAAGAGCAAGAGTTCTCTAGGCATAAAAATGAGATGCAAATTCTAAGTTTTTTCATAAAGCCTTGATTGCTTACAAAATGAAGAACAACGTATCATGTATCAAGCAAGATAATATGAAGGAGATGGTAGAGGATGATGGAATACAAAATGTTGCGAGGAATTATTTTCAAACCACATTATTAGATGACAAAATTGATAGATAAGAAATCCAAAGAGAAGTGGTTAATTTAATACCAAAATAGTCACACAAGAAATGAACAATTATCTAATGAAGGAAGACACCATGGAAGAGTTAAGAGAGATAGTGCATACATTTAAGCTAGACAAAGCTCCAGGTCCAAATGAATTTTAGGTAATTCTTTAAAGAAAAGCATGGGAAATTTTAGCTAAGGATCTGCTATCAATGATGGAAGAAGTGAGAACAAGAAGAAAAACTTTTAAGTCAGTAAATTTGACATTCATGGCACTTATCTCAAAAGAGAAGGAAAGTAATTTCGAAAGATTCAAACCCATTTCTCTATGCAACTTTTCCTATAAATTAAAATAGCTGGTAGATTGCAAAAATGGTTTCCTATGATCATATTAGAAGATCAAGTAGGAGTAGTTAGAGGAAGATAAATTTTAGATGAAGCTATTATTGCATAGGAAGCAATTCACTCTGTAATTAAATCAAGGAGAAGGACAATGATGATCAAAATTGACTTTGCTATAGCCTATGACAGACTCAACATGAGATTTCTTAATGGTCCTCTACAAAATGGGGTTCTATGAGTAGTGGATAAAATAGATGGAAGGTTGCATCATCTCTAGCACATTCTCAGTTTGAGTCAATGGAGAACCATCTAAATTTTTCAACTCTTCTAGAGGTATAAGACAAGGTTACCCATTATCACTAGCTTTATATGTCATCATGGTTGAGGCATTGAGTTATCTTATTAAGTAAGTAAAAACACAAGGAAATATTGAAGGAACGTCAATTTCTTCAAATGTAGTTAACACCATCCACCTATAATTTATAGATGACTCTATATTATTGGGAAAAGCATCTATTAAGGAAGCCAAGAACATGAAAGAGATATTAGATAAATTCTATATAGCAATAAGAGCTACTATTAATTGTGGTAAGTTTATCCTTTATGCACATAATTGCTCAATAGCTTTTCGGAGAAAACTTGTCATAATTTTTGGCTTCAAACTAGGCAAATCCAAAGAATTCTTTGTGTATTTAAGGGTGGAAATTGGCCCATGCAAGCATGTCAAAAAGCAATGGGAAAATACCCTCAACAAAGTAATATGGATATTGAATATGTGGTCTTATGAATGGTTTAATCTAATTGGGAGATTGATTATAATCAAATAAATTTTTTCGTGATTCTGATTTTTTAATGTCATCTATTCATGCACCAGTAGGGATAATTAAGAACTTTGATAAGATAATAAGAGCATTCCTATGAAAAGGTGCTAGAGAACAACAAAGAAAGAAGTTCCATTTGGCTAATTGGGATATTGTATGCTTACCCAAAAAATGGGGTGGATTAGGTATAAAGCATTTGTTCTTATTTCTAGAGGTGTATGGAGCTAAAATAATATGGAGATTAATCAAGGAAAGCAACTCACTATAAAACAATATCATGGTGAACACATATCTTAGAGGGAACCCTTAAAAACATATACTAACAATGAATGTAACTTCAAACAGGGATCTACTACATGGTCAAATCTATGCAGTGTTATCCTTCTTTAGAAAAGGTTGTTCATGGTTCATCGGTGATGGAAAAAATGGACATATGGACATATGTAATCAATGACATGCCACCAATAGGAGGAAATATAGAAATAATCTAGCTAAGAGATTGCTCTAAAAGTAAAGGTATGAAAAAAACACAAATTTTTAAAACTGATAATTCTCAAAGTGAATGGCCAAATTCTAAAATCAAAGATTGGGAGGAGTGGGAGATTGAATCAGTAGACTTGAAAAATGAATATCAAAAACTTGCTAAGTTTTTAAGAGAAATAAATGTCAGACTTAGATGAATCAAACTATATAATATGGAGATCAATAAATAAAACAAGAAATATCATGTCAAACAAAGATACAAATGGCTATTGGTTGATAAATATGGTTGTTGGAAATTTTGAGTAGTTGTGTTGTCATTGATGTCAAGAGTCAGTCTTAGTGATCAGTACAAGGATTTGGCAAAAGGAGGGTTAAATTTTTTATATCTTAAGCCCAAGAGATTTGGTTTAAAAGCTTCACATGATTAGTCAAAAAGTTGGCTAAATACCCTGAAGGAAGGAGATACCTAGGCCCAAAGGAAATAATATTATAATATTTATTATTATAATATTAAAGGTGGTCAAATAAGGTCTGAGGATGAAAAAGGAAAATACCTAGGCCCAAAGGAAATAATATTATAATATTTATTATTATAATATTAAAGGTGGTCAAATAAGGTCTGAGGATGAAAAAGGAAAATACCTAGACCCAAAGGAAATAATATTATAATATTTATTATTATAATATTAAGGTTTAAAAATAATGCCTAAGGTTATTTATAATATTTATATTATAAATTAATTTATAAAATAAATTAATTAAACCCTAAGTTAGGGTTGGGCGCAAAAACATTTAAAAAAAAATTTCCTCGTCGAAGTTCAAAAAAAAGGAGTATGGTATTTATACCATAAGGCTTGTGACATTATGGCAAGTCTCTGAATTATTGCATGTGCGAATATTGGCTAAGGTTTTGATGCGAATTCATGAGCACATAAGGCAAGAGGTTTTTAATTTTTAAAACCAATGAAAACATGGAAGGATAAAAGGACTAAGGCTCAAAGCCTTATCACCAACCACATGGTTGGGCTAGTGGCAAGGTGTGGCTATGTAAAGCGTTGGGCGAGTGGAGGTCTCGTGTTCGAGTCCCGATGACAGCAAAGGGGTAAAGGTTTTGATTTTGGTTTTGGCGCCAAGTAGAGGAACAAAGCGCATGAGGCACTTTTATGTATCAAGTGAGTGCCTAGCTCATGTTGCGGTTAGGCCACGACTAGGGTGCTGGCAGCAACGCGATAAGGGATCGAATCCCATCGAGGCGACGTGTGCAAAAGGTATTTAAATTTTTAAATTTTATAATTTGCGCTTGGTCTAAAGTTGTATGGTATGCACCTTGTGGAGATATAAGGTGGTTGAAATAAATATTATTTTTGCCATGGTTGAAGGTGTTGAATGATTTAAATTTTGATTTAAAAAGTGCATTGGAATATTTTTGAATGGTGGTGATAATTATTTTGAAAATGCATTTTGAGTAGGGAGATATAAGTAAGTAATTTTGATTATTCTATGCAAGTGAGTTATTAGAATATTTACTAATTATATTTTACGAAGTTTGAATATTATAAGGTGTACTTGAGACTTGATATTTTGCATGGTGAAATAACTATTGAGGAGAATATTTGTGTGGAAATTTTGAGATAGGCTATTACTATCTAACCTTGAAATTAGCAAAGAGGATTTGATTGTGATTAAGACAGGTTTTGAAGACATATCTCCATCAAAACAAAAGGTATGGGCACATCATCCTTATGAGTGAAATATCGTTGGATTGAATGTTGTGAAATGCAAAGGTGGTGTGAAAAGGATTATCTGATAAGCATTGTTAGAAATATTTGAGTGATTCTTCATATGCATGATTGGTGAATGTTTATGAGAACAATTGAGTTAGATATTGAGGATTGTTTGAGTTAGGGTTTGAAACCCACATTGTGCATTCTTGTTGAAGAAGTTTGAAAACACTTGGCTAGGGTTTGTGAAAGAACATGAGTATCATTGTTATGTGAGATTGAGAACTATCTTGAGCTAGGATTTGTGAAAGAACATGAGTATCATTGTTATGTGAGATTCAAAACTATCTTGAGCTATGTTTTATGAAATAACATGAGTATCATTGTTATGTGACATTGGAATCATCTTGATTCAAGGTTTGAGATCCATAATGTGAGTTGTTGGAAGTATACTGAAACTCTTGGTTAGGGCTTGTAAGCAAGTTGTGTTTCATTGAGTAAATGTTTGAGTGAAGTTGGATGAGCATTATTAATTGAAAGCATTGGAGTGATAGTTCAAGTTTTGTGAAACAAATTATACTTTATTTTTGAATTGATTTGAAAAAGAGTTTGAAAGTGATAGAGTGTTTTGTTGGGTACAAAACCTAGTGAGTGTGAAACATATTGAGTCTTTAATAATTCTCTATATGTTCCTATGGTTAAACAAGATTTTGAGTGAAACTTGTTGGTGTGTTGAAGAGGTTTTATGAAAGAGATTTAGCTGAGTTTTGTATGCAAGTTTTACAATGATTTGAATAAGCTTTTGTGAAAGCTTAAGAACAGATTTGAGTAAGATTTTGTGAAAGCTTGTGAGAAGATCTGAGTAAGTCCTAGAGGGGACTTAAGGACAAATTTGAGTAAGCTTTTGTGAAATCTTGTGAGTAGATTTGATCAAGTCCTAGAGGGGACTTAAGGACATATTTGAGTAAGCTTTTGTGAAATATTGTGAGAAGATTTGAGTACGTCCTAGAGAGGACTTAAGAATAGAATTGAGTAAGCTTTTGTGAAAGCTTAAGGATGGAGTTGAGGTAAGTCTTAGTGAAGATTTGTTGAGCAAATTGAGCAAGTTCTTGAGAGGACTTGTTGAGCATATTTGAGGTAAGTCTTGGTGAAGAATTGTTGAGCAGATTGAGCAAGTTCTTGAGAGGACTTGTTGACAATATTTGAGGTAAGTCTTGGTGAAGACTTGAGAGAAGATTGAGCAAGTTCTTGAGAGAACTTGTGGAAATATTTGAGACAAGTCTTTGAGAAGACTTGAGAGCAAAATTGATTGATTTATTTGTTCAAGCTTTGTGTTAAGGATTGGGGTAGATTCGAGAAAAGTTGATTTGTGATTTGATCAAACTTTATGTTAAGGTTTGAGGATAGATTTGAGGATAGAGTTTGGTGTATATTTGAGGGCAGATTTGTGCTAGACCAGAGACATATTTATGAGAAGATTTGTTCTAGATCGAGGATAATGTTTAGTGTAAATTTAAGATAAATATTGAGCAGAGCTAAGAGTAAGCTTTGGAGGTGACACAGTAGAGGATAATAGTCTCCAATGGATAGAGATCCATTAGCCAAGGTAGTGAGGATAGAGGTATTTTGAGTGAGGATAGAGGTATTCTATGGAGAGAGATCTACAAGCCAGTGCAGTGGAGGTAGTAGTATTCTAGAAGATCACCAGCCAGAGTAGAGGAGAAGGAGTTCTCGTATGGATAGATATCCACAGACCAATAAAGGGAATTGGTGTTGCCTATGGATTGATGTCCATAAACTTGATTAGGGTATTGGTGTCTCCCTTGGACAGAGGTCCATAAACATTGTAATAGGTAAGGATTCCCAATAGATTTGTTGAGAAAATTTTAGTGAAATGTTTTCTCCGTAGAGTAGCCCACATTGAGTGAACCATGTTAAAATTGGTGTCTCTATTGTGTGTTATGATTTGTGCATTGCTTTGATTATTTCTATTGATATTGCCATTGATATATTGGATAATATTGTTTGAGAAAGAAAAGTAAAATTTTATCTTATACTGTTCACCCCCTCTCAGTATAAACTTGTGTTCTTCAATGGTCACTTAACTCTAAACAATAGAAGTTGAAAAAAATTACGAGAGTGTAAGATACATTCCAAAAATTTGATCATTTTACATGGATTTTCAATAACAAAGTGATTCTTATTGTTGAAAATTTTAGTAGAAGAAATATACATTAGCCATTAGTATATATGTCTTGTAAGAAACACGAAAAATATATTGAGCATATATTTATTTAACGTAAAGTATTGAACCAAGTTTGGAACTTCATGTGGCAAGCATTGGGCTCCAAACTTGACACCCATTCTAAAATTAATAAGTGTGAGAAAATTTTTAAAAATGGGATATTAATTATCATTTTACAAAGATGGAAGTAATCTAGGAAGTAATACCATGAGTTGTATTATGGAAGATATGGAAAGCTCAAAATGCAGTAATATTTTGAGATAGAAAGATGCAATCTTTTAGGGAATATTCACATAGCATAGCAATCCTAAAAATCTTAATTAAAGTGAATAGAAGCAGGATTGAGAATGAAGACTCACTAGTGGAATTTGAAAAAAGAATAGTTCAACTTCTAGAAATACTATTTGTATCCAAATAATGAAGTAAGAAAGATGAGACCCCAAGATTTAGTATTGGAGCATACCATCTATTTTTTGATGGTGTATTGAAAATTAATCTAAGAGCAGTGGGAACAAGAGTGATTATAATTATTCTTAGAGAGAGTATTGGTAGAACTAATAGAAGTATTAGGAGCAAATTCAAATAATTTTGTGGAGCTATTAGCTTTGAATAAAGGATTAAAAATTACAAAGTGGAAATAATGATTAGAACTAATAATATATGAAGATTCACAATTGGTCATTGTAGAAATGACCAAAAAGGTGAAAATATCAAATCTAATGCTAGATGTGATTCTATAGGAGAATCAAGGAATATGCAACCATTTAAAATCCATAAGTTTTGTTCTTGTGAGAAGATACTTTTAAAAAAAGGTTGATCAACTTGCCAATAAAGGAGTTCAAATGGAGCATGGAAAGACCAAAATGAGATATTTCGACATTACTAAAAAATAAGTTACTAGTGAAGAAGCAACGTGAATCATATCAATGGTGTTACACATCTCTGGTGCTAAACACCATTGGTGCTACACATCATTAGTGCTACACAATAATGCTACATGTCATTAGTACTACACAATAAAGATATTGCAAACAATACTAAAGTTGTAGATGATACAGTTCATGGATGCTATACATATCATAATTGTTGCAAGCTACATACATCAATTGTGTTACATAGGTAATTAGAGATATAAGTGCCAAAGGTGATATATGTCAAGGGCAAAAATTGCCCTACCATGTATAATTTACAAAATATAGATCCATAAGAGAGAAGCCTTTGGGGTGAACCATGGAGGTATGTTGTTCTCTACACTCAGTGCTAAAGGGGAGAAGGGTTCACCAGGAACGGTTTAAGGACTCACTCCAAGCCTTATGTTTTTCAAGAATGTTTTATGTATTCAGTTTCAAGACAAACACCTAAATTTGGCCTTTCTAGATCTATGCTATAAAATATAAAGGACAATGCATACATACAAAATGCAGGAATACAAGAGCAAAGCCTTAGAATGATTCTTCCTTTGAATGCTCTTCTAACCTAGGGTTTTAAACATACAAACTTTAAGCAAGGGCTCAAGAAAAGATGCACAAAAAGAATTAATCCCTAAGTGCACACTATATGTTGTTTATCTTTCAAATGCCTAGAAATTAATTAAATGTATTTCTATAAAATAAGATCTAAGGTTTACAATAGAAATATAAAGCACTCAAAAAATAGCCTAAAGACTAATTGGAAAAATTAGCTTGTTCGACGATTGATACTTGCTTTTATCCCTTGATCTAATGCTATCAACAATTCTTGTTCCTACAAGATAACTTGATAAACACTTAAAAAATATGATTAGCATTAGGGAGCCTGCTTAGGCCATTGTACAATAATTCTTGGAGACAAAATAGTCAAGACCCCTAGGTACTTTTAGCTAACCTTTGAAAATAGAAGCATAAATTGACCTTTGGAGGAAAACAAACATAATACAATATAGTAGAAAAGAATGATGAAATCACAGAAATAGAATGCACCAATATGCTCTAAATGCAATCTAGAATGCAATGATGAAAATTGGAATAACAGATTACCCCCATATTGAGCTCTAGTGAAATTGCACCCTGTAAAGACCAGGTGCAATAACGCAAAGGCAAAATCACACCTCGTAGAATACCAGGTGTGATTTCACAGAAGTGATATGAAACACCTCAGATTGAAGTGAAGCGACTGATGTGTGATATAGAAAACAAAAACATGAATGCAAAAGAGTGAAATCACCTGGTAGAGAGCAAGGAAGCAAGTAGAAAGGTTTGAGATCTCCTAGGTAGTCAATATCTCCTTAGGGCTTCAACACAAATCCACCAAAGCGAGCAACAATAATCAACAATCCAATGCAACAAAAAACAAAGCTTCAAATAGATCACACTTCACACTTGTGAGTTAGCTTACTTGCGAAAGAAGAAGAAGACCTCAAGAAAATAGAGCTTTAATCAATAATTGTTAACATGAACTTGCTTGGTGAGAAATGAACTTCAAACCCTCCTTATAAAGTGGATTTGAAAGAGAAATGGGTGGGAAAAACTAAGCACAACCGACCCTAAAAATATCAACTTTGAAAATTAGGGTTTTCTTAAGAGAAAACCCTAAAATGCAAAATCATGCTCCATAAAAATAGGGTGCAACCTCGCACCAACTAGATCCCGGTACAATTTTAATGTATTTTGGAGGGTCAAATAGAGTCAAAATGGGTCATATCATATACCATTGGAAATCTATTTTTGATCCCAATCCAATGGTATAGGATGTAGGAGGAATGGATAAGATTTGGTAAGAGAAAAATAGGCTCAAATATGACCCTGCTTTTCCAAGGAGAAAACAAAGGATCTAGGGAAAATTACTCACCTTAGTGGGTCAATTTTTTGTGTCTACATTTTACCCCCTATTTGATGTATTTAAGGCCAAGTAAATGCATCAAATAAATATGTAGACTCCTATGGCCAAGAATATAATAAACATAGAAAATGGGTGGCTAGGTTTGGGCAAAAGGGTGAGATATTACTACCATTAATGCCTCTATGGCTAGGGTGCCCCCTCGAGTTTTGAAAGGATACTTCCTTAAGAAACTTGAAAAAGGCAAAGAAAAAACAAAACATAGAACCATGAAGAACAAAGCAAGCAAAAAAACAATAAAGCAAAGAGCATTGGGTACAAAATGAGTCTAATGTAGCTAGTATGAAATGCATGGATGAATAGAAGAAAGAGAAATAAAGAAGAAGGGAAGAGAAGAGAAGAAGAAGAATAATAAGAACAAGAAGAATCCAAAGGTCAACCAAAGAATTCGAGAGAAGCTGATAAAGAACCCTAAATGAAGGGTGTTATACCCAAAGATAAGGTTCAGATATGGAGTGAAACCTACTATGGGTGTAGTACTCGCTAATATGGATAGATGGGAAAAATATGGAGCATAACCTGCTATGGGTGATTGCTCAAATGATCAAATGATGGGGCGTAACCTGTTATGGATGATTTCTTGCTAGTGACTATTGTGGGGTGATTAACCGCTAGGATGTATGTTGAGGCCTTCTAAAATGGTCAAGGAGCTTATCTTGTAATGGGGTGTTGAGCCCGCTGAGTCAAAAGAAGTGTAACTTGATGGGGGAAATATGCTATTGCTAATGTGAATGATGTATTAGCAAGTACTACCCGATAGGGGTTTGTAAAAATGTGTATATAGACCAAGAAATCTGAGCATAACATAATGTGAGTGTGTGCATGTGCTAGAAGAAAAAATAGGAAGAAAATGAGAAGCAATGAATTGTGTGTGTGTGCCCCCAACTTGAAGTTTCAACTAGTGAAAAGTCAAGATGAAGACATGTGTAATCAAAGAAGAGAAGAATGTATATCCTTATTTGAACAAAGAAGACAAAGGAGAAATAAGAATCATGCAAAAAGACAAGGACATACCAAAAGAGGATTGCATTCCTCAACTTGGAGGATAAATGATGATCATTGTAAAACTTTCAAAGTTAAGGAATACAATAAGAAGAGAGAATAGAAGAAAGAGCAAAGGAAGTAAAGAAGATAAGAAGGGATGAAAATGTATGGGCCCTAGGTTGGGTATTTTATAGGCATAGAAATCCTAGTGAGAGTGTAATGCATGTGAGCTACTACCTAGCTAGATGTCATCACATGCCATTATTGTGAATCCCCAGAAGCTATATGAACAAGAAATTATGAGCAAGCAACAATGTAATTATGACAAGCAAAAATGCAAGAGGAACAAAATATTAGGAAACCATGCAAAGTATGACAGATAGTCATGCAATATGAGCTGACAAGCAAATGCAATATGAACCTATGCTAAATGCATGCCTAATTAATGATTGATTTTATTTTATTTTATATCAAAAAAGCAATCAGGATGATAGTCGACATATACTCTAATTATGCCTCCTATATTAACAAAAAGAATAGGCATTCAAGGGACTACTTCATCAAAGAAAAATATAGAAGGTAAGCCATATCAATGGTTATAATCATGAAGAGGCTCCTTCATAGCTTTTTCTTTGGTATTCATAGGATGATAATCAATACATTCTTGAACAAAACCATCATTCTTAGCATAAGGAGGAGAAATATATAGCTTTGCAAGATCCCTATGAGAAGTAGAAGATTTTCCATTTGAACACATAAAATTTATCATATTACAAAATAAGATGTTAGAGGGATAAAGGGAATCCTCATCCTCATTACTCTGATCTAAACCTTGATGAGATATATCCAAAAGAGGTTCTTGAAGATATTGATTGTCTTGATCCCATGATGAAACTTTGATTAGAGGTTCCTCACTCACTTTTAGATTATTGAATTGATCAAATTTTTTAGATGAGGAACTTGGAGAAATAGATGATAAAACTAAAGTACAAACATTGAGATCAAACTAAACTTGTTCAACCATTGAACAATATTCAAACGGTTGAGGGTCATCCAAAATGGTAATAACTTTTTCTTTAAATTTAAACTTCAAATATTGATGAAGAGTAGAAGGGATGACCTTCATTGCATGGATTCAAGGATGTCCGAGAAGTAGATTAAAAGATGCAGGGAAATTTACCACATAGAAAAATCTATCTAAAATCTTGGGTCCAGTTTTAAGGAGAAGAGATATGGTGCCACAAGCTTCTTGGGACTCGTTGAATGTTTTGATGATTGCATTGGACTTAGTTAAATCTTCCTCTTTTAATCCAAACTTTTGGATAAATTGATATGTGCATAAATTAAAAGAAGAACCATTATCAATCATGACCCTCTTGATAAAAGTATCCCCAATAAATGTAGTGATGTAAACAGAAGAATCCTCTTGCAAGTTTGAGGAAGAAATATCATCATCCGAGAATGTGAGATGATGTATCCCAAGAGAACTTACCATATTGACCATATCACTAGGGAAAATATCTAGC
The DNA here is from genome assembly GCA_028583015.1 of Wollemia nobilis. Taxonomy (NCBI): domain Eukaryota; kingdom Viridiplantae; phylum Streptophyta; class Pinopsida; order Araucariales; family Araucariaceae; genus Wollemia; species Wollemia nobilis. Next base: position 2,164,474 of record JAQPPZ010001923.1, read on the forward strand.
AGGACAAATTGTTGTTTTAGAACACTTATCAAGGCTTCTTCATGAGTAGGAGAATTTTGCAAAATCTCTAAGAGGGAAATATTTGTTGAAGCTCTCATCTCTTGTTGAGATTGCTGAATCTGCACCTACTATTCTAAAGTAGTTGTTATCATACCAACCATATGGTTATCATAATGATGTGGTACATCATTATAGGACACTTGGCTATTTTCCTATTTAGTCATATTCTGAGAAGATTGAAAATTGCTAGTATCAATACGATATGCATAAATTAAATCTTGAACCACATGTTTTAACATTTTACAAGAATTTTTCCAATGTTCTTCTACCCTGTGATATGTACAATGATGTCCTACCTTATACCAATTAGTTGTAGTATCTGGTTGCCTTATAGGAGGCAATTCAATTGCCTTGGTTGCTAAAAGTTGCTTTAGGACTTCTTCCATGGGCATGTCAAGTCTTGTGAAATTCCTTTGTGGAGGTTTTTGAAGTATTATCTTTTGTAGGTTGTTAACAATAATATTAACAGGTCTACTATCAGTTACACCATCACCAACTACATCCTTATTCTCATACTATGACTAAAAGATTTTATATTCTTTCACTTTGAGCTATCCTCTTCTAATAAGAGCTTGTTCTACTTTCCTTGCTAACTCAATCTCTTGATCAAAATATGTGATAATAGTAGTTTCTAATGCACAAGATAATCATTCTTGTAAATTTTCAATGAATATCTCAAGCATATATCTGGGAGGTATAGTATGTCTCAAGCGTCCAACTAGACTTCTCCAACGAGCCAAAAATTCTAAAAAACTTTCCTCTTTACCTTGTTTCAAATTATAAACATCTTTCATGGTTACCTCCTCAATATAAGCACCAAACTGTTGAATAAATAATTCTACTATTTCTTCAAAACTCCTTAAAGAGTGGTTGGGTCACTTATAGTACCATTCTAATGCCATGCCAGCAAGACTCTTACGAAATATCTTTAGTAATAACATATCATCATAGATGAGATCATGGCAAGTTGTTCTAAATATTCTTAGATGATTAATCAGATCTTCTATACACTTATATATAGGCAAAACCGAAATGAAAAAATGCTTATGATAAGGCCTATCAGCAACCATAGTTTCTAGGGGTTGATTGCATATCTCTTTATAACTGTAAGTGAAACCTGAAGGTTGAATTATATCCATTTTTGAAACCAATTGTTTTACCATATTTGCCAAATTTTGAACTTCTGTATTACTATTGTGCACTTGACTTAAGTTAGAGGTATTGATACTATTGCGATATGTGATACCTTGTTGGAGAGGATAACTAAAAATTGGTGGAATAGAGGTAAATGTGTTGAGATTAGATGATTGAGAAGGAAATTGAAAATAATTTTGAGTGACACTACTAGTTGGAGGAACTTGTGGACTTCTTCCAACGTTGGTGGTTACATTAGTGGCATAAGTTGGCTTAAATGGATTGACACGATGCAAAGATTTAAACAAAGGATTGATGTGAATATTTTGAGAAGAAATGGTTTGTTCCTTAATATTTTTTGGGAAAATTACAAGAAGGAAGAGGATTAGAATTAATGTTCACTTGAGAATTAATGATAGAGGGTAATGAAAATATTATGTTTAATTTTATGCTCATTACTAATGTGATTAATATATTCTTGAATATTATTTGTATATGAGAGATGATTTGACAATATTATTATCAAGATCATTAAGAAACTTTTGAATAATTTTATCTTGTTCATTAGTGTATCCTAAGGCTGGAGAAAATTTAAAAATATGAAGAAATTCACTAATAGTTTCCTCATACTTTTTATCAATAACGATTTCTTCATGTTCTTTATTAAAATAATTATGTGAGGGTATTAAATCTTCTTTATATTTTTTATGAGTTTTAGAGTATTTTTTAGATGATAAAAATATTTGAAAAGGGAAAAGAATAAATTTTAAAATAACAAGGAGTTTTAGAAAGACAACCATTGACTATAGTTTAGAAAGAAAGAGATTAATTAATTAACTCACTCTTGATTTGAATAGGGCAAAATTTTTTTTGATAATTATGTGTTTGTATTTATAGCGGGTTTTAACAAGGATCCCAAAACCTGATTACATAAGCAATGGGCCTAGGGCATCAATCCCTTGAAACGGAACACCAAAACAGAAATCTCGCCCGGCGGTAACAGTAAGCATGAAACAAACCCTCTCGGCGGGAAACAAACAAATAAGAAAAAAAGTAGTTTTGGAGATCCCGCTCAGCGGGGAGTAGCCAAAAACCACCATCGAGAAGATCCCACCCAGCAGGAAGCAAAGAAAAACCGTTACAATAAAATCCTGCCTCGCGGGAAGCAGTCAAAACCACCACAAAAAGTCCCGCCTAGCGGGAAGCAACAAGGAAATCCCGCCATTCGGGAAACCAGCAGAAAAGAAAGGATACCGCCTCGCGGGAAAATCGGCGGATTTGGCGGATCCCGCCCTATGGAGAAACCATCCCGCCCACCGAGAAAACATTCAGTTCAGCGAGAGCCATCCTGTAGGAAGCCGACAACCAGCATAGAGAGGATCCAGTCCATCAGGAAGTGACCAGAGAGTTGCACCACAAGGAACCCGCCCGGGAAAACGGGAAGAGGATCCCAGAGAGCAGGGACCAAGAATCCCGTCCAAGCACAGAGCCCGTCGAGGATTCACAAGAAAAAGGGGGAAGCTGTCCAAACCCTAAACCGTCACCTCCATCGCACTGAGAAACGCAGGGGACCAGATCCACGCGAATCACCTGCAAAAAACCCCAGGGGGAAGCCTGAGGGAAAAAGGGAAGGGATCCCCAACCAAACAGGGATCCCTGGGAAGCACCAGTCCAAAAAAACAACCAAGGAAACCCTAGCCGGCCGGGAGGGGCGCAGATAGTGGAGAAGGATCTCCCCCCAGGAGATCATCTGCAAACAACCACTCCCCGGGAGGGATGACCTGGGTTGAGCCAGGGACTGGGCAGAAACCAAAATCCATGGGAGGGGGAGCAGGGGAGGGACCAGAGCCCTCCCCTCTCAACCCTATCAACGATCATCAATAGGGCCAAAATTTTAATAGCAAACAAGAAATGAAATTTTAATATAAAACATAAAATAGAAAAAATAATTTTAAGAAAACAAAATTCTAATAGAATATAAAAAGTCAAAAACTAAATTGTTAAATCTTTAATTAATGGTCTTATTTACACAAAAAAATTTAAATTATATTATTTGAATTTAAAAACAAAAACTTAAAGATAAAAAGCAAAATTCTAATAGAATATAAAAAATAAAAAAAAATTGTTAAATTCGTACAAACAAATTTAAATTATCTCTCTTTAATTTTAAAAACAGAACTAGAGGAAAATGTTTCCTAATGGCCACTAAGGAGGTGTTTACGTTGGGTTCACCAAATATGTAGAGGGGGAAAACAACCCTACCGTGTACAATTTCCAAAATCTAGATTCACAAGAGAGAAGCCTTTGGGGTGAGCCATGGGGGTATGTTGTTCTCTACACTCGACACTAAAGGGTGGAAGGGTTCACCAAGAACGGTTTAAGGACTCGCTCCAAGTCCTCTAGTTTTCAAGAATGTTTTATGTATTCAATTTCAAGACAAACACCTAAATTTGGCCTTTCTAGATCTATGCTATAAAAGATAAAGGACAATGCAAAAATACATAATGCAGGAATACAAGAGCTAAGCCTTAGAATGATTCTTCCTTTAAATGCTCTTCTAACCTAGGGTTTTAAATATACAACCTTTAAGCAAGGGCTCAAGAAGAGATGCACAAACATAATTAAACCCTAAGTGCACACTATATGTTGTTTATCTTTCAAATGCAAAGAAATTAATTAAATGTATTTCTATAAAATAAGATGTAGGGTTTGCAAAAAAAATATAAAGCACTCAACAAATAACCTAAAGACTAATTGGAACACTTAGTTTATTTGATGGTTGATCCTTGTTTTTATCCTTTGATCCAATGCTATCATAAATTCATGTTCCTACAAGATAACTTGATAAACACTTGAAAATATGATTAGCGTTAGGGGGCCTACTTAGGCCGCTATATAATAATTCTTGAAGGCACAGTAGTCAATCCCCCTAGGTCCTTTTAGTTGACCTTTTAAAATAGAAGCGTAAATTGACCTTTCAAGGAAAACAAACATAATACAATATAATAGAAAAGAATAATGAAATCACAGAAACAAAATGCACCACTATGCTCTAAATGTTGTCTAGAATGCAATGATAAAAAATGGAACAATAGATTACCCCCAAATTGAGCTTCAGTGAAATCACACCCTGCAAAGACCAGGTGCGATAACGTAAAGGCGAAATCGCACCTCGTAGAAGACTAGGTGTGATTTCACAGAAGTGAGGTGAAATGCCTCAAATTGAAGTGAAACAACTAATGTGTGATATATAAAATAAAAACATGCATGCAAAAGAGCGAAATCACCTGGTAGAGAGCAAGGAAGCAAGCAGAAAGGTTTCAGATCTCCTAGGTATTCAATCACTCCTTAGGGCTTCAACATAAATCCACCAAAGCGAGCAATAACAATCAAAAATCCAATGCAGAAAAAATAAAGCTTCAAGTAGATCACACTTCACATTTGTGAGTTAGATTTCTTGCAGAAGAAGAAAAATAAGACCTCAAGAAAATAGAGCTTTAATCAATAATTGTTAACATGAACTTGCTTTTAACTTGCTTGGTGAGAAATGGACTTCAAACCCTCCTAATATAGTGAATTTTAAAGAGAAATGTGCAAGAAAAACTAAGCACAATCGACCCTAAAAAATATCAATTTTAAAAATTAGAGATTTCATAAGAGAAAACCCTAAAATGCAAAATTGCGCTCCATAAAAACTGGGCGCGACCTCGCACCATCTAGACCCCTATGCGATTTAAATGCATTTTGGAGGATCAAATGAAGTCAAAACGGGTCATATAATATACCGTTGGAAAGATATTTTCGAGACCAATCCAATGGTATAAGATTTAGGAGAAATGGATAATATTTTGTAGGAGAAAATAGGCTCAAATATGACCCTACTTTTACAAGGAGAAAACAAAGGATCTAGGGAAAATTACTCGCCTTAGTGGGTCAATTTTTTATGTCTACAATATATTTATAATTAGTGCTATGTATGGATCAGGAGATTCAATTTTTTAAGTAGTAATATATATTATATATGTTACTTATATCATCGGGCGTAAGATAGTATTTGACTTAGATAAATAGTGACTATATTATATCTTCTAATTTTACCCATGGGGATTAGGTAATAATTTTGTATCATAAAATTCAATTTATATATACCTTTTTTATATAAAAAAATGACCATTTGATATGTTTCTTAATCAATTGTAAACTACTTGATATAAAATTTGATGTTGGCTAGACTCTAGGTAGGATTTGTTTCCTAAACATTTTTTTTGGTCAAAAATATTTTCTATTAATTAATAGTGAGCAAGAGGTCCGAGGTGTAGACCAATTGGTTTGACCAAACCTCATAAGGGGATGGAGGTACGAGGTTCAAATCTCGGGCCTCACCAAACTGAATGCTTTTTCATTTCCTTGTGCTTTTAGTGGCGTAAAAGGTTTAAAATTATTGTGGCATGGTGGTTATAGGGACGGACTACCCGAAGATCTGTATGGCGGCTTTCGTTGCAGACTTCGCAGAATACTATGACAACCATAAAAATTTGGATAACCTACTTAAATTTGAGGTGGCTATTGATTCCACCATGTAAATTCAAAAAATATAAATAGTGAGCAAGAGGTCCGAGGTGTAAACCAATTGGTTTGACCAAACCTCATAAGGGGATGGAGGTACGAGGTTCAAATCTTGTCATCCCTTCCAAAAAAATAGGGATTTCATCCATAGTTTTATAGACGACTGACTACAATGCTTTAATTGCACTAATCTATTACAATGAAAAGGAATCTGATAATTTATTTTAAGTCACAAGACAAATAAATCAATATTACTACTATCAATACGTAAGATACAACATAGGTCTTCCATGATTTTCTATGCCCACCATCTAGGGAGATCTCCATAACAAATTAGATTTCCTTGGTCCAAGGCTCGGTTTGCCATAACATACACTACCTTGTTTTGCTTGTGGGGGACATGAAAAAATTCCATTATCCTAAAATTGTTCGAAATACTATGAATCTTTTCCAACACTCTTTGTAAATGTTAGTCGTAAGAAGCAACCTTAGTGGAATTTTTCAACTAATTAATGAGCATTTGGAAATCCAACTCTGCTTGTACCAAACTCTAGCCAACCTTAGTAGCCTCTTGAAGGCCCTGAAGGTTAACATAAGCTTATGCTATATTATTAGAGATAACATCCAAATTCTATACAAATATGAAGACAATATTGCCATAAGAAAGTCGTCCTATAGCCCCATACTTTTTCTTCTTCAATTACTTCTTGAAGTTCCATCTATGTTTAACTTACCAACACCATTAGAAGGGGATTGTTAATGACCATCACAATGAATAAGAAACCTATGTTCTTGAGGATTTCTTTGTCTCCATTAATCCAAATAAAGCTTCATATTATCAAGAATACAATTCCACTACTGGTATGGGGAGGAGGGGGCTTGCATTACATGCTAGATTGTTTCCCTAACATTAGCTAAGGTCATTTGCCAAATATAATGAGTATCCTATTTAATGCTTGAAAATCATGTTGTTTCTTCCTTTTCAAATATTCTAGAGTAGTAAATAAATGCTAACCTATACCATTTCCTTCATAGAACTATCTATGCCATCCATCCTAGGCCAAGTACACTAAGATTGCTCAAAGGAAGTGAACATTTGAGTTCTAAAATTCAATATGGAGGTCAACATTTTCCATAGGTTGGTAGCCAAGGGATAATAAAGAAAAACATGTCCTAGAGTCTCTCCATATTAAAATAAACCACACATCTACAAGGACAAAAATGACAGCTAATCTCCTAGAAGGACCACTTATGAAAAAGAAGCTAGATAAAAAATCTTACTCTAGACCATAATGACAGCTACAAAAGTTGATTGAAGATATCACAAAGGGGTTTGGCAACATACTAACATGATATCAAGCTCTAAGGACCATTTGAATAAATTCCATATGAGACCAAGAAAGATATCAAGCTCTAAGGACCATTTGAATAAATTCCATATGAGCCTCCAACATCATAATAAGCCACTCAATAGTTGGAATCCAGACTCTTTCATGCCAAACACTATCCAAAATATTCTTGTAATAGTGGGAAATTGTAAACCACCCTTTCCTATGTGTTGGAAATATGAGCAGGATTTGTTGTCATTGATGTCAAAGGAATACTAAGCAAATGTCAAAAGAATGTTAAGCAAATGGTTCATGGTTGATTTTCTAAGAGGCAAGGATATAATATTTAATTTAAATATTATATGGCTGAAGCATCAAAAGAGAAGCAAGAAGGATAACAATATTATAATATTTGGGCAAAAGAAAAGGGTTGAAAAGATATCTCCGTTCCATGGTGGTTGAAAGAAAATAATAAGGTTATTTTGCTAAGGTGATAATGGCAAAAGGTTCCCCTAAAAACCTAAGGAAGTTTATATTTTATTTTATTTGAAAAGGCCCAAAGGACATTTAAATATTTAATTATAATATTTAAATTCATTTTGAATTTAAATAATTATAATTAAAATATTATTTTCGAAATGCAAAGTCTAATTTCTCTATCCATCGACGTGAAGGCAAATGCCTTGAAAGGCATATTAATATAGCCTTAATCAAAGGCTTAAATTGCAATTTCGAAAATCGTGTGTTCTTGGTTGTGCTCGTCGATCGAACGCGGAAGGGAGAAGAAGTGTGCACAGTGCTAACTCCGAGGAAGAGAAAGGCATAAAGGGAAGCGATGCTAGATTCATAGAACCATCCGGGTGGCTAGCCTAGATGATGATTGGCTTGGGCGCTAAGTTGCAGCAGAGGGGAGGTCTCGGGTTCGAGACTTTATGGCTATGAAAGGAGGAAGCTTTTTGTTTGAAAAGCTTTTGGTGGTAGCATAGGGAATAAGTGTGTGTGGGCACACTTAGGTCCCACGTGAGCGCCTAGCTCATGACGGTGGAAGCCACGGCTAGGGCGCTAGTGGTAGCGCAACGTGGGTTCGATTCCCACCAAGGGCAAAAGGTATTTAATTTTTAATATTTAATTTTTTGTCCTAAGGTTTGTTGGCATGAGCATTTAGGGAGGTATAAGGTTTATGGAAATAAATTTTATATTGTGATTTTGGTGATTAAAGTGTTGAAAGGAGTAATAAGGCTTTAGAGGAGTTTAAATATTATTTTAAAATAAAGTCTTATTGGGTTTAATAGTTGAAAGGAGTAATAAGGTGTAATTGAGATCTAATGTTTTGTATGGTGAGAATAATTTGTGAGGAAGTTATTGAATGAAGTTTTGAGAAGGTTTTTGCTACCTAACCCTTAATATTGGCAAAAGAGTAATTGTGATTGAGATAAGTTTTTAAGGTCAATTCTTCATCAAACAAAAGGTATGGGCACATCTTCCTTGTGAGTGATTGTTGGATGTTGTGAATGCTAAGTTGGAGAGAAAAGGGTTGTTTGATAAGCATTGTTGAGTTTGATTGTTAAAGGTTTTTCTGAGTGAAAGTTGATGATAAAAACCTTGTTTGATAAGCATTGTTGGAAATATTGAATGAACCTTCATATGCATGATTAGGGTTTGTGCAAGATCATGAGTATCATTGTTATGTGAGATTGTTTGATAAGCATTGTTGACTAAACTTTCATTGAGTGATTGGTTGAGTTGAGTAAGCTTTTGTGGAAGCTTACAATAATATTTGAGGTAAGTCTTGGTGAAGACTTGTTGAGCAGATTGGACAAGTTCTAGTGAGGACTTTTTTATTTGAGATAAGTCTTTGAGAAGACTTGTGAGTAGAGTTGATTGATTGATTTGTTCAAACCTTGGGTTAAGGTTTGGGGCAGATCTAGTAGAGTTGATTTGTGATTGAGTCAAGCTTTGTGTTAAGGCTTGAGGATAGATTTGAGGATAGAGTTTGGTGCAGATTTGAGGATAGGTTTGTGCTAGACTAGAGATAGATATTGAGCAGATTTATGCTAGACCGAAGGATAGTGTTTAGTGCAGATTTGAGATAGAGCTGAGAGAAAGATTTGGAGGTGATAGAGTATAGAGGATAATAGTCTCTAGTGGATAGAGATCCATTAGCTAGGGTAGTGAAGATAGGTCTTCTAAGTGAGGGTAGGAGTCTTCAATGGATAGAGATCCATAAGCCAGTGTAATGGAGGTAATAGTTCTTCTAGAAGATCACTAGCCAGAGTAGAGGAGAAGGAGTTCTCCTATGGATAGAGATCCATAAACTTGATTAGGGGATTGGTGTCTCCTTTGGACAGAGGTCCATAAACATTGTAATAGGGAAAGGATTCCCAAAAGAATTTATTTGAGAAAATTTTATAAGGAATATTTTCTCCGTGGAGTAGCCCACATTGGGTGAACCACGTTAAATCATGTCTCTCATGTGTGTGATGCTTTGTGTGATGTTTACTACTTTAATATTGTTGATGTTATCATATGGATTGAAAAGCAAAATTTTTTATCTTATACTATTCACCCCCTCTCAGTATAAGCACATGTTCTTCAATTGGTATCAGAGTGGGTTTCTCCATGAAAAGACTAACAACTTGGAGGAAGATCCATTAGAAACACACATGACTTCAGAGAGTGAAGAAGAGACCATGTTTGACATAAAAGAGGAATTCTTTGTTGCTCTCAGGAACCTTGAAAAGGTTAGAAATAAAAACTCAAATTTGAAGGATCAAATTCAAGAAGATGAAGAAGCAAGGATAGAACTTCTACAGAATCTCATAGAACTCAAGATAAAGGTAGAAGAGGGAAAGAAAATTGAATAGGATATGATAGATATATTAAGAGCAAGAGAAACAGAATGTGAAATATTGGAAGCAAAAATTGTTTATCTAAGGAATGAAGTTGAAAAGACCAAGGTACTACTAGATATTGGGAAACAGAAAGAGGAGTCAAGTCCTCAAGAAGTAGAAACTTCAAACAAAGATAAGCAAGTGACGTATACTCTAGAAGGAAAAGATATCAGGAAGGAAGAAAGCAAAGAAGAACCATGGACGAGAGTTAATCACAAAAGGAGAAGCACTCAACCGCAATCTCAAAGGCATCCAAACAGGTTACATAATTTCTTCCATGGCTATTGCTTTTCTTGTAACAAATATGGTCATAGAGTTGTACATTGCACTGGTTATGTGAAAAATGATGTCAATAGAAATTTCAACTCTTTTGCACCTCTTATGAATAATGATATCATATGTTACAAATGCAATAATTTTGGGCACAAGGCTAGATGGTGCAAAATGGTATTTCCTGAGTCTAGTAAAAAGAATACAACTTCAACAACTAGGAAAGAGAAGAAGGGAAATGAAAATGCTAGATCAATGTTAGTTCAAACAACTCTTCATGCTCAGGATAAAGAAGAACAATGGTTTCTTGATAGTGGTTGTTCTAGACACATGACAGGAGACAAAGACAAATTTCTTGTACTCAAAGAAACTAATAGAGGATCAGTAAGTTTTGGTGATAATGGATCAAAAAAAATTGGTGGAAAGGGAACTCTGAGTTTAGATAACGGGAAAACAAGAATAGAAAATGTACTATATGTCAAAGGGTTAAGACACAATCTGCTAAGTGTAAGCCAACTTTGTGATCAAGGTCATATGGTTACATTTCACCCAGATAGATGTGAGATAAGAAAGTCAAAAACTAGAAAAGTCATTGCAAATGCAAGTAGAACTCCAAACAACCTCTATATGCTTAGTGAGATTAAAGGGGAAAAGTGTTTTCTATCACAAGAAGATGAGATTTGGTTGTGGCATAGAAGAATGGGTCATTTGAATTTTGACAACATAGTCAACATAAGCAATAAACAAGCTGTCAGAGATTTACCCAAGCTAAAAAGGCCACAAAACACAATATGTGCACCTTGTCAACATGGAAAGCAAACTAGAACAAGTTTCAAATCAAAGGGATATATGTCATCAGAGCCATTAAAGCTAATACATACTGATCTATGTGGTCCTACCAGAACACAGAGTATTCAAGGTGAAAGTTACTTCATATTGTTCATAGATGATTACTCCATAATGACTTGGGTAGCTTTCCTAAAAGATAAGTTGGAAGCTTTTGATAAATTCAAGGTATTTAAAGAACGGGTCAAAAATGAAACCGAAAAAAGGATTAAGTGTTTGAGATCTGATAGAGGAGGAGAGTTTACCTCAAATGAATTTGTAGATTTTTGTGAACAACATGGAATCAAGAGAGAATACTCAGTTGCAAGAACTCCTCAACAAAATGGAGTAGTTGAAAGGAAAAATAGGACTATTGAGAATATGGCTAGAGCTATGTTAAATGAGTCCAAGATTTCAGATGGATTTTGGAGGGAAGCAGTCAACACAATAGTATATATAATCACTAGGGCTCAAATGAGGGTAAACCATCACAAGACTCCATATGAGCTTTGGAAAGGAAGATCGACCACTGTAAAGCACTTCAAGGTTTTTGGAAGCAAGTGTTACATAAGACGGGAAGAGCAAAACTTGGGCAAGTTTGACCCAAGATGTGATGAGGGAATATTTCTTGGTTATTCTACTAAGAGTAAAGCTTATAGATGCTACAACAAAAGGACACACACTATTGTAGAAAGTATAAATGTAACAGTTGATGAGAAGATAGATTCAAGAGAACCAGTTCAACAAATTGTGTATCAAGAAGATGGAAGTTGTCAAGAAGAGTTTCATGAGGAATCAGATGAAGAAGAGGAAGAAACACAAAGACTTCTTCCTAAAACTCCATCCAGGTATGTACAAAAACATCATCCAAAAGAGCTAATCATTGGGAATCCAGATGAGAGACAGACAAGGAGAAGGATAATAACACCATCTCAACAAGCAAATTTTTCCTTGTTATCTAAGATTGAGCCAAAAGACTTCAATCAGGCAAGTGAAGATAAGTTTTGGATTAAGGCAATGGATGAGGAATTAGATCAGATAGAGAAAAGCAAGACTTGGGAACTTGTTCCATGACCAAAAGACAAAAATGTGATTGGCACTAAATGGGTATTCAAAAACAAGTTAAATGAAGATGGTCAGGTGGTCAGAAATAAAGCAAGATTAGTGTGCAAAGGTTATGCACAGGTAGAGGGAATTGAATTTGATGAGACATTTGCTCTAGTTGCATGACTTGAAGCTATCAGAATGTTCTTAGCCTTTTCAAGCTTCAAAAACTTCAAAGTATATCAGATGGATGTTAAATCAACCTTTCTAAATGGTGTTCTAGAAGAAGAGGTTTACATTGAGCAGCCAGAAGGTTTCAAATTGAATAGATAAACCAGACTATGTATGCAGATTGAAGAAGGCACTTTATGGTCTAAAGCAAGCTCCTAGAGCTTGGTATTCAAGATTGGATAAGTACCTACAGGAATAGGGTTTCAGGAAAGGAATAGTGGATAATAACTTATACATAAAAAATGAAGGGAATAATTTACTAATTGTGGTTGTTTATGTTGATGATATCATTTTTGGAGGAAACAATGATAAGATGTGTAAAAAATTTGCAAAGAGCATGCAGAATGAATTTGAGATGTCTATGCTTGGTGAGTTGTCCTTCTTTCTTGGACTTCAGATTTCACAATCAAAGAAAGGGGTGTTTCTTTCACAAACCAAGTATATAAAAGAGATGCTAAAGAAATTCAAGTTAGAATATTGCAAACCAATAAGTACTCCCATGGTTACAGGATGTAAGTTAAGTAAAGATGATGAATCTCCAGAGGTAAATCAGAAACTATACAGATCTATGATTGGCAGCTTACTGTATGTCACAACTACAAGACCAGATATCATGCAAGCAGTGGGATTAGTGGTAAGGTTTCAGGCAACACCCAAGGAAACACATGTAGCAACAATAAAGAGGATTCTCAGGTATCTAAAAGGGACTATGGACTTTGGGCTCTAGTATCCCAAAAGTGATAGTTTCACTCTCACAACTTATACAGATGCAGATTGGGCTGGCAACATTGATGATAGAAAAAGCACAAGTGGAGGAGCATTCTTTCTAGGAGACTATTTGGTCTCTTGGTTAAGTAAGAAATAGGCATCAATATCCTTATCTACAATAGAGGTAGAGTATATTGCAATAGTTTCCAGTTGTACATAGGTATTATGGATGAAGTGAACTCTAGAGGATTTTAAGATAAAATATGATCATCCTATTCCCATATTGTGTGATAATACAAGTGCTATAAATATCTCAAAGAATCTAATGATGCACTCTAGGACAAAGCACATTCTGATTAAGTATCATTTTTTGAGAGAGCAAGTGATGGATAAATAGGTTAGGTTGGAATATGTTACTACAAAAGAGTAGATTGCAGATATTTTCACTAAGCCACTTTCGAAAGAGACTTTTGAGTACCTGCGAGAAAATTTGGGAGTAGTTATACTCCCACCCCAGAATTAACCACCTCAAGAGGAGGTGGGGGAGGGGCTAAGCTAAGAGTTTCATTCTTAGCCCCGAGCCCCAAAGGTGACCCTTTGCCATTGATGACAAAGGGGGAGAGATTTGAGTAAGGGGGAGATATTTGAGTTAGGAGGAAAGCATTCAATTAGGGGGAGCAGTTTCTTAGGGGGAGTAGAACAGAAAGAGGTAAAGGAAATGATAAAAGGTAAATGGGTTGCCATCAATGACAAAGGGGGAGATTGTTGGAAATATGAGCAGGATTTGTTGTCATTGATGTCAAAGGAATACTAAGAAAATGTCAAAAGAATGTTAAGAAAATGGTTCATGGTTGATTTTCTAAGAGGTAAGGATATAATATTTAATTTAAATATTATATGGTTGAAGCATCAAAAGAGAAGCAAGAAGGATAACAATATTATAATATTTGGGCAAAAGAAAAGGGTTGAAAAGATATCTCCGTTCCATGGTGGTTGAAAGAAAATAATAAGGTTATTTTGCTAAGGTGATAATGGCAAAAGGTTCCCCTAAAAACCTAAGGAAGTTTATATTTTATTTTATTTAAAAAGGCCCAAAGGACATTTAAATATTTAATTATAATATTTAAATTCATTTTGAATTTAAATAATTATAATTAAAATATTATTTTTGAAATGCAAAGTCTAATTTCTCTATCCGTCGACGTGAAGGTAAATACCTTGAAAGGTATATTAATATAGCCTAAATCAAAGGCTTAAGTTGTAATTTCAAAAATCGTGTATTATTGGTTATGCTCATCGATCGAACGTGGAAGGGAGAAGAAGTGTGCCAGTGCTAACTTCGAGGGAGAGAAAGGCATAAAGGGAAGTGATGCTAGATTCAAAGAACCATCTAGGTGGCTAGCCCAGATGGTGATTGGCTTGGGCACTAAGTTGCAGCAGAGGGGAGGTCTCGGGTTTGAGACTTTACGATAGTGAAAGGAGGAAGCTTTTTGTTTTAAAATCTTTTGGTAGCAATGTAGGGAATAAGTGTGCACGGGCACACTTAGGTCCCATGTGAGCACCTAGCTCACATGACAGTTGAAGCCATGACTAGGGCGCTAGTGGCAGCGTAACGTGGGTTCGATTCCCACCAAGGGCAAAAGGTATTTAATTTTTAATATTTAATTTTTTGTCCTAAGGTTTGTTTGGCATGAGAATTTAGGGAGGTATAAGGTTTATGAAAATAAATTTTATATTGTGATTTTGGTGATTAAAGTGTTGAAAGGAGTAATAAGGCTTTAGAGGAGTTTAAATATTATTTTAAAATAAAGTCTTATTGGGTTTAATAGTTGAAAGGAGTAATAAGGTGTAATTGAGATCTAATGTTTTGTATGGTGAGAATAATTTGTGAGGAAGTTATTGAATGAAGTTTTGAGAAGGTTTTTGCTACCTAACCCTTAAATATTGGCAAAAGAGTAATTGTGATTGAGACAGGTTTTTAAGGTCAATTCTTCATCAAACAAAAGGTATGGGCACATCTTCCTTGTGAGTGATTGTTGGATGTTGTGAATGCTAAGTTGGAGAGAAAAGGGTTGTTTGATAAGCATTGTTGAGTTTGATTGTTAAAGGTTTTTTGAGTGAAAGTTGATGATAAAAACCTTGTTTGATAAGCATTGTTGGAAATATTGAATGAACCTTCATATGCATGATTAGGGTTTGTGCAAGATCATGAGTATCATTGTTATGTGAGATTGTTTGATAAGTATTGTTGACTAAAATTTCATTGAGTGATTAGTTGAGTTGAGTAAGCTTTTGTGGAAGCTTACAATACAGATTTGAGGTAAGTCTTGGTGAAGACTTGTTGAAGCAAATTGGACAAGTTGTGAAATGTGACTGGATAATTTGAGACAAGTATTTGAGAAGACTTGTGAAAGAGTTGATTGATTGATTTGTTCAAACCTTGGGTTAAGGTTTGGGGTAGATCTAGCAGAGTTGATTTGTGATTGAGTCAAGCTTTGTGTTAAGGCTTGAGGATAGATTTGAGGATAGAGTTTGGTGCAGATTTGAGGATAGGTTTATGCCAGACCAGAGATAGATATTGAGCAGATTTGTGCTAGATCGAAGGACAATGTTTAGTGCAGATTTGAGATAGAGATGAGAGTAAGCTTTGGAGGTGACAGAGTATAGAGGATGATAGTCTCTAGTGGATAGAGGTCCATTAGCCAGGGCAGTGAAGATAGGTCTTTTGAGTGAGGGCAGGAGTCTTCAGTGGATAGAGATCCATAAGCTAGTGCAGTGGAGGTAGCAATTCTTCTAGAAGATCACCAACTAAAGGAGGAGAAGGAGTTCTCCTGGATGAGATATAGAACTTGATTAGGGGATTGGTGTCTCCTTTGGACAGAGGTCCATAAACATTGTAATAGGGAAAGGATTCCCAAAAGAATTTATTTGAGAAAATTTTATAAGGAATATTTTCTCCGTGGAGTAGCCCACATTGGGTGAACCACGTTAAATCATGTCTCTCATGTGTGTGATGCTTTGTGTGATGTTTACTACTTTAATATTGTTGATGTTATCATATGGATTGAAAAGCAAAAAGTTTTATCTTATACTGTTCACCCCCTCTCAGTATAAGCACATGTTCTTCACTATGAAGTTGTTCAATAAGATATATCCATTAAGGAAATTGTGTAATCAATAGGGTCACCCATCCTAGGTATCAATCCAAAATTTTACTTAGAGGCCATTGTTGATAATGCAGAATAACTGCATCATGATCAATGTTTTTCCCATCCTCAACACCACTGGGATTGAAGATTGGTAAGACCCCAAGGTCTTACTATAAAATTAATAAATAATTTAATATAAATGTAATCGCAGGCCACTCAAAGGGGGCTCCCTTGTAATCGCTTTTCCACTATAAGGGGCTCCCTCCTTATAATCTATGCTTATTATTATTCTTCTTGGATGATTTGATATGGATGTCCAACCTAATATATATATCTACCCTAAAGCTACGTTGGTGAAGAGACATGATGGTTCACGTATGAAGAGATGTGATGGTTCACGTTATGAAGGGTTGTGATGGTTCACTTTATAAGTTAATAATATAATAATTAAATGATTAATAATACTGACTAATACTAACTAATAATGTTAGGATTGAGGATCCTAACATGCCACCCTCCTTAAAAAGACCTTTGTCCTCAAAGCTCAAAGTGATAAGATTTGTCCTTTGTTTTCCAAGAAGGATTTGTGTAAGTTCATGGACTCTTTTAATGGCATCCTTTCGTAGGCAGGGATATCGAGAAGGATGAAGCATTAGCGAGGGGTTGTTAAGAACAATAGTAGAATCTTCCTTAGGAAAATCATGATGATGATGGGAGAGCAACCCTTGGGGTTCCTCAAATACTTCAGAATGATGCATCAAAAGTGATGGTAATGATTTCATATCCTTTTTTGGTTCCTTGGTAGAGCCAACGGAGAAGGAGTGTGTAGTCACTCTATGTTGGTTCTGAATAGGTTTGATCATATGGCAAGAACTCACTATTGGTGAGGAAGGTATGTGTAGGTCTTGTAGAGTGTATGTTTGGCTAGCATTGATCACTTTGGGTATGTCTACCTCATCCTTGCTTGGTACATCAATCACTTCTTGCACATCGACCTCATTTTCTTCATTATGGTGAGTAGGTGCACTGGTCACTTCGGACACAACTACCTCATCTGCTTGCTCTATGGAGAGACATGGATAAATTTCCTTCAATAAATACAATGTTAGTGTAGCACATTTATGGTGGGGTCCAAATTTTTCATCACAATTATCACAGAGTCCTTTTTCTCATCGTTCCTTCATCTCCTCAAAGCTAAGATGTTTAATTCGTAAAGTTCGGTTAGATTTGGGGGTTGTGTAAGTGCTTTGTGCCCTTCCATTATGCATAGGTTTGGGAGTGATGTAAGTGGTCGACGATTTTTCCATAAGTGGTTTCCCTAATCGTTGTTGTGCATTGATTTTATCTTCAACTAATTTTGCCAATCCATAGGTCTGCATCATGGTATAGGGATTGAACCTTGTCACCTCCATTCTAATTTCCTCTTTTAATCCCTTAATGAATCCATTGATGAGAATTGATTCATCCAATATTGTGTTGTGTTTGGTGATATCCTCAAACCGAGTTTGATACTCACGCACAGAAGTGATTTGATGAAGATCTTTGAGCAATTCCCACATGACTAGGTCCCACAAGGCTCTAATACCAAATGGTAAGACCCCAAGGTCTTACTATAAAATTAATAAATAATTTAATATAAATGTAATCGTAAGCCACTCAAAGGGGGCTCCCTTGTAATCGCTTTGCCACTATAGGGGGATCCCTCCTTAGAATCTATGCTTATTATTCTTCTTCTTGGATGATTTTATATGGATGGCCAACCTAATATATATATCTACCCTAAAGCTACGTTGGTGAAGAGACATGATGGTTCACGTTATGAAGGGTTGTGATGGTTCACTTTATAAGTTAATAATATAATAATTAAATAATTAATAATACTAACTAATACTAACTAATAATGTTAGGATTGAGGATCCTAACAAAGATCCTCTACTAGGTAGTTGATCTCTGGTAAATTCTTCTAGCAATATATTTTCCATATTTTGAGCTCTCAAATTTCAAGCCCAAAGCGCGTGAGGGGTGTTGATTAATTATCAATACAATTTAGTTGCTAGTACCTTATTATTTTTGATTGCTAATCCAAGTCCCAACCCATATTTTTTCAAAAAAAATCTTCTTCCACTTCATAATTTCCCATTTGCTTTATAATTTTTCTCCGCTATGAATCTTTGAATGATTTTATCTAGCTCTCTTAGGATAACTTTAGGGATATTAAAGACATAAGAGATATAAATAGGATTATATTAAAAAATAAAATTTACCAAAGTGAGTCTACCTCTAATAAAGCCATTGATTGATCCATGTATCCATTTGCCTCTATATCCTCTCTATTAGCCACATCCATTCTTCCTTTTTTTGTTTGGCAGTTTTTAGCAAGACTCTTAGATAGGAGATTAGAAGAGAAGCGATGTTTAAAATCATAGTTTCCACTCGAGTAGAGCAATAAAAGAAGACGATCTTTAGTTTTTTATTATTAATAAATTATCACTTGGTTGTCAAAAAGAGATTCAAAATCTTCTTGTACTTGGATGCATCTCCCAAAGATTCATGATCCAACAAGGTTGAATCATCCACAAGTTGTAAGTGGAATAGTGGAAGGGCTGTAGAGGTCACTGTAATTCCCTAAAGAGATTGGTTGCTTCTATATTTAGAGATAATATGGCCTAAGAATTCTACTAGTATTATGAATAGGTAAGGAGAAAGAGGATCCCCTTGACAAAGGTGCCTAAAATATATAAATAAATGATAAGAAATGACACTTATAATAACTGCATAAGATACAAAGGAAATACTATCTCCAATCCAACCTATCCAATCCTAAGAAAAAAACTACTTTAGAACTCGAAGAATAAAATACCAGTTTACCCTATCATAAGCCTTGGAAAGATCCAAATGAATAAAAATGGAAGGGGATTGTTGGGCCTACATAGAATATAAGGCTTCCTAGGCTAACATTATCTCATATAAAATCTATCTCCCTCCCATGAAACCTCCTTGCTCTAGGGAAATTATCTTGGGGAGAAGATATTTAAATCTACCAACCATCACCTTCATTATGATTTTAAGGAAATTACATAATACTATCTATCTAAAATCAGGATTTTGTTCAACCTCTTGAGATTTAGGAATGAGCACACTATAACTTTTGTTGATTTATTTAAGTAGTGACATAGCCATTCATGTTTCCTCTACTACATCAAGCATATCATCCTTAAGCAAATCTCAAAATTATTGAAAGAATCTAGTGGGAAAGCCATCTGAGTCTAACATTTTACCTTTTTAAATCATGAACACAATGATATGTAATTCCTCCATGGATACCACAACTGTTAAAGCAATATTGTCTTCTTTTGTGATGAGGTAAAATTTCTTGAAGAAATTTTTGTTGAGCCCTTGGACTAAAGGAGTTACTAAGAAGAGTTTTTCAAAATAGTCAAACGTTATATTATTTATGTCATCCCATGAAGAAACTGAGTCACTAGAGTCTATCTTCAAGGATGATATACAATTTTAAACTCTCCTTGAAAGAAAATATATATGAAATAAAGTGAAATTTCTATCTCTTTTTAACCACTGAATCTTGGATTTTTGTTTCTGCAAAATATCCTCCCTTTTTCCCATTCCTCCAGGTCGATAGATAAATGTATTTCCTATTAATCATAATTATTGCTTATAAATATTCTCCAAGAGACCCATAGAGTAGATTTGCTTATTCACCTGTTCAATTTGAATATCTAGATCTGCTTTTTTTCCTAACCTCACCAAAATATTTCCAATTCCATTCCTTAATTTTGGTTTTAAGGAATTGTAATCTCTTATTAAAATAATACATTTTGGTACCAAATCTTGTCTTTTCTTCCCTCCACCACTTCTAGAAAAAAGTTCTAAAATTGTTGTCCTAAAGCCATATGAGCTAGAATTTTAAATGAGTGTAGTTGTGAGCAGGCTTCTAAAGATCTAACAAAATAGACTAATGATATGAACCAACATTATTGAGGATGAGATATTTCAAAATTATCCTAACCAAAATGAGCTCACCCGAAATCATAAATATTTTTAGATATTCCAAAATGCATGTTCACCCTTACCTCCTATTAAACCATGTTATCATACCATTCTTAGGTTTGACATCAATAAATTGAATGTCTCAAATATTCATGCATTATATCTAATGCAACACCCAATTCTTTAATCCCTCTTATTTTTTGCTCCAAATAAGGAATAATATTCGAATCCCCTCCTAAACAGAGTTGTGTTGTAGGAAATTGGAATCAAAGTTATTATATATAGCTCCATTACTTCTATTTCTCCCCTATAAATATGGTTGCATATATATTAATACATAAAAGTTTATGATCCAATTGCCTCCATTGGCCAAGATAACCAAGGATACCCTTGATATCCATGGTCATATGCACCACAAAATTCTTCAAGTCCCATAGATAAGAAAGGTATCCTGATGCACCTTGGAAGCTAAGAGAGTCCACCTTAACTATAGGCCAAATTTTCCTTGCCATTGTCTTCATATCTTCCACGGATAACTTAGCCTCCTAAAAGAAGACTAGATGTGGTTTATTTACCTGTAGTATCATCCTATTAATTTCATTATGTTTGGGGGGCTATCTTTAAGCCCCCTTACACTACATGAAATGAGTCTCATGAAGAGTGAGGAGAGAGAATTTTTTTAAGGGATTAACCTTAAATTCATCAATAATATTTTTCTCTTCCTTAACTATGTAATGTTAATTTATTTTGTGCTTGACCTTTTGTTGGTGTCCAATTTCATTTTCTTGAGTTTTTTCTATTTTATGCTATATGAATATTGCATGGACTGTAGGCCTAGAGTGTGTGTAGACTACTAGGTTATTTTTGATATGAAGTGAAGGTTTCCCTCCTACTAATGGCTCTTGATAAAGTGAATTTTCTTCATTCTAGAGGTTCTTCACTTTTGCATTGTTGCCCCTTTTGTTCTTCCTTTGGGAGCCTCTAAGGTTTTGTTTGATATTTTTTTGCATAATAATTTAATTCTCGATGTTATCTAGGGTGGCTTTCACTACATCATCTACTTTTGTTCCTCCAACCCCAACAAGATTTTATTTTACCATAACTTTTATCTCCATTTGATTGTATTCTTCAACATCGATGTCTTTAGTGGGAAGGTGGGTGAAGATGTTATTTGTTGTCGCACTATTTTCTATGACTGTATTTTTCTTCTAGGCCGATTTACTTTTGGGTTCTTAAAAGTCATCTGTATTAGTTTTTTCCTTTTACTACTTTGGTATTTTGTGAAGGCATTCTCTTTCTAGATTTCCATACTTGTGGTAGATATGATATCTCAAAGGAACATTCTCGTTGTCTACTTCCTATTCCCAAACTTTATTGTTTGCTTTTAATGTGATATTCTCCAAGAGGGGTTTATAAAAATCCATCAAGATAGATTCTAGCATAGAGGATCTGCTCAAAATTATGTGTTCTCAATCACCATCATAAACATTCCCAAAGTATTTTCAATAGCTTCAAAGGAATTGGGGTTCTAGTATTATGCAGGTAATCAAAATAGCCTAACCCATATTGGACCAATCAATGGCATTTTTGTCTTCAATTTGAATTTTGTGTGCTAGGATTTCATGAAAAAACCTACTCTTATAAAAAACCATGACCCTCCTTGGAACACTCACTATCAATCCTCTTCATTAGCAAAGAGAGATAGAAAACAACCATTAAGATAAAGTGCTATCTCAAACTTTCCCTTCATGCACTAGTGTTTTGATGCCTAATTCTTGAGTGTTGTCAGTTGAGATTTGAACCCCATGAATCTGTATACTAGTCCTCTCCTTTCCATACTATCAATACCTTGTTAGAGATCCTCATTTTTCAACCTTACTATTAGAGATCCATAAATTACCTTCATACAATCTTTTTGTCTTTGTAGGATCCACCTTCAATATTTGCAAGGATTTTCGTACAGATTTAACACTGCCATTGATAAAATTTCCTTCTAATTCCATCTTGATTTTATCCCAAAGGATGGTTTGGGGTGGAGGGATCTCCCCCACGTCTATGTCCTAGCAGGATGAAGAAACATATTGATGGATTTTAGGAGATGACAATCACTTTTGGTGTAGATGGATATGCCTATGTTCTACTCCCTAAAGCACTAAAAATATTTCTTGTAGATTATAAAAACACCATATATTACAATCACATGTATTAAAAGCTTTGTCAGCCCAAATGTACGCTTTGAGGTGATAGTATTTAGGATGATGTTGTTTTTTAAACAATTTTACTACATCAATAAAGACTATATTTTTGAAGTAATTCCTTTTGCCCAACACTTTCCTTGATATTTTAATAATTCCTAACCACATTTTACCCTAATGCTAAACTCATAAGTCTACAATTCACAAGATTATCCCTCTAATACTCTTCATTTTATAAACCTTATTCCACTTATAAAGAGAAAACCTTAAATTTCCCTCACATCCATTTCAAAAGAGATCTCTTTGAATTTTATCAAATTCAAATGTTATACCTGATGAAAATCTTGATAATTATATCATAGGTATGTAATGATAGATTGCAAAGTCGTTGTATGATTTATAGCCTTCTAGCCATGGTTAAGAACTTACCTTTCCAACATTTAAAACATGATTTTATTCTATCCAAAAATGAGTCCCAAAGTTGCTTATTATTTCCTTTGTCAAACAAAAGAATTCATAGATAAATTGCTTGAATTTTTTAAATTTTAAACCCTAGAGTATCCATAATAAAGCTACCCATCTACATATCAAGTATCCGTAAAATTATAATAGACCCAACAAACCAAAAAAATATTGAATACTTTGTTGGGATCTCTTTGTATGTCTTCCTAAGCACTTTGTGTGGAAGGAGACTCACAAATTATCCTTAATACTATAAAGAAAAGGAAAACTTAGGACTAGGTGCTAGCCATAAAATTTAAGAAAGCATGGGAGGCACTTGGCATACTTCTATTGGTTGACTTATACCTTGTAAAAACTTTGGCCAACAAGCGGGCTGAGTGGTTGGTCAGTTGGGTCCTTGACAACATATTTCAAGTAGAACAAATTATCCTTAAATATGAGATCAAACAAAGAAATGACTTGATAAAACTACTAGAACTAATTCAAAACAATCTGATTTAAATTAACATGTAGCACATATAAAAATGACAAGTGTAACACATATAACATATATGATCTACTTAATCTAACACTTACAATATATAACAAAATTTTATACCATATATTTTTAATATAAATTAAAGTTTTTTAATTTAAAAAAATCTATAAGTCATACTTAATAATTTAATTTAGAAAAAAAGGCTAATTGATGTAAATTGAAGGTTAATTAAGTAATAAAACATATTTAGTAGTTAAAAGTTGAAAATATTTTATAAAATTTGAATTTCACCAAGATGAGGATCAACATCGCGATTGGCTAGTGGAAGAGAAAACTAGGCCATCAATTGGGTAGCAGAAGATATTTTTGGTTACTGTGGATTTGAAGACAAGATTGCTGCCCCAGGAGGTCCCAATGGGGACACCTCTGGATCCTCTTCTAGAGAGACATAATTCTTTTGCAGATTTGTTAAAGGATAAATCTCCATCAAAGACTGAAGAAGCACATAAAATTGTATTAAAAATGCTCTTTACGGATACTGGAAATAGATAAACATCTCAACGAGTTAATGGATGCTTGAAACAGTCAAAATCAAGGCCAAATATTTTTATTGAGCAAAGGATGGTCGAAGAAACAGTTTTATATAGATCCAATCATGATTTGATCTGTAAATTCATGGGTATTCGCCCTACCTTGAATTTTTTTGCATTCATGGGTCCGAAAAAACTGGGAGCCTCTTGATGAGTATTCTTTGTGGTTTATTAGCAATGGATATTTTATTGTTAGTTTTTCTTCACTTGTCGATAGAAATAGGGCTTTCGAATCAAAAAAATAGGAATCATGGTCTAGAAGGGTTTGCCACAAATATGGGCATTTGGCCCGATCTTGTCCAAATAATATGAACATAAAAATGGAGGCTCCTCTAGGAATGTCAAATATTCCTAAGGAGGGTAAGTCAACAATCAAAAAAGAACCAATCAATATTTCTCAGGGTAAAGAAGCACAGGGAGATGGTTTTGAACATCCCAAAAGAAGGAGAAGGCAAAAGAAAAAATATGGTAAAGAGCAAACCCAACTCAAGCCCTCCAATAGGTATGATATATTTAAGATACTAATGGACCAAGAAGAAGAAAAATTCATGGAAGGAGGGGATGGGAATAATACAAATAATAACAGCCATGTCAGCTTGGGCATAGCAAAAAATAATAGAGAAAGGCCAACTCTAGGGATAACTCAGGTGGAAAAGAGATCAAAAAATAGTAGCTCTCAAGGAGTCGGTAGAAAATCAAATAAAGGATTTGATAGCAGTTCAAGGAGATAAACTGATCACTGGAGGATCGGTGAGGCCAATATATTTTTACTGCTCTCAAGGTAACCAATGATTATGCAATCATGGAATGTTAGGGGTTTACACAGTAGAACCCACCAATATGTTGTTCGAAGACTCTTAGAAAAATGTAAAACGGATTTTTTGCTTATCCAGGAGACAAAAATATCGTTGGATCTTATGTGTAAAATAGTTAACAGATTTTGGAGGGGTGTTGGTCATATGGAAGTGGCTGCCCAAGGGGCCTCAGGAGGGATAATTACTCTTTGTAACTCTCTTTAATGGACTGCAATAGAACATATAGCTTGGAGGGGTGTTGTCACATCACATTTTAGAAATAATGTCATAGTTGAACATGTTTTAATCACAAATTTTTATGGGGCTCAAAACCTAGATGGTCAGATGCATCAATGGAAAGTTGTGCATAACATGAGAGTCTCAAGGGAAGAGTTAGAATGGATTATTTATGGGGATTTTAATGCTAAATTATCCTCTAGATATCAAGAAGGGGGAACCCCAATTTTGGACCTAGGGGATCAACTTATGATTGCCCAAGTCCAGGCATTACACTTGGTGGATATTAAATGCCCTGGAACCAACTATACTTGGACTAATAAGAGGAGGGAGCCACATAGTAGGAAGGTGAAGTTAGACCATTTTTTGGTTTCAGAGGAGGCATTTGTAAAATAGAATATAAAATTTCAGATTTTAGAGGATCCAGTTTTAGATCACTTTCCCATTTTGTTGGAAGGAGGGATCAAGATAGTGCAACATCACAAACCATTTAAATTTTAAAACTTTTGGTTACAAAAAGAGGAACTTCGAAAGAAAATTCCATAGTGGTGGGAAGAAGGTCGCCCAACATATGGGACAACAATGTTTAGATTCCACAAACAACTTCATTATGTCAAAGATCAACTTAAACAATGGAGGCAAGCTAAAAAGATAGACTTCCAGGTCCAAAGAGTCCCATTGGTGGCCATATGGGATGAGGTTCAAAAATACTTTAGGGAAGGAACAATTACAGAGCAGCTCAAAGAAGAGGATGATGCATTGCATAAAGCGGTTGAGGACACTGATAACCAAGAGGAGACCTACTGGAAATAGAGAGCAAGAACCACTTGGTTATTAGAAGGTGATAAAAATACCAATTTTTTCCATCGAACTGTTTATTCTAGGAGAAAAATGAACAACATGGAAGCTCTTCAAGATGAGAACGAACACTCCTTTGATACAATTCCAGGTATGCAGTTCCATTCAATGGATTATTTTTCTAAAATATTTAAGGAAAGGATGGTGTAATATGAAGAGGCTCAAAAAGAAATTATTGCTGTCATACCCTCTATTATATATGAAGAAGAAAATCAAGCCCTACTTAAACCCATTGATAGAGAGGAACTGAAGAATGTAGTCTTTGGAATGAGCACCAAAAAAACACCAGGTCTAGATGGCTTTCCAATTGAGTTTTTTCAGGCCTTCTGGGATAACTTTGAGGAGGATGTAATGGCTGTTATAGAGGAGTCCAAAGGTAGTAAAATAATGCTTAAATAATTAAATCATACTTTCATTACCTTAATTCCAAAATGGGAGGAGGGGGTACATATTTCGGATTATAGACCTATTGCATTATGCAATGTCATATATAAGATAATCACAAAGGTAAGGGCTGAGCGGCTAAAACCTCTTCTACATAGCATTATCTCCTTAGAGCAAGGGGTTTTATAAAGGGTAGGTAGATCTTGGATGGTGTGGTTCTAGATCAGGAGGTAATCCATTCAATGCAAACATATGGTAATAGAGGAATGTTCATAAAATTAGATATGTCAAAGGCTTATGATAGGGTGGAGTGGAGCTTCTTGTCAAAGATGATGGCAGTCTTTGGTTTCTCTCAGGATTGGATAGAATGGGTCATGAGTTGTGTTTCTACTTTGACATACTCAGTGTTAATCAAGGGTCTTCCCTCATAACTGTTTGGAGCTACTCGAGGCCTTCATCAAGGAGATCCTTGCTCTCCCTATATTTTTCTCATATTGGCTGAAGGATTGGGTAGACTCATCTTGAGGAGAAGACAACAAGGTTTTCTAACATGTATCAAAGTGGATGAGGAAGTTTCGACTCACCTACAATTTATGGATGACACAGAATTGGTGGGAGTGGCTAGCTTCAGGGAAGCAAGAATGATTAGAGATACACTTAATGTCTACCTTAGGGCTACAAACCAATTCATCAATGATAAAAAATCCAAAGTGGTCTTTTTAAATCTTGATCAAAGGCTTCAGGACAGAATTTTAGAGATCTTGGGATACACAAGGACTTGTCTCCTAGTGGTATACTTGGGGGTCCATTTGCATTTTAAAAAACTAAAAATAGATATCTAGAGGAATATTTTGGACTGTATCAAGGACAAAATTAATCATTGGTCTCACAAATGGTTAAGCTATGGGGGTAGATTAACTTTTTTACAGTCATTCATTCAGGCCATGCCAATTTATAAATTTTCTATCCTTGTTGCCCCACATACCATATGGAAAGAGTTGGACAAGATGGCTAGAAATTTTTTATGGGAAGGAGTAAAAGGAGAGAGAAAATGGGCCTTAGTAGGTTGGGATAAAGTAATCCAGCCCAAGGTAAAAGGAGGTTTGGGACTGAGAATATCAAAGTTAAATAATAAAGCTTTGGTTGGAAAGCTTTACTGGAGGTGGATTTCCCAACCAACTTATTTATTCAGTAGAATCTTAACTAGTAAATATTTTGAACAGGTAAACCCAAATGAGGTGGGTCATTTTCCTTTGGATGGTAATGGATCCTTAGTGTGGCAGGCTCTCAAGTTAGGATCTCAGGTAGTAAAATATGGATTATTTTGGAAAGTTGGGAGAGGGGAGAAGGCACGATTTTGGACAGATTCATGGGATCAATACCCACCTATCATTGTTGAATTTCCTGAACTAAAACCAATAAAAATAGCCATATAAACCAGGGGGTGGGTCCAAATTGAAAGTTATTTCAACATTAGTCAGTTGGGGGATTATAATTTTAAGCAGTTTAAGAAGTTGGATGAGTGGCCAATTTCAATCCCTCCGAATTTGGCATCCATCATGACTAAAATCTTGGCAGAAATATTTCTCACAGGTATAGATGAGGAGGATGAATTAGCTTGGGGATATGGGAGCCTTGGTGTCTACACAGTGAAGGATGGATATTATAAGATCCTTCTAGAGCCTCCTCCTCATACATATCAAGTTGAGGATTGGAGAAATATTTGGCAGTCCAAGGGTTGGCCAAAAGTAAACTTTTTTGCCTGGCAGTTCATGCATAATGGAATTCTTACTTTTGATAATCTCATATGTAGGGGAATAATTGGTCCATATCAATGTTTTTTATGCTACAAGAGTGAGGAAACAACTGATCACTTGATGTTTGAGTGCCCATTCACACGCCAGATTTGGGAGAGATGGTTTTTATATTATAAAATTCAAGTTAATGGTGATTTAAATTGGATTAATATTTGGGAAAGATGGAAGAGGGGTGGATTTAAATCTAAATCTCTTTGTATTGTTTGGGAGCTTGGATTAAACTTCATTTGGTGGCAAGTGTGGTTAGAGATAAATGCCAAAAAATTTAGAGAAACTTCTTCTTCTTTAGATGGAGTTTGGCAGGTCATTTGGAGCAAAGTCATAGAAACTGTGGCAGTCTATGCTAAAGAGGAAACTCAGGTTATTATTGGGGCAATGGATAATGAAGTTGAAGTGCAAAAGGGACAGGATAGAGATATTTGGAAACCACCCCCAGAAGGTTGGATTAAAATTAATATTGATGGAGCTGCAAAAGGCAATCCGAGTAGAGCTAGAATTGGAGTGGTTTATCGGAATCATGTTGGAACAGTGCTCTATTGGGAACTGTAAGTCTTGGGAAGAGCCACAAACAATGAAGTAGAATCCTTAGCTATCAAATCTGCTTCTATTTGGGCAGTAAAACAAGGTCACAGGAGGATAATCCTAGAATCATATTCTCAAATAATGGTTGGAGCTCTAGATTGCATGAGGAACTTTGCTTTGAAAACATGGAGGTTGAGGATTATTGTCACTCAAATTAAGGAATTATAGAGGGAATTAGATGATGTGATTCCATTTTATGTGAGTAGATATCTAAATAAAGTGGTAGACTTCCTAGCTAAGATGGGTACTAAGAAGGAGGTAGGGGTTCAGTGGCACAGTGACATGGCTATTGAGGATGAGATGATTAGGTAGGTTGGTGAGCAAATCCAGTGCTTAGCTAATTTGGATAACCATTCTAGAAATACTGTTTAGGATATTTGTGCTTCAATGTAGATCTTCTTTTATAGTTGTAAACAGGTGAATAGTCATTGTAGAAATATGGTTTAAGATATTTGGCTCCAATGCAAATCTTCTTTTACTGTTGTAAACATGTGTTCTCTTTGGATAAGGTTGGGAAAGTCTCATCCCAACTTGTAAATGATCTTTGTTTCAATACAAGTTTTTTCAAATTATTTTTCAAAAAAAAGTTGAAAATATTTGTAATGTGGTTGTCTCATGCAAAGTTATTTTTTGAAAACATTATATTAAAACAAGATTATTTACAAGTTAGGACGAGACTCCTCCTAACCTTAGCCAATAAGAGCACCTATTTCCTCTTTTTAAATTTCCAATAAACTTCCATAACTTTAAAACCCAAGATCCTAAGAACTAACTACTTTTGGTTACAACATTAAAAGGAGATATGCATTGGAGCCAAATCTCCTAAACCATATGATTGTAGTGGTTGTCCAAATTAGCAAAACACTATATTTTACCATCAATATACCTAATCCTCTCATCCTTAATAGCCATGCCATTGTGTCATTGAACCCTTACCTCCTTCTCGGTACCCATCTTAGCCAGGAATTTTGCCACTTTATTCAAAGCTCTACCCACATAAATTGGAATCACATCATCTAATTCCCTCCACAAATCCTTAATTTGGGTGACAAGAATCCTCAACCTCCATGTCTCCAAAGCAAATTTCCTCATGCAATATAGAGCTCCTACCAATATTTGAGAATCTAATTCTATGATTATCCTCCTATAACCTTGTATTACCACCTAGATAGAAGCATATTTGATAGCTAAGGATTTTGATTCATTGTTTGTGGCCCTACAATTCCCAATAGATCATTGTCCTAACATGATTCTTGTAGACCACTCTAATTCTAAATCTATTTGGATTACCTTTTGTAGTTCCATAAATATCAAGTTTTTTTGTTGGTAAAAATTTATTGAATAAACAAAACCATACAAGAAACAAATAATCCCAAAACAATAACCCTTACCAGGGCCAGAAGAAAGATATCCCAAAACCACCGAGCACCCAACCAAAAGACACCCAACAAACAACAACCTCAACTAGGCATATCCTCAGCAAGTAAATTAGCAATATGATGAGGACAATCCAATGGGAGTTGATATCGTTCCCTAACATTCCAATCTTCCTAAAACTCAAAATCCTATTTTGCCAAGAAATCAACTATGTCATTCCATTCCCTGGGAATATGAACAAAGGAAATAAACTCTAGACGTTGATAAATTTGAAAGATCTACTGAGTCACTAGAGCTAGCTACCAATGAATATTAGAAAAATTATGAGTCTTCAACAAATTATTAATAATCTGAGATTCCAACTCACAGATTATCTTCCACCATCCTAGAGCATAACCTTTTTCAAATCAAAACAAATAGTAAGGGCCTCCATATAATTATTAGTCTACTTCCCCTTATAATAGGAAAAACTGAAAAGAGTTGTACCACTACTATCTCTCCCAACACCACCAATACATGCATTTCCATGATTCCCTCTAGAAGAGCCATCAGTATTAATATTAAACACCCCTCGAGGTGGAGGATGCCATATGCCATCTCTGCACTTTTTGATTGAGGCCTCTCCTCCCAACCGATAAAGAAGGATGAGGGCTATTATCCACTAAACCCAAGTCCTACATCATCAAAATCTCAGACTTCTCCAAAGGAAGACTAATCTAACATTTAGAAGAAATAGTTTCTTGGATCATACCAATAATCCTTTGCCAAATATGATAAACAATTAACTTCCTACCTTGAAAAATTCTTTGATTTATTTCAAGATAAATCTTCCATATAATACATGAGGGCCCAATACTCCACACAACTTGAAGAAATAAATCCTTAACAGGAGGTCTTCCTAAACTCCTCCAAAACTCAACAAGAGAAGAGGCATGAGAACAAGACTGTTTCCACACCCTCCACCAAAGATGCCAAATTTTCCATGCAAACGAACAATGTAAGAGCAAATTCCCTAAATATTCATCACTATGATCACAAAGGAAACAAAATGAAAGGCCCTTAAAATCTCTCTTTTGGAGATTATCCCAGGTAAGACATTTTTTTTGAGTAGCCAACCACAAACAAAAATTGCATTTGGGCCAGGAAACCTTATTCCAAATATGTTTCCACCAAGGAAACTCCTTATACCCAAAATGTTGCCTATCTAAAATATGGTAACTAGAATCCACCGAGAAAACCCCTCTAGGATTTGGATCCCAAGCCAAGACATCATCATCATGTAAAGAAGAAAATTCCCTAGTAGCCAAAATACAATCCAACTCTTCTGTTGGAATATGTAATGCAACATTGTGTAAATTATTCTTAGACTAAAATATAAAGTCTAAAGAATAATATTTGAATTAGAATATAATTCTATCTTATGTAAAATATTCCCACCCAATTAATAAATAAATTAAGGGTGCTAGGAATATTTAATTTCTTGGGAAAAAGTTATTTCCCTTTTCTAGCAAATATTAGAAAGTAACTAATCACTTTCTAATATTTGATAGATGCCACTTATCACATATCTCAAAGATTAGATTGTGATAAAATTAGAAAGTAACTAAAGCACTTTCTAATATTTGATAGATTGTGATAAGATTAGTGATTTAGGGTTGTAGTAGAAAAGCTTCTCTTTAAATAGGGGTGTTTTCTACTACATATTATCATATCTTGTTCGTCATATTGACTTGTGTTGTAGTTTATGTTGATGCATATTGTTGCATAACATTGAAGCATTCTTGTACTTGTTGAATCATTGAGTAATATAGTGAGCTTCATAGTGGATGTTTCCCTTCTTCATTTGAAGTAGGGTTTTACCACTCAATATTTGTGTTGTGGGTTTACCTCTTTTATGTGTGATTGATCTTGTGGAGCATTCTTCGATCTTGGGGAGACTTTGCTTGTCTCACATTTGGTATCAGAGCGGTTGGGATCTCCATCAAGTGTCTTCAATCCTTTGAGGTGAAAAACCCATTAAGGTATATATATTTTTTTGCATGCATTTGATATTTGGGTATTTTATGTAAACTTATTTTGCAAATCTGCCATTAGGGTTTATAGATTTATTATGTTTTTAGATCTAGTTGTTAGATCTTTTGCAAACAATATTTTCATTTTAAATCTATAATTTTTTTTGGCATTAAGCTTTTGTTGGAAGGTTTTTGGAGCCAAACGGACCCCATGGTTGCGTCCGGAAGACCCAAAAACCCCTATTTCCATATATAGTCATTTTTTTATTTATTTAAAAAAAAACAATCGGCTATATATATATATATATATTAAAAAAAAACAATTTTGCTTTATAAAAAAAAAATAGTTTTGT
The DNA here is from genome assembly GCA_028583015.1 of Wollemia nobilis. Classification (NCBI taxonomy): domain Eukaryota; kingdom Viridiplantae; phylum Streptophyta; class Pinopsida; order Araucariales; family Araucariaceae; genus Wollemia; species Wollemia nobilis. The sequence continues at coordinate 2,196,827 of JAQPPZ010001923.1, forward strand.
TTAAAAAAAAAAAAATAGTTTTGCTTTATAAAAAAAAATAGTTTTGTTTAAAAAAAAAAAAATAGTTTTGCTTTATAAAAAAAAAAAAATAGTTTTGCTTTATAAAAAAAAAACAGTTTTGTTTTTTTGAAAAAGTTTTGCTTTATAAAAATCTTTAAACTTTTTCATGCCATTTTTTTTATTAATAAAATAAATTTTATTAATTTAATTGCATTTTTTTAAGCAATTTTTTGTATTAAAAATTATTATTATTCTCCTTAAAATGCAATATTTTTTTGTCTCACATTAACAATGGTTGTTTGTGAGTTTGCTTGTTTTGCAAGGTTATCCAAGTATGTTTTGGAGTATACAAGGCAATTTCGGATCAACTTTTTCACTCTCTTCCCCTATTTTTATTAATTTCTTCTAATCTCTCTCTAGTATTTGCTTGAAGCATATTGTAAATTAATGTAACTTGTATCTCTCATTATGAAAGTAAAAGAGAATGAAAGTGAGAGTGAGAGAGAGAGAAAGAGAGAGAGAGTGTGTGTATTTGTGTTTTGCTTTGTGTCTCCACTATCTCTTGTTCATATTTCTTACATTTTGCATCTCAACTAATCTAACTACTAACTTGCTACTAAACAATCTACTAACCAACTAACTTGCAATTTACTAATTTTCATATTAATCAAGAAGGTTAAAAATGAATCAACTTCCTAACCACAACTTTAGTATTTGATTAAAATTTACTTAATCTTGCAACACAGTTTATATTTGCTAAACACCTATTGAATCCAAAAGAATCCGCTCTATCGGTAGCAAGTCCTTTTTGGGTCCTCGTACCCATACCCTTTTGGGTAGCTTGGTTGACCTTGGGTGAGATGAATTGGCAATTCATTAGGCTATAGCAAAACCTAAAATGAACACTAACTTACTAACTTATTGACTATCTAACATTTAACAAATGTTTTATGGTTCAATTCAAGTTAGTTTATTTTGTTGCAAGATGATTGTTATGGTTAGTTACCTTCTTATTGCAAGTTAATCTATTGCAAGTTGATCTTGGTTTATTCAATTGCAATATGGTTATAGTTGTTTATTGCAAGATGGTTATAGTAGTTCATGATTATCTTTCATGATGATCAATCAACTATTGCCTTGGCTAAAAATCTTGTAATGCATCAAAGGACAAAGCATGTTGAAATCCAAGCCCATTTTATCAGAGAGAAGGTATTGGATGGGACTATTCAATTGGAGTATTGCCCATCATCTTCTAATTCTGTTGATTTGTTCACCAAACCTCTTCCCAAGGAGCAGTTTTGTAAGCTGAGGGACTCACTTGGTTTGGTGAAGTTGTCCTCAAGGGGGAATGAAGTGTAGTTACACTTGTGTGATGACAACTTCATCCTTATGAGGTGTTTTGTGCTATATATATGAGTTGATATTTGGTGGTATAATTGCTTTTTGCATCTCTTTTGAACATGGTACTTTCTTGTTTGCCTTGTGCAACTTTTGTACATGTTACTTTGTAGATGGCATTGTGCAATTATGGTATATGATGCAATTGCTTTATGCGACTCTTTTACATGGTACTTTCTTGTTGCCTTGTGCAACTTTGTACATGTTTTTTTATGTAGTTGGCATTATGCAATTGGTTTATCATGGTACTTTCTTGTTAGCATTTATGCTACTTTTGTACATGATATTTTATGGTTGGCTTTATGCAACCGGTGTGCACACTTTATTATTTTCATATACCTTATGCAACTCTTGTACATGGTACTTTTTTGTTAGCCTTGTGCTACTTTTGTACATGGTACTTTAGAGTTTGCATTATCATGGTACTCCTTGTTTGCTTTATGCAACTTTGTACATGATATTTTTTGATCAACTATATAGCACGTGACTATAAGTATGGCTTGGCATATTTTTGTGATGACTTATAGTTCACTATTTGTTAGATCAGTTTTGTTATCATCTTTGGATATTCATATATGTTGTGGTGAATATATTTATGATGATGTATCTAACTGATCTTATGTTGAGCTGCTTGTAGCTTGCAGGTACTTCCATTTGGGATTTTGCAGGCTTACTGAAGACACCCTTGTGATGTTTTCTTCTTGTCATTTGCAACCACTTGTGGTTGATGGATGGCTTTGTAAGTTGCTTGTATCTGAAGCTACTCCGTTGGGGGCTTGCAGTCTCATTTTGGCCCATTTTGTATTGGTGCCTTATTGTAGACCATTCTTGGTCATAGAAGCTCATTGTAACTATATTACTCATTTGATTCTCATCCCCGTTTGTATCTTTAGGGGGAGAATGTTTCTTTGTCTCATAATTCCTTTCCCCAATATTGCATTAAGGGGGAGTGTTGGAATATGTAATGCAACATTGTGTAAATTATTCTTAGACTAAAATATAAAGTCTAAAGAATAATATTTGAATTAGAATATAATTCTATCTTATGTAAAATATTCCCACCCAATTAATAAATAAATTAAGGGTGCTAGGAATATTTAATTTCTTGGGAAAAAGTTATTTCCCTTTTCTAGCAAATATTAGAAAGTAACTAATCACTTTCTAATATTTGATAGATGCCACTTATCACATATCTCAAAGATTAGATTGTGATAAAATTAGAAAGTAACTAAAGCACTTTCTAATATTTGATAGATTGTGATAAGATTAGATTGTGATAAGATTTAGGGTTGTAGTAGAAAAGCTTCTCTTTAAATAGGGGTGTTTTCTACTACATATTATCATATCTTATCATATCTTGTCATATTGACTTGTGTTGTAGTTTATGTTGATGCATATTGTTGCATAACATTGAAGCATTCTTGTATTGTTGAATCATTGAGTAATATAGTGAGCTTCATAGTGGATGTTTCCCTTCTTCATTTGAAGTAGGGTTTTACCACTCAATATTTGTGTTGTGGGTTTACCTCTTTTATGTGTGATTGATCTTGTGGAGCATTCTTCGATCTTGGGGAGACTTTGCTTGTCTCACATCTTCTCTACCCTAAAATAAACCACCTGTCGAATAATCTCTAGGATCTTTCCACTGCACTACCTCCACCTACCCAAATCTTTTGAGAACTTTATAATCCATCACCTTGTACCAACTAGAAACCAAGAAACAATTACATAGATCCTGAAGATGAGGAAACATAGATAAAATTGTAGGGAAACCATCCCAAGAATAATTCCAAAAAAAAACCTTTGAGCCTTTGAGATAATCTAGAACAAACATTGCTTAACAAGAGACACCCCCTTATTAAGGGTGTTCCATATCAAAGAGCCTTTACCAAAAAAACTATATCTAGGTATCTTAGAGTCCTAAAACCCATTAAGATACTTAAAGGAAATAATTTTATCCCAAGCATGGTCTTGAGAAATGCACCATATCCAATAAAGCTTAGCCGCCAATGCCTAACCATAAAGAGAAGTCAAATGAAGACCCAAAACACCATATTGTTTCGGTCTATAAATAGTCTCCCACTTAACTAGACTCTATTTTGAAGACTCCAAATTTCCAACCCATAAAAATATTCTTAACAGAGATTCAAGCTCATGAATAAAACTAGTAGAAGCGACCACAATCATGCACCGATAAATATATGAAGCTTGAACCACCAACTTAAGAAGCAACACTCTACCAGCAAAAGAAAGCCACTTAACTGTAAATCTATCCAATTAGAGACATTAACTATAAATCTATCTAAAATATTATTATAGATACCTCGAGGAAAAGGGACCATAAAAAGAGGAATTCCCAAATAAGTGAAAGGAAGAGATTAAATCTGAAATTGAAGAATATGAGCAATTTTGGCCTGTATAAGAGGATTGGTATTGAAAAATATGGATGATTTCCCCTCATTTATATTCTACCCTGAAGCAACCAAATAAATATCTAGATATATTCTAAAATTAGTTGCTTCCCTAATAGAGGAAAGACCCATTAGAGCAATATCATCCACAATTTGAAGATGAGAATAAGCAGGTAAACTATTACCCCACCTCCAACCATGAATTAATCCCTGACTAACATGTGATTTGAGAAGTATACCCAAACCCTTAGCCATAATATAAATAAATAAGGAGATAAAGGATCCCCCTGATAGAGACCTCTCAAATCCTGAAACAAAGTAGAAGGCTCACCATTGATAAGGACAGAATAGGATAGAGACATAATACAACTCATCACCCAACTAACCTAGTTGGAGTCAAAACCAAAAGCAAGGAGAATTTTACTTAAGAAATACCATTTAACCCTATCATAAGCTTTAGCCATATCCAATTTTATAAACATAGTTTTTTCTTTAGAAATTCCCATAGAATGAATGACCTCAACAACAATAGCCACACCATCAAGGATTTGTCTACCCGCTACAAAATCTCCCTGTTCATCAGAAATAACCTTACTGAGCCAAGGCTTAAGTCTCTCAGCAATCAACTTGGAGATAATTTTGTACACCACATTACATAGTGTAATAGGTCTAAAAATATCCAAATAATTAGCTCCTTCTCACTTAGGAATAAGCACCAAGAAGGTATAATTCATAGCTCTTAACATCTGTTTAGTTTTGAAAGACTCATGCATAACAAATAAAAGATCCAGTTTGACAATATCACAAAATTTTTGGAAAAATTCCATAGGAAATGCATCAGGCCATGGGGCTTTCTCTTTCTTCATATGGAAAACAATACCCTCCAAATCTTTGATTAAAACAGGTGTCATGAGCAACTCATTCATCTCAGCAGTGACAACTGAAGGAATACAATCCAAAATACTATTTTATTCAACAACCGCCAAGGAAGAATCCTCAAAATACAAAGAGGAAAAAAATGTTATAGCCTCCCTTGAAATGTCTTGAGTAGCAATAAAATGGACCCCAAGAGAAGAAATAAGATAAGAAATTGTATTGCCATACATTCTAGCTTTAATCGAGTTGAAAAAGAAAGTAGTATTTCTATCTCCTTCCTGCAACCAATCAATCCAAACCTTCTGTTTCCAATAAATTTCCTCCCTCAATTTCCACTCAGCTAACTCCTTAAGAGCATCAAATTCCTCTTTAAGATTCCTTTATGTGAGGCCATAATCCCTAATATGTCTTGTAATAGCATCTAACTTCTCTTGAGTAGCCAAATTAGCCCCAAAAATATTACCAAGACTCTGCCTATTCCACTTCTTAAGCTGATATTTCACATACTAGAAACTTAACAAAAGATAACATAGCAGTTCCATGAGTAGGCCTACAATGTAACCACCATACTCTCCTTAAATCATGCATAGAAGGCTCCTAAAGCCACATTAACTAGAATTTAAAGTAGGGTTTCCTATAAACTCCCTGGTGAATGGCATTTAGCTTTATAGGCCAATGATCAGAACCTCTCAAATCTAAAATTTTTGAGCTGATTTGCCAATTATTACTGATCTAGAAAGGAAAAACCATAAAATGATCTAATATCTCAAAAATAACCTTAGTACCACATCTCCTATTGCTCCAAGTAAACATACCATTACCAATTTTTATATCCATAAGGTTTAAGAAAAGGATATTATCATTAAGGGCCAAATATGCCTGTCCAAGAGAACCCACACCACCTATTTTCTCCTCCAAACTGGTGATAGCATTAAATTATCCAACAAAAATCCAAGGATAGTGAGGAGAAATTAACCTCACCACCCAAATATGATTCCAAAGATAAATTTTCCCCGCAAGATCAGAGGGAGCATAAATATTAGTTAATAAGACCATTTCACCATACTCCTTACAAGAAGCAACCATAGAGAGAGAAAATTTATCAGAACCCCACCATATAGGTGAGAGCTTCTGAGGATTCCAAAAGCTAACAATACCACCAGCACTGCCTTGGGTACCAATACACTGAAATTGACCATGAGCCCATAATCTGGAAGCAATACGAAACAAACAATCAACTAATAATTTTGACTCCTGTAGAAAAATAATATCAGGCTTATGCAACTTAATCAACTCACGAATAGCTTTTTGTTGAGGGATGCCATTCAATCCCCTCACATTCCAAGATAAAATAATCATTTATGAGGAGTAGAAAAGTGAGATTCAAGGGGCCTAACCAACCCTGACTCAACCAAGGACCCCCCCTCAAATTTAATTTTCTCCACATCTTTCTTCCTGCCCACATTAGAAGACTTTTTAGGTACCCCATTTTTAAAATTATTTTGATGCAATCCCAACATAGAACTCACCTTAGAACATTTTCCATTATTGGAACCCACTAAATCAACCAACAGTGGATCATATACCACCACACCATCCTTATGAACAACCATATTTTCCTCAAAATGAATAGAAATTCGATTCCCCTCAATAGTTTGTGTTGCACAATTCACCAAAACTGGAAAAATCACATTACCTAGAGATTGATCAATGTCCATCTGAGCAACAAATATATCCCTTTATAAATTAACCCCAACAAGCTAGTCCAAGTCATCCAAAGCATCAAATCTATTATGTAATCCATCAACTTGCCTCTCATTAAAGGATCTCTTCAAACCCCTACCTTTATTGTAGGACTTAATAGGAATGAAACCCTCCTTATCAGTCCCACTATCCTGCATTGGATCTTTCCCCTCAATAGACCCATTAACCTGCTTAGGAGATTTTCCTTTATCTATCCCACTATCCTTCTTAGGAGGCTGAGGCTTAGATGACAAATTCCTAGGTAATTTTGGGCATTTTCTTTGAAGGTTTCCATATGCATGACACCAACAACATCGGAATGGAAGGATTTCATAGTCCAACTGTTGAATCCAAGAAGAAGATCCAATACAAATTTCCATATAATCTAGCAAAGGCTTATTTAAATCTATCTCAACACAAACACGGGCACAAGAAACTACATTTTTATCCATCGTTTGTTGAGAAGGACCCACCAGCTTCCCCAGCAATAGCACAATCATGTGAAGAATATTTTTCCGCTAGAAATCCAAAGGTAACCAAAGGAGCCAAACCCAAACCAGCACCCATGACAAAATTTCCTTCATAGGGTTAAAACCCACATGCCAAGGTGTTAGTCTTACAATGGCACTGAGAGGGGGGTGTGAATCAATGTAGTTCTTTAAACTTGAATTTACAGCTCTTAAAACTAAAATAATGAAACCTTAAAACTAGTTAAAGCAAGTATCACAAGAGAACATCACACAACACAAGATTTAAAGAGGTTCACCAATTTGGCTACTCCTCAAGTATGACTGCTTGGACTACCATCCAAATCCAACCTTTGCAAAGCATCAACTTTACAATCAATTTACCAGCACCCACTGGAAGGAGCATCAACCCCTGATTTATCTGCACCAACAGAAACGAGCACCAACCCATGATTTACCAACACCAACTGGAAGGAGCACCAACCCCTGATGCCAAGCTACAACCTAGACTTCAATTTGAATCTAGAAGCTTAACAGAAAAAATACCTTCGCTTTTACAAGACCCTGACTGGTCTATTGCTTACCCAATCTCTCTCACTATTTATGAAACAAACACATCTTTTGCGATCTACAGCCACACTTCGCCTTATTTGAGTCACTTATCTACGCACCCTCTGTGCACTGTCTTTGTGCACTCTACACCCTTACAGCTACACTTCGCGTTCGTCTTCGCCCTTTGCACTCTCTGCGCCTTCTGCTTTCTTTGTGCAATCACATCCGCACTTGGTCGAATTTCAACTCTTCGCTCACTTTGTGCACTTTGCCATCATCTCGTCGCTTCTACGCTTTCTGCGCTCTTACAGCCACATCTTACACTTAGACACACATTCAACGACTTCATCAACTTCATTGTAATTCTCCAAACAACCCTCCTTTTATAACAACATTTTCATGATGAAAACCCTAATCTTAGTCGACTTGCATAACAACTGAAAACCCTAATTTTAGTCGGTTGTCATCGGTCTTCATCGACTTCAACTCAACCGCGAAAATACATGTCGCGATATCGCGACAATTTTTTCTCTCTCCTCTTTCTCTTTGCTTTGTCCCATGAAAATGCAACATGTCACGATATTGTGACACTTTTTTCTCTCTCCTCTTTCTCTTTGCTTTGGCCCATGAAAAAACAACATGTCGCGATATCGCGACACTTTTTTCTCTCTCCTCTTTCTCTTTGCCTTGGCCCGCAAAAATACAACATGTCGTGATATCGCGACACTTTTTCTCCTTGCTCTTTTTCTTTGCTTAGGCCCACAAAAATACAAAGTGTCACGATATCGCGACACTTTTTTCTCTCTCCTCTTTCTCTTTGCTTTGGCCCGTGAAAATGCAACATGTCACGATATCGTGACACTTTCGCCTCCGTATACTTCGTCTTTGCTTTTGTCGCGATATCGCGACACTTTCGCCTTCTTACTTTCTCTCTCCTCCTTTAGTCGCGAAAATGCGACATGTCACGATATCCCGACACTTCTCCTTCTCTGCCTTCCTACTCTTTTCAAGTCGCGAAAATGCGACATGTCACGATATTGCGACACTTTTCCTTCTCGACCTTCCTGCTCTTTTCAAGTCACGAAAATGCAACATGTCGCGATATTGCGACACTTTTCCTTCTCGGCCTTCCTGCTCTTTTCAAGTCGCGAAAATGCGACATGTCGCGATATCGCGACACTTTTTCCTCCTTGCATTTTCTCTTCGCTTCGGACCGCGAAAATGCAACATGTCGCGATATCGTGACACTTTTTCTTCCTTGCATTTTCTCTTTGCTTCGGACCACGAAAATGCAACATGTCACGAAATCGCGACACTTTTTCTTTCGGACTCTCTCTCTTGCAATATGTTGCGAAATCGTGACACTTTTTCTTTCGTATAGTCTCTCTTGCAATATGTCGTGAAAATGCGACATGTCGCAAAATCACGACACTTTTCCAACTTACTTTCTCTCTCCTGTTTTAGTCGCGAAAATGCGACATGTCACTAAATCGTGACACTTTTCCAACTTACATTCTCTCCTTCGAACTTGTCACGAAATCGTGACACTTCTTCTTGATTTCTCTTTTTCTTCCAACATGTCGCGAAATCGCGACAGTTTTTCAACTTGCCTTTTTCTCTTCCAACATGTCGCGAAATCGCGACAGTTTTTCCTGCTTTCTCTTTCTCTTCCAACATGTTGCGAAATTGCGATAGTTTTTCCACTTGTATTTTTCTCTTCCAACATGTCACGAAATCACGACATTTTTTTCTGCTTTCTCTTTCTCTTCCAACATGTCACAAAATCGCAACAGTTTTTGCACTTGCCTTTTTCTCTTCCAACATGTCACGAAATCGGGACAGTTTTTCCTGCTTTCTCTTTCTCTTCCAACATGTCGCAAAATCATGACAGTTTTTCCTGCTTCTTCTCTCTCTTCCAACATGTCGCAAAATCACGACAGTTTTTCTTGCTTTTTCTCTCTCTTCCAACATGTCGCAAAATCGTGACAGTTTTTCCTGCTTTTTCTCTCTCTTCCAACATGTCGTGAAATTGCGACAGTTTTTCTTACCTGTTGTATATGTCGCGATATCGCGAAACTTTTCTTACTTGTCTTTTTCTTTGATCTTTTACAAATGGGCCACTTCGGTCTTCTTGGAAACTCACTGTACATACTCTGAATAACCTTTGAACTCCTGTCTTCTGCATCTAAATATCTTTTGAACTTCTTGTCCACTACATCAACAGATCTATCTGACTGTGTTGACAACAATGACAATACTGTTGCTGCACCTTGCTCAACACAAGGCTTAATGAACAATCCAACATGGTTATAAAAATAAGGCTCTTCTTCAAAAAATTTATGTCGATCCTCCATGCAAGAGAAAACAACCATGAAAAAATCATTTTCCTCCAGCATGATCTCCATATCTCCAGCTGGATTCCATACTTTTCGAGCCCAAGATTTCAATGAAATGAGAGGGACTTGAATTCTTAAAAATTTACAAATTAAGGCATGATTAGCCAGGTATTCAACATCCTCTGCAATTGAATCTAGTTGAATCATAAGGATAGGCCTATTCAAAGTCTTTTCAAGACAACCATTCACTTTTGTAGCTCTGAAAACCCTAGCCAAAATAGAGCCAACTAGGCTTGACGATTTTTCTCCAAATACATACCCTAAAGAATACGGGTCGGAGCCCATGAGGGCCTCTTGGAAGGAGAATATTTGCTTATCATTCAAATCCCCTACCATTCACTTTTTTCTTCCATCAATATCAAGTTTAACCCACCCTTTTGGGGGTGGTTTTCTACTAGCTCCATCGTTCCCCTCCTACACTTTGTCTTCATTCTCCATAATCCCTGTATCATCCTGAGTTTCCTCTTTAGCATACGCCGCCATCATTTTCGTGACTTTGGTTTAAATGACATGCTAGATGCCATTCAATGATAAAAATGTTTCTCTAAAAATTCTTCCATTTCTCTCCAACCACACTTGCCACCAAATAAAGTTTAATCCAATCTTCCACCCGATACAAAGAGCTTCAAATTTAAATTTACCTCTCTTCCATATTTTCCAAATATTAATTTGGTTCAAATCACCATTGGCTCAAAATTTAAAATCTAAAAACCATCTCTCCTAGATCTCGCATGTGAATGGACACTCAAACATCAAGTGGTTATATGTTTACCCACTTTTGTAGCATAAAACACATTGAGATGGGCCAATGATTCCCCTATGTATCATATTATAAAAAGTAAGAAGTCCGTTTTGCATGAACTTCCATGCAAAGAATTTTTCTTTTGGCAAACCCTTGGACTACCAAATATTTCTCCAATCCTCAACTTGATATGCATGAGGAGGAGGATTTTGAAGAATATTTTTATATCCATCCTTCATTGTATCGACTCCAAGGCTCCCACAACCCCAAACTAATTCATATTCTTTATCTCTACCTATGGAAAATCATTTTACCAAGAGTTTGATCATGATGGTCGGTGTCAATTCTAGAGGGATTAGAATTGGCCACTTGTTCAACTTCTTAAAATGCTTAGTTGATCGATGTTGAAATAACTTTCAATATTGATCCAACCCTTGCTTTCAATGATTGTTTTTACTGGTTGTAATTTTGGAAATTCAATAATGATAGGTTGATATTGATCCAATGAACTTATCCAAATTGTGCCTTCTCCCATCTTCCCACATTCCAAAATAATCCATATTTCACCACCTGAGATCCTACCACACTAGGGATCCATTACCATCCAAATAGAAATGATTAGCCTTATTCAGGTTCATTTTTCCCAAATAATTAGTAGTTAAAAATCTATTGAATAAAGAAGTTGACTGAGATATCCACCTCTAGTAAAGCTTTCTAGACAAAGCTTTATTGTTTAGCTCTAATATCCTCAGTTCCAAATGTCCATTTCCTTGGGTTGACTAAACTTTCCCAACCTACTAACGTCCATTTCCTCTCTCCTTTTACTCCCCCCATAAAAAATTTCTAGCCATCTTATCCAACTCTTTCCATATGGTATGTAAGGCAAAAAGGATAGAAAATTTATAAATTATAATGGTTTGAATGACTAATTGCAAAAAATTTAATCTAACCCCAAAGGTTAACCATTTGTGAGACCAATGGTTAATTATTTCTTTGATAAAGTCTAAAATATTCCTCCAGATAGCTATCTTTAGTTTTTTTAAATGCAAAGGAACTCCCAAATAGACCATTGGGAGAAAAGTCCTCATGAATCCTAAGATCTCTAAAATTTTTTCTTAAAGCCTTCAATCAAGATTGAAGAAGACCAATTTAGATTTCTTATCATTTATGACTTGGTTTATGGCCCTAAGGTAAACATTAAAAGTATCTTTGACCATTCTTACTTCCCTGAGGTTGACCACTCCCATCAATCATGTATCATCCACAAACTATAGGTGATTCAAAACCTCCTCACCCACCTTGATACTCGTTAGAAAACCCTATTGTCTTTTCCTTAATATGATTCTACCCAAGCCTTCAACCAATATGAAAAAAATATAAGGGAAATAAAGATATCCATGATGAATGCCTTGAGTGGCTCTAAATAGTTACGAGGGAAAACCTTTGATTAACACTGAGTGAGTTAGATTAAAGACATAACTCATGACCCATTCTATCCAATCTTGAGAGAAATCAAAGGTTGCCATCATCCTTGACAAGAAGCTCCACTCCACCCTCTCATAAGCCTTTGACATATCTAATTTTATGAATAATCCTCTATTGCTAGATTTTTGCATTAAGTGGATTGTCTCCCGATCTAGAACCACACCATCCAAGATCTACCTACCCTCTACAAAACCCCCTTTCTATGAGGAGAGAATGTTGCCTAGGATAGGTTTTAGTTGCTCAACCATTACCTTGATGATTATTTTGTATATGAAATTACATAAAGCAATAGGTCTCTAATATAAAATATGTATCCCCTTCTCCCTATCAAAATTAGAGCAATAAATGCATTATTTAATGCTTTCAACATTCTTTTACTGCCTTTGGACTCCTCTATAACAACCATTACATCCTCCTCCAAGTTGTCCCAAAAGTTTTGAAAAACTTGATTGGGAAGCCATTTGGACCTGGCATTTTTCTTATACTCATTTCAAAAACTACCTTCTTTAGCTCCTCTCTATCAATGGGGTTAAGTAAGATTTGATTTTGTTCTTTAGATATGATAAAGGGTATAACAACGAGAACTTTTTTTGAGTCTCTTCTTCTTGCAATATACCTTAAACAATTTAGCAAATTAATCCATTGAATGGAAATGCATATGTGGGATCATATCAAAGAAGATATTGTTCTCATATTGAAGAGCTTCTATCTTGTTCATCTATCTCCTAGCATAAGCAACCCGATGACAAAAATTGGTGTTCTGTCACCTTTCAATAACCAAGTGGTTCTTGCTCTCTATTTCCAATAGATTTACTCTTGTTTGTCAATGTTCTCAATTGCTTTACATAATTTACCATCCTTTGTTTTTAGTTGCTCTATAATTTATCCTTGCACCTTATCCCAGCTAACCACCAATGGAGCTCTCTAGACCTGGAAGTCCGACCCTTTAGCTTACGTCCATTATGATCCTTGACACAATGAAGTTGCTTGTGGAATCTAAACATTGATGTTCCATATGTTAGTCATCCCTCTTCCTACCACTATGGGATTTTCTTATGATACTTTTTTTGTAACCAAAATTTTTCAAATTTGAATGGTTTATGGTGCTTCCTTGTCTTGATCCTCCTCCAACAAAATTAGAACTGATTTAAGACTAGACCCTCTAAAATATGAAATTTAAGATTTTATTTCACAAATGCCTCCTCTAAAACCAAAAAATGGCCTTACTTCACCTTCTTGCTATGTGGCCCCCTCTTCTTATTAGTTCAAGTATAGTTGGTTCCAGGAAATTTAATATCCACCAAGTGTAATGCAAGGACCTAGGCAATCATAAGCCAATCCCTTGGGTCTAAAATTAGAGTTCTCCCTTCTTAATCTCTAAATGATAATTTAGCATTAAAATACCCAACAACAATCTAGTCTAACTCCTCCCTTGAGACTCTCATATTATGCATCACTTTCCATTGACGAATTTGACCATCTAGGTTTGGAGCCCCATAGAAATTTATGATTAAAAACCTACTCAGCTATCATATTGTTTCTAAACTATGATGTGAGGACACCCCTCCAAGCTATATGTTCTATTGTTGTCCATTCAAGAGAGTTTCAAAAGGTAATCATCCCCCTTGAGGCCCCTCGGGCAACCACTTCCATTTGACCAACATCCCTCCAAGGTCTATTTATTATTTTATACATAAGATCAAATGTTATTTTTATCTCTTGGATAAGCAAAATGTCTATTTTACTTTTCTTTAGGAGTCTTTTGATAATATATTGATGGGTTTTGTTGTTTAAAATCCTAATATTCCATGATTATATAATCATTGGTTACCTTGGGACTAGTAAGAGTCCATTGACTTCACTGATCCCCCAATGACTAGTTTGTCTCCTTAAGATGCTATCAATTCCTTATTTGATTTTCTACGCACTCCTTGAGAACTGATATTCTTTGATCTCTTCTCCACTTGGTTTATCCTTAGAGTTAGATTTATTCTTTTCTACCACATCCATGATGACATCCTTTATTATTGATTGCTCCTAATTATGCACTATCAATGCCCCTACAATCTCTAATTGTGGTAACTCATTGCACTCCTACTTTAGGATATGAGGAGCCTAAGGAGGGGCTTGAACATGGCTATTATTGTTTTCATTATTCCTATCCAATCCTTCCATAAGATGTACTTCCTGCTCCACTAGTATCTTGAAGATATCATACCTATTTGAGGGCCTGGGTTGGGTTTGCTCTTTACCATCTTTTTTCTTTTCCCTTATTTTGGGTCGTTCAAAACCATCTCCCTATGCTTCTCCTCCCTAAGAAATGCTAGTTTCTTCTTTATTAATTTTAGACTTACCTTAACCCGTGAGGGATACAATAGTGATAAGTCCTTAGGTTTTCATCCAAGAGACCCAAGTTCAAACGTCGATAATAGGGGATCGAGACCCCTCATAAAAACTTGTGTAAACTTAAATTTTAATCAAGTGACATTTGCTCAATCAGTTAAATTCTTCAACATTCATGGAGGAGACGAAGGTTTGAATCTTGCCAAGCGATACATGGATAATATCCAAGATTTGTTATAATACCACTATGTGGTGACGATGTAATATGAGTGAGGCCCATTTCAATCCCATATAACCAATTGAAAAAACTACAGACTTTCCCTCTTTAGAAAGATTTGACATTTTTATAAGAGCTTCCATTTTTGTGATTATATTGTTTGGATAAGACCGAGGCAAATATCCATATTTATGGTAAATTCTACCCTTGAAGGGCAACACCTCATAATTCAGTTGTTGAATCCAAAATAGTCCTGCAAGTTTGAGTTCCACCTTTATCAACAAAAACTAATTAAGATCCATTTCAATACATAATCTAACATAAGCAATTATGTTTCCTTCTATTATGTCTCTAAACACACCCACACATCTTTCAAAAAAATAACAATGATTTTCGATACCTGCTCACATTATCCTATGCAAAGTTAGAAAGCATGCATATTATATTGCTAAATATTAAAAACAACAACTTTATTCTTATGCAACATATTAAAATTTATAGTGATCACATTCAAATTCAATCATCATACCCAGAAAAACCATGATAACAATATAATAATGGAGCTTAAGCTAAGCTAGTCAAACGGTCGCTAAACTAGTCAAACGGTGGGCTAAACATTGTAAGGGAAATACCATGTCACAATGGCCAAGGGAGAACAATAACCAATTCAAGATGACTTTACCTTTTCTTTTTTGGTTGATTGGAAGGATAGAGTAGTGAGCGGAAATGGTGTGATAAACCCTTGGGCTTTGATGCAGAGCCTTCATTCGTTGTATCTTTATAAAAAAAATTGAGTCGTTGTTGTTGGATTTTTATTTAAATTTTTTTTGAAGTAAATGGATCTAAAATGACCTTTGAGAATTTTTACTAAAAAAATGTTTTTATTAATTGGATGAGTTTTGTTCATAGTGATATAGTCTACGTCAATTGAAGGTAGAAGACAGTGCTCCTTACGTCATGTCTTATGTCATGATAATAAGACAGTGTGCTCCTTATGCCATGTTTTATGTCATGTTATGGTAACAATGATTTATTATATATTTTAAATATTAAAAAATTTAATAGATTTAAGTCTAATAATATTTTTTATAATAAAATTTGAATCTTTAATATTAAGCAACTTATATGACTCAAATTAACCAATTATACTTGTTATATTTACACATGGACTCTCAAATTCAATTTTGGTATATCCACCTTCCATTAAAAATATTGAGATAAGTTGGACTTGACTGAAGTGCCGTTGAGATGACAAATTTGTTATTTTCAAAACCATGTGTTTAGATTTTTGTATTAAAACAGAACTGTACTTTTTTTTGGACAGCACTATCATTGGGCTTTACAGAAATCCAAATTTAAATCAGGGCCCCGCTATACCTCCACTATATACTTTGCCTGTTTAAAAAAAATATATACTTTCCTCGCAAGGTCTATACTTTTGTCGAAGGTGGCGAATTCAATGGAAGATATTAGGTGTACTTTGCCTGTTTTAAAAAAAAAAATACTTTCCTCGGAAGGTCTATACTTTTCTCGAAGGTGGCGAATTCAATGGAATATATTAGGTGTGGATAATGCTGTTAGGTCCAAATGAGCTTATCATGTCTTTTAGCACGTACACAACATTAAAAATAATAAAATTTATAATATTATTTATATATTTTTAAAATGAAAATAAATTAACAAATTTTTATTATTTAAATAAAATATTATATATCAATAATTTATTTATTATTTTTTAAAATTGTACTCACAATAGTGCAGTTTGGTACCCTCTTACCTTATAAGTAAACAAATTAGAGGCAAGGAATATTATATACATAAATATTAGATTAGAATATAATTAAAATTAAAATTTGATATGAAAATTAGGTATGTACAATCAAATTATTTGATAGAAAAGGTTGCACTTTTTTATTTAATTAACTTTTTTTTTTAAGTTTTAGTTTTATAAAATTAAAAATAAATTATATATCACTATGTAGTGATAAAGTAATAAAATAAAATGAGATTCGTTTTTATCCAAATGGTCTGTTTGTTGCTGGTCTTTTTAAATGTGGTGAAAGGCATCATACTCGATCTCACTTAATATAAATCACTACAACACTCATCTTTGGTAAGCTATTGGTTGTGAAATTACTACCACGAATATTTGGCTTGTCACAAATAAGAAATGAAAAAAATTTAAAATATACAAAAATTTAATATATAAAAAATGAATGGAAATTTTTTTGGTAGCGCTTTAGTGATAAGACATGAATATATATGTAGGGGTGATTTATAAAAATGAAGATAATGAAAAGGAGTTAAGTTCATCGAGGTGAAATAAAAATGTATAAAAGTTAGATTTTTTTTTTCATTGGTTATATGGGATTGAAACGGGCTCCATCGATATTACATCATCACCACATAGTGGTATTACAACAAATTTTGGATATTATCCATGTATCGATTGACAATATTTGAATCTTGGTCTTCTCAAATGTTGAGAAATCTAATTGGTTGAGCTAATGCCACTTGATTTTCACTGAGTTTATTTAGGTTTTTATGAGGGGTCCCGATCCCCTCATATTGAGTGGGATTTGAACCTTGGACCTCTCAAAATTAAGCTTGATGAGTTATTAAAAAAATTAAGCTTAATGAATCTAATTGTTACCTTTAAAAACTTTGTATCCTACTCATTTTAAATGACATAATTAGTCATAACCTTTTGTCTATCACTTGATCAATTTTGTTGAAGATGGAATTAAAAAGATTACAAATGGAATGACAAAAGATATAGAAGGATCCTATTGAATTGTGGAAAAGTTTAATTTCTAATAGGCCTTACAATTTCATTTTAATAAATTGGAAGAGAGACAATGCCCCTCTCAATTTTTAGATTTAGGCCAATTCCCTAAAATCATTGCTAAAATCTAACTAATCTAATCTAATTACATGAAATTAAATACAAAAATTTAAAATATGGAAAGTAAAATGCATAAAAAGTAAATTTTGAGGTTTAGGGTCTAAGAGATAGAAAGTAAATATGACTATAATTGTAGCAATGAGAATGTGTGATTAATGAACTCACGAGGACATCAAATAACAACAATGAAATCCCTTGTGTATAAGATGAAAATAACAAGGAACGACAAGAGGAGAAAAAGGTAGTGCCACATCGTCACAAATCCCAAATCAAGACGGGAAATGCCATTGATGGAAAGTAGAAAGTCTAATCAATTTCTCATTAATCTAAAAAGAAGAAAAAGGATAATGGGGTCTGACAAAGTGTAGCTTTAATTTTTTAGAGGACAAAAGATATTTACAAGGTAGCCCATGGATCCTATTTATAAGAAAAATTTGCCCCTTAGTTACTATGGGTGCAAAATTTCATTTCCTAGTAAAAATAAAGATTTGAAGGCATCCTTGGCAAAATGATACACTTCAGATATTACATGCATCTAAATACATATCTAAACTACTTAGAAGACTTCCAAAATGCTTACAAAATGTTTAATGGCACCACTACATGCCAAAGTGTTGCTTTCCAAAAATATTTCTTAAGATCTATGCATCTCCTTTTGCAGTTTTACTTGTCCATGTGTGGTTCACTCTAGGAGGGGAGTGAATCACTCATGTTTGGAAGTTACTTGCTTCATTCTACTAGCACTTTGCTCTTGTGAATAAATTTTTCGGTGTTGCCTAGCACTTTGCTTTTTAGAAGCCAATCACACCACTTGAGCAAATTGCTCCCTATGATATTTTAACATTGAGTTTTAGAGGCCTCGATAGGTTGATAAAAATAATTCTATATATCTCCAAAATGTATGGAATCATAAGGTAGTAACTTGTTACTACATTTCTAGTGACTTCATGGGATGCTAAGCTTGATTGGAGAGTTCTTATATCTTACATTTATCCTTGGGCACAAAGTCTACAAAATTGGGATCCTTTTGTCACAAAACTATAAAATTATTGGTTTTTCATGTCCTCTCCAAGGAAATAACATTAACAACTTCTAGTACTTCTCATATCCTGATAGTTTGACATATGCAAGGTCGTTGATGTCTCTTGTCAAGTCCTCATATGGTTTTTGGATAATCCATTCTATTTTCTTACCACCCCATGCAACTTCCTAAGAAGATTCTCTAACTGTTATATCATTTCTATTGATGCTTCAACTTTAGCTATGGCCTTCTCTTCTTTGGCCACTACACTGATAATTTCATCATCGAAGATCCTCTTTTGGCCATCCAACATATTTGATAGTCTAGTGCCAACTAACCCCTATATTTTTTTCTCTATTTTATGTAATGGAGTTTTCAAAGAAACCATTGTGTCTTTGCAAAGCTTGTATGTATTTTTGAGCATTGTGGATTTTTTTTAAATTTCTAACTATGTCCATGTTGATCCCCATTTATTGTGCATGTGATGTCAACAATGTGGCCAATTTCTTGAATACCTTCTAGTACCTCTTATTCATAACCAATTCATCCTTTGTCTATTTGATTATCCTTGATGGATAATATTATCTACATTGGCTATAAATTCAAAATACCTATTGGAACTTGTGATCTCAACTTTGATATCATCCCATAGGGACTTCACTTTATTTACTTTTGAGGCTTGCCCTAGGTCAACCATTGCTCCTTTTAGCTTCACAATTTTTCTTGGAGCTCATATATATTTTGATTCTTTTCTTGTTGGGCTACCTTTAAATGTTTTACTTGCTTCACCAACTACAATTTCTCGTTTTCAAATTGTTGTCTCAGTTGGTTCTACCCTTGATCAAGTTGATAAATATCTTCTGGCTACTTCTTCTATTTTCACTCAACAAGTTGGGATTTGATATCCTCAACCTATTATTACGGTTTGTCTCCATTAGTGACAACCTTCTTAAGGGCATTGATTTTTTGCTATAGTTACTATTTTTCTATTGCTAGTTGGGCTACTACCATCTCATGTTGTGTTGCTTTCTTTTTGGCTACATCATTCTTCATTTTCCGTTGGACAAACTACATGGTTGTTCCAATGGAAAATTGGTTGGTGAGTTGGATCATTTGATATGGATCTATCATAGTAAGATCCAACTCAAAAAATTTGGTAGTGAAGTTACCAAGAGAAATGGTGGGTTTAGAAGGGTTGCTTCATATCACTTATACTATGAGGATCTTGCTACCTCTAAATGTCAACTGTGACTTCATAATAACTAGTGCCTCCAAGGTCTAGTCCTTTAATTTTTTATACTCTTTCTTGACCTTTCTATTAGTTTGGAAGGATTTGAATTCCTTTTGGATGTCAGTTTCACCTAGTGCACCAATGATATTCTATACATAGGCCTATCTAAGCCCCATGATTGTACTAGGTTTTTGAGTTGTTCTTGTAGGATAAGTTGTATGAGTAGGAGCCATCAAAATTATTACCTCAAATAGGAATTGTTTGGCCTATGTGATGGGGTTACAAGGAAGACAAATAAACACAATAGATGAAGATAATTGGGTGGATATAGGATTGAATGGGGATATGCTTATGGATGTATTAGTTATCATTTGAGCTAATATTTCAGCCAATGAAACTAACTATTAGGGTGAATGGATATTAGTATATGAGATAAGTGGTTGGATATTGGTTATTTCAAAGGTGGGTGATGGAAAATATATGATAGGGATGATAGCATGAGCTAATTTGGAAGGTTGGATTACCTTCGAGAGAACCTATGGTCATACTTATTAATGGAGAGAGATGTGTGACAAAATAAGGGGGGATCAAAGAAGTAGAAAGAGAAAAAATAAAAAGAGAGAAAGAAACAAGAGCAGAAGAAATGAAAAAATAAGTATTAGTGTATGAAGAGAAAGGAGGAATAATGAAAGGATTAGTGGAAGATTCCAACACAAACCAAAATATGAACTCATTTTCCTTGATGGATTTCATGGAGGATCTTGTAGCCACTATATATTGGGCCCTTGTTCTCTTTATTGCTTTATCAAGTGACCTCAATAATCATTATTCATGCCTTCAACAATGGAAGTTAGGGCCTTAGAATAGGCCTTGATTGCCACAACCTAGGAAGAGGTCCTACTTGAGGTATTTTCCTTCCTTGAGCACAACCAACCCTTGCTCTTGCATTTGTTAGGTTGATTTTATTTCAAAATTTTGACTTACCTCTTGCATGCCCACTCCTTAAATGGTAAGTTTCTTGAAAAATGACCCATGTGGATATCCCTCTTATTTATCATACCTCTCCCTTTCCACATTTTATACTATAATGCTCAGTATAACTAGAGTTGTTGACACTATAGATATTGCTATTTATGATGCTATAATAGGATATGGACTTGATGGACTTCCTTCTAAGGATGCCTTCATAGTTCTTTGCTTGTTGGTCACTCTCTTATGCTTCTGATCCTAGATGGTCAAGAATTGCTCATAGAATGGTTTTCTTTGCAGTTTCTTCAATGTTGTTCCTATTTCATACCTCATCTTCTACTAGGTGAGGATCTTCCTTTACGAATATCCTATATTTAAAGTATTCTCAATGCCTAATGGTTCATTTTATAGGTAGGTTCAAAGTCATATCTAACTTTGGCCTTGGTATAGAATGTGAAAAATTATAGTAGGTGAGCATACCACTACTAAATTTCATATTCATATCCTTTCTTACTTCCTAGAATGGTTTAGGCCACCTCTTTCAAGAGGTTTATTTCCTTTTTGACCCTGTATCTTGTTTTGTACACACAAAATTTGTGCAAACCCTTAGCCTCTAGTTGTCTATGAGAGTACTCTTATAGATCATAAGAACAAACACTCCTTAGCTACTCAAGTCCCATGTTTATGAATTTCTTTTAAATGATGTGGTATAAATCTTGTAGCTTTGCAATTATTTGCATTAGTGGTTGATTGAGGGGGTAAAACATGGCCTTCTTCTATCCTTGAAATTAATTTTGATCCACTTAGTCTAGTTGCCTCACATAATCTATGTTGAACAAGTTGTCAACAACATGTGTAGGCAACTCAAAAGGTATGATCAAGAAGCCAAATAAATAGATGAAATATCTAATTTTGCTTTGACTTGAGAATTTTTTGGTCTCTTTTGAAGCTTTCTCTTCTCCAATCCATGGAGGTTCTATTGCTCTTTTGGTGACTTCTCCTTGCCACAAAATAGTGTAGGTTTTGTGTGCTCAATAGTGCCTCTAGAAATTTTACTCTTAACTTATTTTGTGCACTAAAACTTCCTTCTTTGATAAACTTCTTAATGCACTTTAAAGAAATTAAGGGTAACTAATATAATGACTAATGATAACTTCAACTTAATGCACTTAAGAATAGCTAGAATAGTGCAATAGTAATATCACCTTACTCCTTCAAAGTTTTTTTTAATATGCACTAATAATAACTCTCAAATGCACTATAATCTCTACAACTTTCACTTAAGAGTAATGTCTTCTTTGCTTTAACTAGATAATAGGAAGATGATATTTTTGTTTTTTTGAAATATATCTAATTTTTAGAATTATTTAGTTGGCATTGATGTCAAAGGTCAATTTGGTAGAAAGAAAACAGTGGATGAAATACTCAAGGCAAATATTTATCCTAGTGATGTATTATCAAAGGTTGAAATATTATTATTATTGAAGTGGAAAATATTTATCCCTACCTAAGGTTGAGACATTATTATTGAAATATTTATTCATGCCTAAGGTTGAAATATCAATGAGGAACACTAAGGTTGAAATATTATTACTAAGGTTGAAAATATTAAAATATTTCGTGAGGAGGGCCGACCTTATGGAAGTGAAAAGAATTAAATATTTTGTGAGAAGGGCTAACCTTATAGAAGTGAAAAGAATTGCATTTATATACAATGCCAAAATTTATTTCAAAGAATATTTTTTAAGTTGGTATCCTTGACACATCCGAGCAACAATAGCAAGGGAGAAGATGAAGAAAATGTGATAAATATTTGCGGCAATAGATGGTGTGGTACAGAGGAGCTTGAGACGAGGAGATTGTTTCAACCAAAGTGAATGTTCGACAAAAGGATACAACAAATTTGAAGCTAATCATGTTGCAAGAAGCCATTGAAACAAGAGAATGTCATGATGTTTGTGGTGAAGAGAGTGTCATCACTCATGCATATGCTCGATGAAAGAACATAGTGAAGTTGTAGATAATTGTGCCACAGAGAGACGTTGAGCAAGAAAATATTGAGATGGTTGATCAATGTGAAAGTTACGCTGGTTGTTCACGGTGAAGATAGCACTGGTTGGTCATGGTGATCGTTGCAAGGGTTTGATGAAATCAAGTACAATAGTAGTGAAAAGATCAAACAAGTGAAGAGAAGGTTTTGTGATGCATCAATCGAAGGTGGTGATCATTGCATGGGCTCGACAAAATTGAGAGCAATGATAGTGAGAAGATCAAGTGCAGTGAAGGTTTAAAAAGGAGTATTATGCAACAATAGTGAAAAGGAAGCCCAACAAAGGTATTTTCAAAGTTTTGAAGGTGAAAGATTTCAAGACTGCATCAAAACTAATGTCAGTTGTGAACGCATGAAGGAATTGAGAGGAGAGCAAAGAACTTGGCTATTGTAGTGATCTCAAGATAGATCAATGACGTCAAAATATTCTTCAGTGAATGAATATCAAGAAAGAAATTTGATTTATAAAATTTTGCTAAGGTTATACTCCAGCGAATGATTTCGTTTTGGTTGGCATATTTGATGGAAATTCTAAATCCTACATTTTCCCTACCAAAGGCATGGGATATGATACAAGGGTTCTTGCATGATATGTTTATTGTGAGCACAATACAGTGTCCACGATGCCTTGTTGTACGCAGGTATGCCCAGTTGGAGGGCATTGACATTGGCACTTTGTGAGGACCATGTGGTAGAAATTTGAAAGTCTTGGCAGTGATAGTTGATGGGAATTTATCTTACACGTTTCTTTGTTGACCTGTTGTGAGTTTACCGCAAATGTAGAGATATTAAAATTATTTTTTTTGATATCAGATTTGAAGGGTAATACAAAAGAAATATTTTCATCTTGATAAGGTAAATTTGGAGGTATAGTGGATTAATTTCCTTCTCAAGGTGATTTTAATTATATAAGGAAAATATTTTTGTTTTTATAAAGTGGGAGGTATAAGGAATCAGCAGATAAATGATATGAGTTAGAAAATATTTTGATGTTTTAATTTTTATTTGAGGTAAATATTTTTGAATAGGAGGAATAAGGAATTGAAATGAGTTAGAAAAGATTTTGTTTTTTTGAAGTACTTGTGGGAATAAGTACAAGAGCATAGTCTCACACAAATAGAAGGATTGTTTTTAAAACAAATCAAAGTGTCAAATAGTGCAAGGATAGAGTGAAATAATTAATGCATATCTTCACCCAAGCATTTGATTAAAGAATAAGGATAATTCAGCCATCTAAAAGGAGAAAGGAAATGTGCACAAGATAGTTAAAAATTAACATTTACAAGGTTAGTTATCAAGTGCTAGACTAAAGCTACCTTTAAAATACAATAAATGTGATACATGTGGAAGTGATAGAATTGATGAATGCAAAGAATAAAGTTTGGTCATTTGAAGCTTCCTATACAAGTACATCATCTATATGTTCAGGAGGTTAAACTAATTCTAGGTAGAATATGTTTGTATTGCCTTTAGTTGAAGAAATCAAAACTCAAGAAAATTTTGTGCAGATTTGAGCAGTGTTTGTGAGATGGTTTTGGAGTAGATTTGAGCAGTGTTTGTAAGCAGGTTTTGGATCAAACTTGAGCAGAAGGGAATTGGTATATCCTGTGGATTTGTGTCCATGAACTTGAGTAGAAGAGGATTAATTTCTCGTATGGATTGTTATCCATGAACTTGAGCAATGGGATTGGTGTCCACAAACTTGAGAAAAAGGGTATTAGTGTCTCTTGTGGATTGGTGTCCATGAAATTGAGCCAATGGGGATTGATGTATCCTATGGATTGGTTTCCATGAACTTGAGCAATGGGATTGGTGTCTCCTATATATTAGTGTACACGAACTTTAGCAAGGGGATTGGTGTCTCCTATGGATTGGTGCCCATAAACTTGAGAAATGGGGTTGGTGTCTCCTGTGGATTGGTGTCCATGAACTTGAGCCAGGGTATTGGTATCTCCTATGGATTGGTGTCCATGAACTTGAGCAAGGAGATTGTCTCTTGTGGATTGGTGTCCACAAACGTGAGAAAGGGGATTGATGTCTCGTGTGGATTGGTGTCCACAAACTTGAGCAAGGGGATTGGTGTCTCCTATGGATTGGTGTCCATGAACTTGTATAGGGGATTGGTATCTTGTGTGGATTGGTGTCCATAAACTTGATCAAGGGTATTGATGTCTCCTGTGGATTGGTATCAATGAACTTGTATAGGATATTGGCATCTCTTGTGGGTTGGTGCCCACAAAATTTATTGAAAAAATATATAAGCAATATTTTATCGTGGTTTTCTCCCAAGAGCGTGTTTCCACGTAAAATATTTGTCTCTTATGTGTATGATGATTTGTGTATTGTTTCATTATTGCATTGATATTATTTGAGGTTATTGCTTTGGAAAGAAAAGATAAAAGTTTTATCTTATACTGTTCACCCCCCTCTTAGTATAATATTGTGTTCTTCAATTGGTATAAGAGCGGATTCCTTCATAAAAGCCTTAAAATTTGAAGGAATATCTTACAAGAACACACATGGTTAGACAAGAATATTTTTTGTTAAATAGGACACCACTATTTGATGGAACTAACTATGCTTTCTGGAGCATAATGAGGCAGACTTATTTGATGGCACATGGCTATGATATATGGCAATCTATTGAGGATGGGTTCACACCACCTACAACTCCTCCCATAGATAGAGATGACAAGAAACCATTTGAAAATAATGCCAGGGTAATAAATGTAATATTAAGCGGGTTATGTGAATAAGAGTTTGTGAAAGTCATGCAATGCACCTCAACAAAAGAAATATGGGATAAGTTACAAAGAACATATGAAGGAGACGATAAGGTTAAAATGGTAAAACTTCAAACCCACAAGAGGAAGTTTGAAGACTTAAATATGAAATATGAGGAAGATATTTCAAAGTATCTACTCCAAGTTGACGAGGTTGTCAAAACCATTTGTGGACTTAGAGAAAATATTGAAGAATCTAAGATTGTTCAAAAAATATTAAGGTTACTTCCCATGAGGTTTGAAGCAAAGGTTTCAGCAAAGAGATGAAGGATCTTAAAACCTTAAGCATGGATGAGATACATGGAATTACCACAACCTATGAGATGAGGACTGAAAAATATCAAACATCCAAATGGTAAGTAGCATTTAAATCTTCAAATAAGACAAAGAATAAGAAACCAGAATCAAGTGAAGAATCAAGCAGTAGAGAAGAAGCTAACTTTGTGCGAAGGAATAAGAAGGGTCCAAGAAAACACAAAGGTATGCATTATGTGAAATGTTTTAATTATGGTAACCTTGGTCACTATGCATATAATTACCCACAAGCTAGAAGTAGTAGTAGTGAAGAAGAAAATAAATATAAAAAAAAAAAATTATCATGAAAAGAAAAACAGGCATGGTCAAAGCAAGCATGAGAAGAAAATCTTTCAAAGATACAAGAATAGTTTTTATGTTGAAGAAACAAGAAATTCCTCTAGCAGCAATGATGAAAGCCTCTCCGATAGTGAAAAAGAAGAAATCATATTCTTGGACATAGAAGAGAAATAAGATGCTCTTGTTTTCAAAGATCAAGAAGAAGAGAAAGATTCAAAAAATGAAGAAGCCATGGTTGACATAGTAGAGGAAATTTTTGTTTCTCTTGAAGATTTGAAGAGGGTTAGAAAGAACTCAAGATTGAAGGCTCAAGTACAAGAGGATAAGAATATAAAGGTCAAGTTGTCACAAGAACTCATCCTCTTATTCTAGTGATGTATTTTGTTTTGTGTGGAAAACATCTCAGAAGGGATGCCACTTTCGAGTAAGACCCAAGGAGGCAGGGGTATCTCTTCCGCCAAAATTACCCAGGGCTTTCACTTGGCCTACCACTTTTGATATACTCAAGGAGAAAACCTAAAATAACAAAAAACAAGAACACACAATAAGATAAAAAAACATGCTCCTTGAGTGTATCGAAAAGATAAAGCACAACCAAACACATACATAATAAGATAAAAAATACAACATGAACCACATAGAAAAACACAAGAACAACATAACAAAACACAAACATGACAAAAATAATAGAATGCTACAAAGACACAACCAACAAAAATATGAAAAACAAAAACAACTAAAGCCTAAAAAATAAAAATAAAACAAAAAAACAACTAACAACAGACAACAAACAAAAACACAAACATAGAAAACACTCACACACAAAAATACAAAAACACCAATTAACACAAACATTTAGAAACACAAGAACAAGAACAACAAAAACACAAGACCAATAAAAAAAAACACAAAACAACACAAACACATGAACAACAAAAAACACAAAAACAAAATAAAACCAAAAAACACACACACCTCAAAAAAATAAACAAAAAGAGAAAAAAATTGGAAAACAATAATGACCTTTCTAGACCAAAAGACTCAAGAACTGGAGCAATCTAAATACATGATAGAAATAAGAGCTTCTCTTATTTGTGAAGCCCACCATCTAGGAGGGTGGTCGTAGTAAGTAAGATCACCTTTGTCCAAAGCCCAATTAGCTAAAGCATCAACACTCTTGTTCTGATCTTTGACCACATGATTGTAATCAACTTTCAAAAATCCCATCTGGATTAACCAAATCTTCTTAATAATTCTTTGTATTCTCCAATCAACCTTATGATTCTTAGAAGGAGTCTTCAAAATATTAATCATTAGTTGAGATTCAAACTCAAATAGAACCTTTTCCCATCTAATATTAGAAACCTCTTGAAGGCCTTTGAGGATTTCATACCCTTCAGCAAGGTTATTGGATAGAATACCCAAATTCTTAGAAAAAGTAAAAACCAGGGATCCATCTAAAAGTCTACCAATTTCTCTCACACTAGCTTTTCTAGGGTTCCCTCTAGAGGCTCCATCAGTATTGAATTTTACAAAATCCTTAGAAGGAAGTTGCCAATTCCTTATTCTATTCATATTGCAATTACTCACATTCCCTTTAAGTTGGTTGCCCTTAAAAGAGTTAATCTTCAATCTTTGCATCACTTGATCCCATATTTAGTAGGAGTTTTTGGGATGATTAAGGAGTTGTTGGAGTGATTCAACTAAGTTGGCAATGGTCTTTTGCTATATATAGTGAATATCCTTCCTATATTTATTAGAAATTTGGTTGTTCCTTTCATTCCAGATATTCCAAAGAAGAATGATAGAACCCATACAAACTAACTACCTAATAAAATTATCAACACCCTCTTGTTTAGGCCAATCCCTCCAAAGTTGTTTAAAGTAAAAAAATTGTACCACTGTAATCCAAGTAAAGTGGTCATTCTCCTCCATATATTAGAGGCTAAAGTACACTCAATAAAAATATGGTTGAGATTTTTCACATTCTCTCTACACATTTCACATCTAAAAGGGCCATGAAAACCACACTTCATAAGCTGCTCACCAGTAAGCACCCTGCGATGGAATAAAAGCTAAGTAAAGAACCTCACCTGAGGCCAGAGCTTTTGAGCCCACAACTGTGAAAATATGTCAGATGATTGGTTGGGATTATTATGGCATAAGGCCAAATAACCTTGAGCAACTGAATACTCACCCTTAGCAGTGTTGTTCCATCCAAAATAATCTTTATCATGGGACCAAGAGAGAGATATCATATGAAGGAAGTATTGGATATTTTGTCTTTACCTTTTTAGGATTTGAATGAGCCAGTCCTCAATAGGGATCCAATATCTACCAACCTCTGAATTACCAGTATGGTATCAACAGTAATTAGCCACCTTTATCCAGTTACCTTGGTGAAGCTCCTCCATCCAAGGCCTCCAATCGGGAAATTGAGTTGTCAAAGGCTTGTGACCATCCCAAGAATTTGCTTATTGATCATTATGAATGATCCAAAATAATTTTTCCTTTATCAAATCCTCACCAATATTAAGAACCGCTAAAATGGGAGAACCTTTGGAAGGCAATTGATAGCAAACAAGGTCTTCAAGACTTTTGTTCTCAGCATATTTAGCACAAATATTTTTGATCCAAAGAGCATTGGGGTTATGCAAAATCCTCAAATATAATTTAGCATCTAAATATTTATTGTTATTAATAGGATACCAGAATCCTAAACCCCCTTCATTCTTAGGAAGACATAAAGTGTCCCATTTCACCAAGGCCCATTTTTATTTCTCCTTAGTACCACTCTAGAGGAACCGATGACTGATTTGATCCAGTTCTCGAAGAACAACCTTTGGGATATTCAACACAGTAGAAACATAAATAAGAATATCTTGAAGGGCTGATTTTACCAAGGTGATTCTATCCCCAGAAGAAAGCCACCTATTGGTCCACTTTCCAATTTTCTTCTTGACTTTGTCCAACAACCAATTCCAATCTTTTTTTTTCTATCTTCGAATATTGATGAGAATATTTAAATAAGTGATTGGAAGGGAGGTCTTCTTATATCTTAAATTATCCAAGAGCATGGATTCCTATCTGGTAGAGCAATGAAAGAAAATGACTTTAGATTTGTCTTCATTAATCAATTGTCTGGTAGCCTTAGAAAAACAGCTAATAATTTGCTTAATATTAGAAGCTTCCTTAACTATAGCTTTACCTAAAAGAGTAGATTCATCAACAAATTGAAGATGAGTGGTATGAAACTAAATAGTGTGGAAGGAGGAATCATTTTTATATTGAATCGCTTTTTGATCATAAGGTAGAAAAACCCACAATAGACTTAATTAATATATTTGTTCGATGATGCCTTATTATCATATTTGGATTGCATTTAAATACCTAGTCTAATAGTTGTAAGAGTGAAGTTTTATGACCCTAAAATATAATTAATAAATAATATAAGTATTAGGGCATGTTAGGAGGGTCCTAACATGCCACCCCCCTTAAAGGAGCTTTGTCCTAAAAGCTGGAAATTTGGAAATTGCTGCTGGATATCTTGAAAATTTTCCCATGTTGCATCTTCTAAAGGTAGACCTTTCCAATGGATTAAAACTTTCGTGATATCACAAGTACGAAGGTGACGAGAGCGGCGATCCAAGATATCTTCTGGCTCGACTAGAAGTACTCCATCATCGGAGAGTTCAGGGAGAGTGGTTTGTGTCATGATATGGGCTCCAACTGCGAGCTTAAGGCAAGATACATGAAATACGGGGTGAAGTTTAGAAGAGGGAGGAAGCTCTAGTTTGTAAGCAACGGTCCCAATATGTTGGAGAACTTTATACGACCCCTAAAATTTGGGTGCTAACTTCTGAGAACCTTTTTGTTTAAGAGAGGATTGATGGTAAGGTTGGAGACATAAGAAAACCATATCACCCTCGTGGAAACTACGTTCACTTCTATGTTGATCAGCTTGCTGCTTCATGTGATGTTGGGTGGTGTGTAGGTTCTCTTTTAGGATCCATAGTATGTCATATCTATTAGCAAGTTTCTTTTCCACTGCATGGACTTTTGTAGTCCCTGGAATATAGGAAGTGAGGGATGGTGGTGTTTGACCATATAATGCTTCATAAGGAGTCATTTTGATGGACATATGGTATGAAGTGTTATACCACCATTCCGCTAGTGAAAGCCACTTTACCCAATGGAGTGGTTGAGTGGAAACAAAACATCGAAGGTATGTTTCCAAGCATTTATTTACAACCTCTGTTTGGCCATCGATTTGAGGATGGTAAGCGAAACTCATACAAAGTTGAGTACCTTGTAATTTAAACAATTATTTCCAAAAAATGCTAGTGAAAGTTGGATCACGGTCACTAACAATCGTGGAGGGCATAACATGTAATTTAAAGATTTTATCTAGGAAGAGGTGGGTTATAGTTCTAGCGGTATAAGGATGAGCCACGGAACAAACATGGGCATATTTATATAAATGATCAATGACTACAAAAATGGTTGTTTTTCCTCCTGATTTTGGTAATCCTTCAATAAAGTCCATAGAAATATCTACCCATGTTTTGGTGGGTATAGGCAGAGGTTGAAGTAATCCTGGAATAGCGAGGGTCTCCCCCTTTTGTCTTTGGCAAACTTCACATTCTTTTACAAAGTTTTTGATGTAATTTTTCATTCCTACCCAATATAAGGAGGTAGTGGCTCTTTTATAGGTTTTTAAGAACCCTGAGTGGCCTGCAGTGGGTGAGGTATGTAACTCATGAATAATTTTTTCATGATAAGTTGAATTGGGGGTGAGGACCATCCTCCCTTTGTATCTTAATATATTGTCCTTCCAAGTGTATGGAGGTTTTCTACTAGGATTATGTTGAAGTTGTTGAATTAAGGCATGGATAGGAGGATCATTTATCCATTCTTCATGCACCTCATCTACCCATTTAGGAATAAGGGAGGAAAGAGCATGGACTTGAGGCATATCTTCAAATTTTCTAGAAAGTGCATCGGTTGCCATGTTGTCCTTTCCTTTTTTATATGTAATTTCATAATCATAGCCAAGAATTTTAGTAACCCATTTTTGTTGTTCCAAGGTATTAGTCCTTTGTTCCAAAAAATACTTCAAGCTATGATGGTCAGTGCGTATAATGAAATGTTGGCCAATAAGGTAAGGCCTCCAATGTTGAATAGCATGGACAATCACCAACATCTCTTTTTCATACATAGAGCGAGCTAAATTCTTAGGAGAAAATGCTTTGCTTATAAAAGCTAAAGGCCTTTCAGCCTGCATGAGTACGGCTCCCATTCCTATTCCGAAAGCGTCACTTTCAATGACGAACGGTTTAGAAAAGTTGGGCATGGCTAGAACAGGGGTGGTACATTTTGCAGTTTTCAAGGTGATAAAGGCCTCATCCGCTTTAGATGACCATTTGAAAGCATTTTTCTTAAGTAATGTTGTTAGATGAGCAACGATTTTACCATAATTTTGAAAAAAAATTCTATAATATCCCGTTAGTCCAAGAAACCCACGGAGAGCTTTCAAGGTTTTTGGAATAGGCTAATTTTTCACCTTCTCGATTTTGGAAGGATCTACCATAACTCCTTCCTTTGAGACAATATGCCCTAAGTATTCAATTTCTTATTTTCCAAAGGAACACTTTGATATTTTTGCATAAAGTTGATTTTCCTTCAAGATTTGGAACGCTTGTCTAACATGGTCCAAATGTTCTTCCCATGTTTTGCTATAAATAAAAATGTCATCAAAGAAAACTAATATAAATTTACAAAGAAAAGGGTGAAATACATTATTCATTAGACTTTGAAAGGTAGAAGGAGCATTGGTCAGGCCAAATGGCATCACCAAGAATTCATAGTGCCCTTCGTGAGTGCGAAAGGCCATCTTAGGAATATCCTTTTCATTAATTCGTATTTGGTGGTAGCCTAACCGTAAGTCTAACTTGGAAAAATAAGCTGCCCCGTGGAGTTCATCTAATAGCTCATCTATGACCGGAATAGGAAATTTATCTTTGATGGTCATTTTATTAAGCACTCGAAAATCGACACATAAACGCCATGAGCCATCCTTTTTTCTAACTAAAATAATTGGAGAGGAGTAAGGGCTTTTGCTAGGTCTAATGACTCCTACCTTAAGAAGCTCTTGTACTAATTTCTCTATTTCAGTCTTTTGGAGGTATGGATAATGATAAGGTCTAATATTAGGAGGTTGATGCCTTGGAAATAGTGGAATAGTGTGATCGTGACTTCATTGTGGAGGTAGTCCTTTTGGTTCATTGAATACCGCCTTATGGTGGTCTAAAATCTTTTGTAACTCTAGTGTCTCATCTTCTTTGTGACTAGGTTGAATTGAAAATAATTGGGCGACCATTCCTTTGTTTCCTTTTTGGATAATTTTCTCCATTCTATGCGAGCTGACGATTTGGGAAGGTCCTAATTTTAGACCTTGGATAATATAGGTTTGGTTCTTTTCTGTGAATTTTATCCATAGTTCATCAAATTCCCATTGGACTATGCCCAAGGTTCGTAACCATTGTACACCTAGTACAATGTCACACCCACCTAGGGGTAGGAAGTACATGTCGCCTTTCATGTTATAAACCACCATAATTAGTTTTATATTTTTACATTTTCCTTTGCATGCAATTTTTTCATCATTTCCAATCATCACTTTGAAGTTATTGCAAGGGTATATAAAATAATTTGCTTGTTTAGCCACCTTTGGATCGATAAAATTGTGCATGCTACCAGAATCTAGGAGCACGGTAAGGTTTTGTTTCTTAAAATACCCTTTAACTCGCATTGTTTGAGGGGCAAAAATACGACAAGGGCGTTGAAGGAAACCTTTGGTGCATTTTCTTCGTCACTTTCAAGTGTGTTGGATAATACCTCTACTTCGAGTTCAGGTTCCTCTTTGGTAGAATTCCCTTCCTCTGTGGCATCTAGAATATATAATTTTCATGAGGCACATTTATGATTTCTGTCAAATTTCTCATCACAATGGTAGCAAAGACCCTTAGCTTGTCTTTCCTTCATTTCCTTGAAACTAAGACGCTTAATTGGTAGAGCAGGGTTAATTGTGGGGGTTGTGTAGGAGTTTTGGGTTCATCCATTTTGCATTGGTTTGGGGTTGGTATAAGTGTTTGATGGTTTCCCCCAAGTTGGTTTTGTGAACCGATTTCATACCTTGATTTTGTCCTCTACTAATTTTGCCAATCCAATGGTCTCTAACATGTTTGTAGGGTTATACATTTACACCTCTATTCAAATTTCTTCTTTTAATTCGTTGAAAAAACATTCTTGAAAGAAGGAAGCATCTAATCTGGATGTTCGATTAGCTAGCCTTTCAAATTTTGCTTGGTATTCGCTTATCGAAGTGGTTTGGCATAATTTAGTGAGGGCCCCTGTAAAGCTTTGAAACTTGCTAGGGCCAAATCGCACTAATAGATTCTGTGTAAAGGTTGACCACGTCGGAGTGCCGTTAGTTTTCTTGAACCATTGGTACCATTGGATGGCGTCATTTTCCAAGTGGAAGGAGGCGATATGCACTTTTTGCATTTCCAAAATTTTATTTAGTGAGAAATATTGCTCTGCTCGGTAGATCCAGTTTGTAGGGTCTCCTCCTTCAAATTTTGGGAAGTCTAATTTGGTCGTCCGTGGTAGAATGGAAGTTTGTGGACCTCCTAACATTGTCCGATTTGATGACCCGTTGTTGGTTGAATTTGCATGTGGTGTTGCCTGATTTTGACTGATGGCATCAAGTTTAACATCCATTGTAAATATTTTCTCGAAGAGTTCTCTTGTGTTACGGGTATTCTCCTCTCTTTCTTGTTGAACTTCTTCAGCGAACCTTTCGTGTTTCTCATTAATGGAATCCAGTGATCGTCGTTCTTCAGCCATTGCGGTTGGTGTAGGTAACGATCAATATGACTTGGTACAGGTGAGCAAAAATAAAAAAAATAAAAATTTATTTTTTTTCCTTTGCGTTTCGGACGTCGAAAACCTTGATGTTGCATTGAAGATTTTAGCTTTTTCAAAACAACCACCGGTCACCACGCGAAAGGTCGAGCAATTTGGGTGTAAGACAACTTAATTCGTACCTTAGGAGAAGGTTTAATTTTTTGCGAGGATTATGACATGGATCCGTGAAGCGTGAATGTTGTTTGCATCCTCGCGAATGTGGACTGGCTGAAATGTGCGGTGGGAAAAATTTTTAATGGTGAATTTGCTCCTTGATCTAGCTCTAATCCAGATGGTATGAAACTAAATAGTGCGAAAGAAGGAATCATTTTTATATTGAATCGCTTTTTGATTGTAATGTAGAAAAACCCACAATAGACTTAATTAATATATTTTTTCGATGATGCCTTATTATCATATTTTGATTGCATTTAAATACCTAGTCTAATAGTTGTAAGAGTGAAGGGTTGTGACCCTAAAATATAATTAATAAATAATATAAGTATTAGGGTATGTTAGGAGGGTCCTAACAATGAGAGATAGGTCTATCTCCATGAGCAATGGTAACTCCCTCAAGGGTCTTGTTTTATCTCTTTTTTATTATAGTCCTACCTAAGCATTCAACAATAATGATGAATAAATCAGGGGATAGGAGGTCACCTTGCCTAATACCTATGGAAGCTGGGAATAATTGATAAGGCCTACCATTGATAAGAACTAAGTAGGAATCTGAAGAGATACATCCCATAATGTAATCCATCCAATTATGAAAGAAACCAAATTGCCTCAAAACTTTGATAAGGAAGTGCCAATCCACTCTGTCATAAGCTTTGGATAAGTCTAACCGAATGAAAATGGAAGGATATTTTTGCATATCCATGGAATGGATGGATTATTGAGAAAGGGGAAATAATATTATGCAAAAGAGGCTTCAACCTTTCTGCCATGATCTTAGCAATAATTTTGATAAGAACATTACATAAAGCAATAGGTCTAAAAGTTGAGATATGTTTAGCCTCTTGAGCTTTTGGAACAAGAGTAATATACGTTCTATTGATAACCTTCAGAATTTCTTTTCTTCCACCATCTCTAATAAATTAGCATGATGGATATCCCAAAAATCTTGGTAGAACTCAATGGAAAAACCATAAGGACTTGGGGTTCCCTTTTTGGATTTTAAAAACAACTGTTGAAGCTCATTGATAGTAACAGGGGTAGTCAAAATAGAGTTATCCTTAGAAGTGATAAGAGAAGGGATTTCCTGAAGAACATCTTGTTGAGAAGCCGAGTCGAGGAGTACCAGCAAAAATATTGTAAAAATAATTGACAACAATAGAGTTCATGTCATCCCAAGTGTAGACAACATTTCCAGAATCTGACTTCAGGGAAGAAATAAAGTTGTGAGATATTCGAGCTAGAATAGAATTGTGGAAGAAATTTGTGTTTCGATCACCTTCTTTGAGCCATTGAATTCTAGATTTTTTCTTCCATAAGAGTCCTTCTCTTTTTTCCCATTCCTCTAATTGAGTTGTGAGATTAATTTCATATGCACTTATACTCTATATGAGGCCACCTAGTGATGTATTATCAAAGGTTGAAATATTATTATTATTGAAGTGGAAAATATTTATCCCTACCTAAGGTTGAGACATTATTATTGAAATATTTATTCATGCCTAAGGTTGAAATATCAATGAGGAACACTAAGGTTGAAATATTATTACTAAGGTTGAAAATATTTATCCTTACCTAAGGTTAAAATATTTCGTGAGGAGGGCCGACCTTATGGAAGTGAAAATAATTAAATATTTTGTGATAAGGGTCGACCTTATGGAAGTGAAAATAATTGCATATATATACAATGCCAAAATTCATTTCAAAGAAGATTTTTTAAGTTGGTATCCTCGACACATTCGAGCAACGACAACAAGGGAGAAGATGAAGAAAAGGTGATAAATATTTGTGGCAATAGATGGCATGGTAAAGAGGATCTTAAGTCGAGGAGATTGTTTCAACCAAATCAGATGTTTAGCAAAAGGATACAATGAATTTGAAGCTAATCGTGTCGCAGGAAGACATTGAAACAAGAGAAGGTTACGTTGTTTGCGATGAAGAGAGTGTCATCACTCATGCGTATGCTCAATGAAAGGATACAATAAATTTGTAGATAATTGTGCTACAGAGAGACATTAAGCAAGAAAATATTGAGATGTTTTATAAATGTGAAAGTTACACTGACTGTTCACAATGAAGATAGAACTGGTTGGTCATGGTGATTGTTGCAAGGATTCGATGAAATCAAGTACAATAGTAGTGAAAAGATCAAACAAGTGAAGAGAAGATTTTATGATGCATCAATATGCATCAACCAAAGGTGGTTATTTTTGCATAGGTTTAAAAAAATCAAGAGTAGTGGTAGTGAGAATATCAAGTGTAGTGAAGGTTTAAAAAGGAGTATTGTGCAACAACAGTGAAAAGGAAGCCCAATAGAGGCAGCACCAAAGTTTTGAAGGTGAATGATTTCAAGACTGCATCATAACTAATGCCAATTATGAATGCATGAAGGAATTGAGAGGAGAGCAAAGAACTTGGAGATTGCAGCATTCTCAAGATAAAGCAACGACATCAAGATATTCTTCAGTGAACGAATATCAAGTAAGCAATTTGATTTATAAAAATTTTCTAAGGTTATATTCTGATGAACGATTCATTTTGGTTGGCATATTTTGTAGAAATTCTAAATCCTACATTTTCCCTACCATGGGCATGGCATATGATATAAGGGTTATTGCATGATATGTTTATTGTGAGCACCTCACGGTGCCCACAACGTCATACTATACGTGGGTATGCCTAGTTGGAGGGTACTGGCGCTAGCACTTTCTATGGACCACATGGTAGAAATCTAAAAGTGTTGGGAATTTATCTTACACAATTCATTGTTGACCTGCTGTGAGTTGACCGCACATGTAGAGATATTAAAATAATTTTGTTTGATATTATATTTGAAGGGCAATACAAAAGAAATATTATCATCTTGATAAGGCAGATTTGGAGGTATAGTGAATTAATTTCTTTCTCAAGGTGATTTTAATTATTTAAGGAAAATATTTTTGTTTTTATAAAGTGGGAGGTATAAGGAATTAGTAGAAAAATGATATGAGTTAGAAAAGAGTTTGATGTTTTGATTTTTATTTGAGGTAAATATTGTTGAATAGGAGGAATAAGGAATTGAAATGAGTTAGAAAAGAGTTTGTTGTTTTGAAGTACTTGTGGGAATAAGTACAAGAGCATAGTCTCACACAAATAGAAGGATTGTTTTTAAAACAAGTCAAAGTGTCAAATAGTGCAAGGATAGAGTGAAAGAATTAATGCATATCTTCACCCAAGAATTTGATTGAAGAAGAAATATAATTTAGCCATCTACAAGGAGAAAGGAAAGGTGCACAAGATAGTTACAAATCAACATTTACAAGGTCAGTTATCAAGTGCTAGACTAGAGATACCTTTAAAATACAATAAATGTGAGACACGTGGAATGATAGAATTGATGAATGGAAAGAATAAAGTTTGGTCATTTCAACATTCCTATACAATTACATCATCTATATGTTCATGAGTTTAAATGAATTATGGGTAGAATATGTTTGTATTGCCTTTAGTTGAAGAAAGAAAAACTCAAGAAAAGTTGAAGCAGATTTGAGGAGTGTTTGTGAGCAGGTTTTGGAGTAGATTTTAGTAGTGTTTATGAGTAGGTTTTGGAGAAGACTTGAGCTGAATGGGATTGGTGTATCCTATCTATTGGTATCTACAAACTTGAGCAGAAGGGGATTGGCATTTCTTATGGATTGGTGTACATGAACTTGAGCAAGGGGATTGGTGTCTCCTGTAGATTGGTGTCCACAAACTTGAGCATAATGGGATTGGTGTCCACAAACTTGAGCAAAAGGGGATTGGTTTTCCTATGGATTGGTTTCCATGAACTTGAGCAAGGGGATTGGTGTCTCCTATGGATTTGTGTCTAGGAACTTGAGCAAGGGGATTGGTGTCTCATGTGGATTGGTGTCCATAAACTTGAGCAAGGGGATTGGTGTATCCTATGGATTAGTATCCACAAACTTGAGCAAGGGGATTGGTGTCTCCTATGTATTGGTTTCCACAAACTTGAGCAAGGGGATTGGTGTCTCCTGTGGATTGGTGTCCATAAAATTGAGCAAGGGGATTGGTGTATCCTATGGATTAGTATCCACAAACTTGAGCAAGGGGATTAGTGTCTCTTGTGGGTTGGTGACCATGAAATTTATTGAATAAATATATAAGTGATATTTTGTCGTGGTTTTCTCCCAAGAGGGTGTTTCCACATAAAATATTTGTATCTTATGTTTATGGTGATTTGTGCATTGTTTCATTATTGAATTGATATTATTTGAGGTTATTTCTTTGGAAAGAAAGAGAAAATTTTATCTTATATTGTTCACCCCCTCTCACTAACTCCTATTTTGATGTACAAGTTTTATCCTTATAAGAAAATACCTTCTGCACTCCCTTGAATACTTTAACATGCAACCTTATCTTTGTAACTTATAAAACATAATAAGGTGCGTAATGGAACTCGATAACGAATCAAATAAATAAATTTAAACTAATGAACCTTCTTGCACCCAAGTTGCTTACCTTAATTATCTCTGTAGATGAAGGATTGCAAGGTGACTAGATTCATCTTATTGCTACCCTTTACTAGATGAACTCGCAACTCTTCTAGGCTATCTGAAATAACTCTCTAGCTCACCTATTTGCAACTTTGAACCTTCTCTAACTTGTTGCCCTGAAACTATAGTTTGGTGGCTTCAACTTTCCTTTAGAATGCACTTTGTAAATCTAAAGTTTTGTAGCTAGTAATGTTGTCCTAATTGTTGCCCTTTCACAATAAAATCTCCACTAAAATGTTATCCTTGAACCTTAAAAATTTGATAGATAAATCCTCCAAATCATAGTTAGTTTTCCTTCAAGAACCCTTTAATTTTTAGCTGTAGAAACCTGTTTATATCATTTATCCAAATGAGCCTTCTTGCCTTCAAAGGTAATATTCAAACCTCTTAGTTTTGGTAGAAATGTCTGACTCCTTTCTCTTTGTTGAACTCTGATTTCAATCTAGGTCTTATTCTCAAGAATTTGAAAGTCTTGAGGTCTTCACCAACCTCCTCCAAAATTTGGCAAGCTTCTTGCCAAATCCTTCCCTCTTGGGCTTGTTGTTGAATGGCGACAATTATCCCAAGTTCTTTACTATCAGGAAATTCTCCTTGGTAGTAAATTTATCCAATGAGTTCTCTTAATAAATCCTCTAATGGCCTTCTCTAAATCTCATTCAATGGGTCTCTCCAAGCCTTCTCCTTGTTTCTCCTTGAGACCTCTTCTCTAGGGCCTTCACTCTTGTAGCTTTTCTTGTCTTCCCAAAGAGACCTTTCCTTCAACCTTCTACTGCGAAAGTGTTGCAACAAGATCTCCCTTAGATTTTTTAAATTTGGTTCTTCAAGAATAGGACCTTTGCTAGTTCTTCTCCATATTCTATCTTTCTAAACGAAAGTTCTTCAATGGGACCTCTCGTAGGTCTTTTCAACTTCTCGAGTTGATTTCTTCTACTCCTTCAAGGTGAAGTCTTCAATATTCAATGGAGATCACCAATATCCAATCTTCACTAGGACAATTTTTTTTTATTTTTCTCTCCCTAAAATCTGTAACAAGGCTCTTATGGTATTTTATTTGCTTTTGTAATTTGCAAGTCTGCAATCTCTAGTAATGGGAACTTTTCTTCAAGCCTCGAAATATTTGATCTTTTTTTTGTTGGTTTTGGATTTGGATTGATTCTAAAGAATATATTCTTCCTATATATATGTAGGAAGCTTCCCAAATTTATTTGAATCTCCTTTTCCTACAACAAATTATTAGGATTGTAATGGAAGAAATTCTAAATCTAGAGATGATCAATCTTCACTAGTTGATTTATCAATCTAATGGAATCAACGTCGAGTCCTAGTCTTCATAATTTTTTTTGTGACTCCATGGAAAGACTCTAGCCAAGTGCAATTTCAAATTTTTTGGAAATGATATCTGTTATCTACTCTCAATCTCACTCGTGGCTCTCCTTATTTCCTATTTGATCTATCATGGCTCTGATACCATTTTTGGATTTTGATGAGTATATGATATAGGAAATGCAACCACAAGATGTAAGATAGGTAATCTAAGATGACTGTATAATAACGACACTATAATATGTAGAAAAATAAAGAGATATACTTATGTAATAACTCATAAATATGCCAATAATGAAATATTACAAAAATAGTACAATGCAATATAATGGAGGACATGAACACTCCATAAATTTTTTTAAGGAACTACAATGTACTCCTCTACCAATCTATACTATGCACTCTCTATATTCTCTACCACCATTGAATTCAATCTCTATAAGTGCTATATATAGGAATAAGGGTTATTTAGCTCTTACTCTACCTATGACACATGTACATGTGGACTACATGCACATTTACATTATTGCACATTGATATTTATGCATTTATTACAAATACTTGAAGTAACTACCTAAATTTACTCTAAAGTAAACTCCTACTCTAGTTATGTATCCAAAGTGGTACATTAGCATGCACCCAATAATGTAATATACTCTAACATGATGAAGGCCTCGAGTGGCTCCAAATAGTTACAATGGAAGACCTTTGATTAACACTGAGTATATCAGAGTAGAGACATAGCTCGTGATCCATTCTATCCAATCCTAAGAGAAATCAAAGATTTACATCATCCTTGATAAGAGACTCCACTGCACCCTCTCATAAGTCATTGATATATCCAATTTTATGAACATTCCTCTATTGCTATATTTTTGCATTGAGTGGATTGTATCATGATATAGAACCACACCATTCAATATATACATGCCCTATAAAAAACCCCCATGCTCCAAGGAGATAATGCTTCCTAGGATAGGTATAAGTCACTCAAACATTACCTTCATGATTATTTTGTATATGAAATTGCATAAAGCAATAGGTCTATAATCTAAAATATGCACCCCCTCCTACCCTTTCAAACTTAGGGCAATAAATGCATGATTTAATGCTTTCAACATTGTTTTACTACATCTAGACTCTTATATAACAACCATTACATCCTCTTCCAAGTTGTCCAAAAAATTTTGAAAAACTCGATTGGGAATTCATCTGGAGCTAGAGTTTTTCCCATACTCATTTCAAAGACTACCTTCTTCAAATCCTCTCTATCAATGGGTTTAAGTAGGGTCTGATTTTATTTTTTAGATATGATAAAGGGTATGACAAGAAGAACTTATTTCTGAGCCTATTTCTCTTGCAACATACCTTTCTTAAACAATTTAGAAAAATAATCCATTGAATGGAAATGCATACCCAAGATTGTATCAAAGGAAAGCATGTTCTCATACTGAAGAGCTTCCATCTTGTTCAACCTGGTGGGAAAATTTGGTGTTTTTGTCACCTTCCAATAACCAAGTGGTTCTTGATCTCTATTTCCACTAGATCTCCTCTTGGTTGTCAATGTCCTCAACTGGTTTATATGATTCTTCATCCTCTTCTTTGAGTTTTTTTGTAATTGTTCCTCGCAGCTCATCCCATATAACCACCAATGGAGCTCTTTGGGCCTAAAAGTCCAATTTGTTAGATCCCCTCCATTATTTTAGTTGATCCTTGACACAATGAAGTTGCTTGTGGAATCTAAACATTGTTGTCCCATATGTTAGTCTTCCCTCTTCCCACAACTATGGGGTTTTCTTTCGAAGTTCCTCCTTTTGTAACCAAAATTTTTTAAAACTAAAGGGTTTACTGTTGTCCTATCTTTATCCCCCTCCAAAAGAATGAGGAATGATCTAAGACTAGACCCTCCAAATTTTAATATTTAAAATTTCATATCACAAATGCCTCATTTGAAACCAAAACATGACCTTACTTCACCTTATTTGCTATATGGCTCCCTACTCTTATTAGTCTAAGTAGATCTGGTTTGAGGACATTTAATATCCACCAAGTGTAATGCATAGACCTAGGCAATCATAAGCCGATCCCTTGGGTCTAAAATTAGACTTCCTCCTTCCTAATCTCTAGATAATAATTTAAAATTAAAATCCCTAACAACAATCCAGTCTAATGCCTCTCTCAAGCAGCCATTTTCATATGATCAGTACCCATCCAATATCTATTTATTATTTTATACATAATATATAGCAATATTTTTGTCTCCTAGATAAGCAAAAGACTATTTCACCAAATGGGTCGAGGTAGTGCCAAATAAGAAGTCTTATTAGGATGTAGTAATTGAGTTTATTGAAATATTGATCACAAGGTTTGGTATTCTTGAAACTTTGATGAGTGAAAATGGTCCATATTTTATAGAATCAAGGTTCATTGAATTTTCTAGCACATATGGTATATGCTTGAAGAATTATTCAAATTAATATCCACAAGGAAATGGCCTAGTAGAATCTACCAATAAGAATTTTCTCCATATGCTGAAAAGGACCTTGAAGGATAATAAAAGGAGTTGGCATCTACTTATAAATCAAGTCCTATGGGTAGACAAGATCACAATAATGAAGCTAATAGGCACATCTCCTTATTCCTTGTTGTATGGAAAATAAGTTATCCTTCCTACACACCTTGATATACCTACCATAAAGTTAGCAAGTTGGAATGATTTTCCAGATGAAAACCCTATAGAGATAAGACTAATGCAATTGCTACAAATGGGGGAAAAAAGGGATAAAGCCTATGAACAATTTAAAAAACACTTGACATAGACTAAAGGATGGTTTTATAAAAGGGCCACATGCAAAAAAATTGATATCAGAGGTTTATTTCTAAGGTGGAATGAAGAGAAATCAAAGCTAAGCAATCACCAAAATTTTGATTCATTCTAGGAAGGTCCATACAAGATTGTTGTAGTAAAAAACAATAATGCATTTTAGCTACAAGATCAAGGAGGAAGTTTACAACCAATCCCAGTCAATGGATACCATCTTAAGGTCTACTTCAAGTAAAAATATTTTTCCTTGTATTATATGTACATAATTTCATTATATGTTATTTATTTTCAATTTTTAGAAAAAAGAAAAATAGAAACTGCAGCCCACAGTTGACTCTCAATGAGGGTCAAAGTAGTCAAAAGCCAAGAAAGTGTAAGCTTTTTTGTTACATTGCTTCATGCTACGTCCAAAGGTATAATAAAATAAATAAATATTTAAGTCGAGGAGTGACCAACA
The DNA here is from genome assembly GCA_028583015.1 of Wollemia nobilis. Lineage (NCBI taxonomy): Eukaryota > Viridiplantae > Streptophyta > Pinopsida > Araucariales > Araucariaceae > Wollemia > Wollemia nobilis. The sequence continues at coordinate 2,240,291 of JAQPPZ010001923.1, forward strand.
ATAGGCTCCGCACTGCGATCAAGATTCTCATGCAAGCTTCACCTATTTTCCACCTATTCTATAATTTGAAATATGTGACTTAATGTAAGTCCAACCACCATGTTAATGGTGATAAATGTGTGTGCAACTTATTTAATCTAGGTTTTAGTTGGTATTTATGTTTGAAAAGCTTGCTAATATTCATAGAGTGTTTGCAAAGAGACTTGGTGATAGTTGTAGAAGTTTGAAAGAGTAGTTACAAAGCTTTAATTTACTATGATGGCATCTTCAGCTCCAAATAAAATCACTGAGGTTGAAAGTAGCGAGATGGGGTATTCCTTAGATGCAGCTATTTCGGTGGCCAACACCATTATAACATGGAAGATGAGGGATCGACTAAGGAAAATCGTTTATAATAGAGTGTTGGAGGGATTATTGGCTTCAAGTCCAAGTTATTGTATTGTCTACTCTCTTTTGTCTTTTCATATTTGTGACTCTATTCACCCATTGCCCCAAATTGATTTTTGTAATTGTTAAATTCTAGGATCCTAAGAATAGGGCAATCAAAATGGTTGACGGTAGAGTTATTTTTAGGATAACCCCTAAAATTTATTGTAATCTCTTTGCCATGGGTAGAACTCCACATGTTAGCCCTAAGCATTTTCACCTAAAAGAGCAAGTTGAGTATTATACCCTAAAGGGGCATCCTAAGAATGAGGAAAATTTTCAAGAATGGGTGGCTATGTAGTTTAAAACCCTAATCTACAAAGATAATTTATCAAAATCCCCAATTGCTACTAAGCATTTCATCAATCCAAAGCTTTATTCTATTCTAGCAGTATTAGTAGGGTTGAATTTTGAGGTAAATATGTGATATTGGTAGATAGCTATGACTTACTGCATCTCAAATGAAAAAATGTATGATATGTTGCAGATTGACAGCAACACCAAACTAATTTACTTTGATTGGCCCTCTTTTCTTGCCAATAAGATCCATGACTAGTTGGTTGCAATGAAGAAGGGTTCTCAAGTTATATCATTTAGACATTGTTCTAACTTGACATAGATATTTTTCAGTGCCATTAGGAAAGAAATTCCATGGATAATACCGATGATGAAAGATGAGAATGAAACCCCTATACCAATTTATGTATGTATGAAGGTCTTGACTAAGTCTAAATTCTATTATAATTTTAGTAGGGAATATTTAGGGCTAGCCCTTAAGATTATGTATGGAAAATTTCCTAGAATCCACCCTCTAGCACGGGAATTATTGCAAATAGAACAAGTTCAATAAGGAGACTGGTATATTTTTATTGAGGGAAGAGTGATAACATTATACGACTTCATAAGGAAACCACTTGTGCTATCATATTTTATCACCCATCAGATACTGGCATTGGATTTTGCAGCTATTCCGACTACATTAACTCCACTTTTGGCTCAAGTAAAGAAAAGGGGACAATCAATTACCCTTTAAATTTGGAAGATATCACTTTGACAAGGAAGGGCTAGTATGAGGAAATTACTCAGACCATGGAGAGATTAGGGCTTATAAAACTCCCAAAAATGTGGAGGTATAACCTCGATAATAAGTTTTTGGAAAAGCTAAAAATCCTTAATGCTGGTAAGGCTCCAAAGTTAGAAAGGAATCTAAGGCCATACATTGAAAAAATTAGGAATAAAAAATAATATTCTCCTCTAGAATGGAATATAGGCAAGATGGAACCACTACCTCCTTGGATGGAAATTTATGAGCAAGTGGTAGATTATGACCCTAAACAAAAAAATCTCATGAGTTAAAAGAGTCAAAAATTCAACCATTCAGTAGAAGAACAATGGGGATGAGGCCAAGATTCTATATTGGTGGAAAATGAGGGTGGAGAAAAATACTATAATATCTAATTTTGGTCACTAATCTGATCACGATTTCTCTAGTAAGTATGATGAACACTATAAAACCTAGAAGTCCATTAAGTTTTAAAAATGTTGAAACTAGGGAAGAAGCAGTGAAAACTAAGACAACAAGAAAAACATCAGGGATGAAAAAAGAAGGAAATTTAAACGCCTTCAGCTCTTTCTTCCCTCCAATTCCAATAATAGCTTGTTATAGTAGCAACTTCACCTCCAATGGTTGAAAAGATATAGTATAGTTTTGAATCTTCATAAGAACATTTGTAATTGTATAATAAAGGGATTTTAATGAAGAAGAATATGGAATACTCTAGTTGTGGACTGGGCAAAGATGAATCAGGATCCACAAAGAACATTCAAGTGGAAAAGAGGTCAAAGTATTTAGCCCTAGGGGTACGATTTTCTTTAGAAGAGCTAATGAAATAAAGGACATATACCTTTTCTACTATCAGATTCACTTTTGCAGCAACTTCAACACCTCCAAGTCCTCCTATCCAAAAATGTTGTATTCCATCCACTACAGCAATAGGATAATGATCCAAAATCTAACCCTTCATCCCCTATTGTATTCAAGAGGAATTCAAAGTATTAAATTGGATAGACTTCTAAAGAGGATAGTAAGAAGAAGAAGCTAGATCAAGCATAGCATACAACTGAACAAGCACATGTTATAGTAACAAAATAGTTAGCCTAACAGGTTCAACAACCTAATATTAATAATATTTTTTAGCAGTCTACTTTAGTAGGATTTGGTATGGTTTCTATATTTTCTTATCCTCCTTCTCATTCCCCAAGGAATTATTCCTTCTCTTCTCAAGATCAGGAGGCACCAATACCATCACCTCATATGTCTCCTCCATATTAATCTATACCTTCTTCACCCCATTCATTATAAATTCAAACTTCATTACCTTTAACCCATATCCATTCATCCCAAACATAATCACCTCCCATATCAATATAAGGGTAAAAACTACCACTTTCTTCATCATTCTCTTTAGTGGCAACAACCCTTACCGCCATAACATCTATTACAATTCCTACCATAAGCACAAATGCCATCATCATGACTGTTTCACCTCTTCTACCTTTACCAATCCCATTTTTACCATCATGTGTCATTGCCTCCACACCTCCCACTCATCCCATTGTGGCTTCTTTAAGGAAGGCCAAAACTGTTGCAACAAACACTCAGAGCAACTAGAGCAAGAGGTTTACTCAACCTTCCAAAAGGATTGCTTATCCAAGAAAAACCATGATAGTAGATCCAGTTGCTCAAAAGACGACAAAAATATCCCTTACTCCTCTTGTTAATAAGCCAAAAGAAGACATGACTTTAGAGGACTATCAACTTGAAGAGAAAACTAAAGATATTACTCAATTGCCCTTGGAGGATGAAGTTGTTTCCAGGGCTCACCTCGATACCATTAATGTATAAAATGATATTTTTAGGGAGAAATATGAAAACTAGAGGAAAAGGTGGAAAATTTGGAATCAACGATCAAGGATCAGAAGACTGTGGAGAATGCTATGAGAAATGAGGCAAAGAAATGATAGGTCAAATATCAAGAAATGGTTAAATTTAAAAAATAAGATGAAGAGTTGAAGGAATAGAACCAAGCTCAAGCCAAATTGATAGAGTCCCTACAACAACTTCAAGTTGAAAAGGCTAGAGCCACAAGTTTCTCCAAGGATAAAGTTAAACAAATTAGAAAAGAGATGTGGATTAAAATCATGAAAAAATATTTGGAGACTCAGTCTATAATTGATTTCTTAGATGAAGCTAGTCATTTATTAGTAAAGACCAAAAATGATATTGAAACTACTCAGAGTGAGGTTCAACCAATGGTCTCACAAGCTACAAAAAATATAAATTATTTGAATCTAGATATATTTTTGTTGCTAAGCCTATCCCTAGAAGGGAATGAAATATTGCAAAGACTAGTGGCCAAGATTATCCTCAAGAGATACAAGTTATTTGGTGGAAATTAATAAAATTAAAGGGAATATCCAAAAAATTATAGAGCCTACCAAATAAATGATGGAATTTTGTTTCCAAGGGTTCTAGTATGAAGAGTGTATGCTCTTAACAATTGAATACCTTCAATAAAACTTGAAATCAATTGTGCAGAATGATTCCAAAGTAGACATTGACTGAAACCCATTAGGCAAGATCAAGTGGTAGAGTTGGTGAAAGACCTAAACGAGGTCAAATATTTGATGGGAGAGATAGTGGAAAAGGGACAAATTATATCCTATGATAAAATGGCTAAGCTTCAATTCACTTATAAGAAATTGATGGAGATAGCAAATCCCACTCTAGCAGCTTAGAAATAAGCTTTAAAAATATTGAGTTATATGGTACAATTATTTAGTGAAGAAGTAGAACATGAAGCTGGTGTAGATAGAGAGGATGTTGATGATGAAAAATAACAAGAAGAAAATGATGTTGATGATGAAGGATAACAAGGTGAAAATGATCTTTAAGAAGAACAAGAAGAGAATATTGGTGAAGAAGAAGAACAAGAAGAGAATGTTTATGAAGAAGCAGACCAAGAAGAGAATGATGAGGAGATACATGAAGAAGAGGAAGAAGATGATAGTGATGTGGAAATAATTGAGAAGCCTAAAGAGGTGCAAAATCAGAAAAGAGGAATACAAGAAGAACATGGATCTCCTCCACAACAAGTTGAACACCCATGAGAACCATAGCTGAGATGAGACCCAAAATACACCTCGTGAATAGTTTCAACTCTAAAAGTTATTAGATTCAGCAAGAAAAGCATGATCTTGCAGATATCATGAGGAAGTCATGTGGTTGAGCCTTTAAAAGAAGGCCATTTTTTTTCAAATGAAATAGATGTTTTACCTCTTACATTGCTTCCATGTGAACTGTTACCCTCTGAATACCTTATTTTAATGTTTGAAAGGGTAATAACTTGAGACATAATTTTGTATCTATTTTGGAGTACATTCTCTCATTCCATTTCCTTTCACCCTAGGGTTATGCATAGTGGCTAATCATCGTTAATTAACGAATATTTGGATTTTTGAAATTTGGAATTGGCTAATATTGGGGACCCTTGATCGGGGTCCATTAGCCCAAAAATTTTGGGTGTAATTTTTTTTGGGTAGATTCACCCCAATTTTATAATAATTGGACCATTTTAAGTTTAAATCTCCAATATTACCCCTAATTTATAATAGTTAGACCATTTTAAGTTTAAATCTCCAATATTACCCCTAATAATAGGGGACCTTTTCACCTTGAAATTATAAAAATGTTGGATTTTGAAACTAATTCACCCCATTTTTATAAATACATTTTAGGGACAACCCCTCACGCATAACCCTAATATAATTCACCCATTTTTTTGATATAACTCATTCTTTCCACCCCATCCATTTATCCATTCATTCATACCTTTTTTCATTTCATTCATTGTTTCATTCTCACCCACCATTCTCCATATTTTAAAATTATTTCATATTACCTACCCATTCAAGTTTTCACTCCATATACCCAAAATATAAGGCTTTGAGTTCTATAACTCTACTAGCAAACTTCTCGAGGAGGTGCTATAATGTAGGTCCAAAAGGCCACAGCCTTAGAAAATTTTGTAAAAACCCTAAAAAAATTGCTAAGTCTTGAAACATTTGTCCAGGCCACAATTATGGCCCAACGCTAGTAGTCTCTATGACGCAATCAATATGGTCAAACTCACCAACTTTGCACTTTGAATCATAGCCCAAAGCAGGGTTTCCATGTTGTGATCAATATTTGTTTTGGGGGAAACAAGTGGTGAAGAATGTGATCAGACATAATGCAAATAGGCTCCAAATCATAGTTAGTGTGGTCAAACTCACCAAAATTTTCAATTTGAATCATATCCAAGAGTAGGGTTTCCATGACATAATCAAATTTCATTTTGTAGCAATCAAAATGTGAAGGATGCACTCATGTACCATGCAAATAGGCTCCAAGTCACAGTCAAAACACTCAAACTTGCCAACTTTGCAATTTGAATCACAACCTAGAGTAGGATTTCCATGTCGTCCAACATTCAAGCAAGCTATATGTCACAGTCAACGTGGTCATAGTGCATTGGACAACAAGGTGCATCATGGATTAGAGCAGGTTGTATATAGTGATTAAAAGGGTGATAATCAAGCAATATGAATAGCAGGTTGTGGTCGTGCACCATGCAAACCAGATCCAGACCACAACTAGCACAATCAAACTAACTATTGCTATGATTTAAATTATGACTCAGAGTAGAGTTTTATGTTATGCACCATGTAAATAGACTCCAATCCATAGTCAGCACAATCAAAATAATTATTGCTATGATTTGAATTGTAGCTTAGAGCAGAGTTCTACATTGTGTGCTATGCAAATAGGATCACGCTACGATCAACATAGTCAAGCTGGTTATTATTGTAATTTAAATTGCTACCTGGAGTAGGATTCTACATTGTGTACCACACAAATAGGCTCCAGGTTGCAGTCAATACAATCAAACTAGTTGTTCCTATGATTTTAATTATGTCCCATAGTAGAGTTCTATACTGTGAACAATGAAGATAATGCAAGGTAAAAAATTCCTAAGGTGAGTCCCATATCAAGGTGGGCTCTAGGCCACAGGCTGGCTTCAGGTCATAGTCAAAATTGGTCAAACTCACAACATGGCAACATCAATCGTGGCCCAGTGCCAACTGTCTCCAAGACATAGTCAACACAATAAAAACCTTCTAAAGAAAAAAAATAGTTGTTGTTTTGAGACTTCTAAGGAAGAATGATGAGCATCCCTGGGTTGTATCCATTTAAAATACACCAAGATTTTATGAGGATTTGATTTCAATCGTTCAAGGTCAGATAAACAGGTGAAATTGAATGTAGCTAAAGATATGCATAGAATGAATATTTCATCATAGCATAAAGATGATAAACTCAAGATCTCTTTTCGAGCTAAGGTTTTTGAGCTGGAAATATGAAACATCCAATAACCAATTTATTTTTAGATCCATAAAAAATAGACAAATGCAAGAACAGGGGATGTCTTGGATGCATTCTTGGTAAGATTGTGCAATTGGAAGCCATGAAGGCCAAACAAGTTGTAGAGGCTAGTTGCATAAGATCAATGGAGCAAGAGTGCATTTCTTTCCTTGATCAAATAGGAGACTACCACATCAACATCTTGCTAGCTTGGCACTCCAACTTCCTTGTAATGCTCTAATTTTCTCAAATCTACTATAAAAACTATAAATAGAGGTTGTACCCTCATTTCAAAGGGTCGGCTCTAAAGTGTTTGCTTGCACTACTATTGTATATTTCTTGCAAATTAATAGAAGGAGCATTACTTGGGATGTTTACCTCAGACTTGCATCTTCTTTATCTTCTGATAACAAACCTGTGAAGTCATTTTTGCTTGCTACTATGGTTAGTTTATTTTGCTAATTTGGATTGCTAACTTAGAGTAAATTGGAATGATTCATATTTGAATGTATGCTTGGAAGAAGTCATTTCTGTTAGTCAAGGTGTTAATCTAATTCTGTTAATTTGGATTATTAATACTCTAGATGTTTGGAATGATTCTTGAAGTATGCAATTATTCTTAATTTTGAAGATGGCTAAGTTGTGAATGTTGTTAGTTCCAAGTTTTGTTCTAGAAGTTAAGCTATTAGGGGTTCTTTGTAGAAGCCTATGTTGTTAGCTTTATCCATCCACCTTTATTTCATTTCTTTCTAACCCTCTCCTTCTTAACCCTTTCTCATTTCTATCCCTATCCTTTATTCATTTAACTGTGCTTAAATGAGTCAACATCTAGTAAGTTGACAAGGAACCAACCTACTCTGGAGGTTGGGTTAAAGCATTTTGACCCATCCAATGTGTGGCTTGGGCTGTGATTAGTGGGTGCTCACCTTTCAAAATCTTGTAGATGATAGTTACAGTTCGAGTTTATCTTGATGTCAATCTAAGCCACAATAATTTTTAGCATGCCCGGTGGGACCATTCACAAGATATCATTTTCCCACTAGATATTTTCTTTCATTTTTCTAGAGGAATCAAGATTCAGTGAATTGTCTTGACCTCACTAAGTGGTGAAAACAAATTCACTTGGTGACTCCCTAAGTATAAGAACCTAGAAACCCCTTTTAGTAGCTCATATTTCATGTTTACTAGGTCATCTACTAAGAATAGTCAAGAACCAATATCATTCTTTGAGTTACCATTCAGGAGATCAAGGCATACAAGAAGTCTATCTCTAGATTCACCTTTTGAAGAGGTCCCATTACCATCAGATCACTAGGTACCCTCAAAACCAATTCCATTAAATACCCCAATAAACATGGCTCAAAACCAAAATCAAAATCAACCTCCACAAAATTACCTTGATTGGGATACCTCTGGTCCTTTAGGACTTCCTCATATGAATGATATCCCTCAGGCTGCATTAAAAGCCATACCTACATATGATGGTTTAGGAAAGACTACTTATGAGCATTGTTAGGATATATTGACTTTAGCAGCTATTCACAATATAAAAAATGAAGATGTTATTGTCAGGCTTCTAGCCCTATCCTTTAGAGGTAAAATCCTTCACTAGTTTAGAACCCTAGAAGACAACAACATTCATTCATGGGCTGAATTGGCTGGTCCTTTCGTGGAAGAGTTTAATGAGTCAGCTGATCCTTTCTTGCTTCTAAATCAATTCACCGCTATGCAAAGATACCCATAAGAGTTAGTCTCTGACTTTAATTTGAGGTTCAGTAGGACATGGAAAAGGATTCCCCCTGAAGCTAGACCAAGTTGCTCCCCTAGCATATATGTATTACATTAGAGCTCTTGGTTCAGACCTAGGGTTACAAACTCAATAGTCAAGTATAACTACCTTTCCACAAGTTTACCATGCAACTGTGCATGCAGAGAATATCCTGATTGTTGTAGGAAGACTACCACCAAAAGTGGTCATGCCTTATTGCTCTAAAATCCCTTAGTTTACACATCAGTCTAGGACATCAACACCCTCATATATGGATCCCCCACCATTGTCATCGCCACTTCCCCAAATGGCTCCAATTCCTCCTCCCAAAACATCATCGACTTCAATCCCTTTTCCTCCTCTTCCATCTCAAAGTCCCCAAGAATCAACTCTATTGCTTGATATCCAAAATACCTTGAAGAAAATTAATAACAAGGTAAACACCATGGAAAAAAGAGAAGTAGAAAGGTCTCAACAAAGAATATTCCCATATATAAATAGAGATCAAAGGCCTACTACTAGTAGTAATACAGGGCCTAGGGTTAATGCCAATATTGATGAACATGAGTCAATCCCTGAAACTAGTGGATATATCTGGTGTTTAATTTGCAATGATCCCCATAGTCTAGAGACTTGTGCTATGTATCAGCATCATGTGCAACAGGCTATGGAAAAGGCTGAAAGATCCCAAAAGAGTATAGTCAATATGTTGTGGCAACCTGAACAAGTCATGGTTGGCCAAGATTCTCTGGAGGAAGAAGCTATTTCTATCCTCACAAGATCAGGAAAAAATCCATTGCAAGTCAATCCACAAAAAATGGGACAGTTCCAAGTACCTTCTCAAAATAAGGGAGATCAACCTTCAACAAGCAATGAGAGATTTCTAGTTCCTCAAGTAGGGGAAAAGAGGGCTTCAATTCCTAAGGAACAAGGGAATGAGAAATTTATTCCAAAACAAGCTGATAAAGAAAAGGGGAAAGAACAAGTTGAATCTAAAGAGGAAGCAAGCGAGAAACTAAGATTTCCTTCTATCACCAAGAAACAAAGAATTGAGGCAACTCAACAATTTAAAAGAAAATTTGGTGAAGGTGAAAGTAAAACTTTAGGAAAATCTGATTTCAATATTATGGAAGAATTGAAGAGAACTCCTTCTAAAGCAAGTTTATATGATACTCTCTTCATTCTTGGTTAGATAGACCTACTGAAAGCTTCTCTAAAGAGTAAATCTCAAGAAAAGGAGAATCCTACTATATACAACTTATCACCTGAACGATAGAAAGTGATTCCACCTATGCTAAAGAATAAACCACCTCCTTTTTACATTTATTTAAGGATGGAAGGGTGGGTAGTTCATAACTACATGATAGACTTAGGAGCTTCAACTATAGTTATGCCAAGAGCAGTGTGTGAAGAAATGGGTATGGAATATACCCATTCTTGTCTAGGAGTCCTACAATTGGATGGAACACTAGTTAAAACAATTGGGGTAGTCAAAGATGTCCTGATGAGATTACATAGAGCCCTAGAGGTTACTGTTGTTCAAGAGATAGTTGTAGTGGATTTAGAACCATATTTTGGCCTATGCCTATCAAGGGAATTTATTGCCAAACTAGGAGGATACATGTATTTGGACTATTCTCACATGATGATCCCCTATAAGGGTAAAAGAATAAAAATAGTCCTAGAGAAGCCAATATCCTATCATATTGAGAAAATAGAAGATGATATGTACAATAACTTTATCATGGAGGAACCAAAATTGGTAGAGGTACTAGAATATTTAGATATTGAGGATGATTTACCATCAGAGGATAGTCAGATTTTGTTTGAAACTAGACTAGGCACATACAACATCACCTCTGAAGATCAAAAGGCAACTCCTATAATTTCTAATCAAATTTTAAGAGAATCTAAAATTTGGACTATGTATTTTGATGGAGCAAGATGCAAGAATGGAGCTAGGGTAGGAGTAGTTCTAAAATCACCTTCAGAGGGAGTCAAAATATTTTCCTATAGATTAACTTGGTCTTGCACAAACAATATTGTTGAATATGAGGCTTTATGTTTAGGTTTGATGCAAGTAGAGAAAATGGGTATTAAATTACTAGACATTTATGGTGATTCAGAATTGATAGTAAATCAAGTTACAGAGAAGTGTAACAGCAAGCATCATTATTTGAAGACTTATAGAAATAGGGTCTGGGATTTAATGGAATCTTTTGATGCTTTGAACTTACATGTTGTTCCAAGACAACAAAATATTTTGGCAGATGCTTTAGCTATCAAAGGTTCTAATTTTTCTCCATATTTAGATTATGGATCAGCTAAGAATAAGAGAGTTAAATTGGTTTTCAGACCTTCAATGCTAGATAGATAAATATTTTGGTAGGTATTTGAAAATGATGATCAAATTATTGATTTCTTAGTCAGAGAGGCTAGTTGTATCAGTTCACAAGGTGAGATATCTCAAGAGATTGAGCAACAAGAAATTATACAATTAAAAAATAATCACATACCTAAGGGGTTGATTACCTTAGAAAGTCTTTTTGACAATGAATATGGGAAAAGACTAAAGCAAATGCAAGTAGATGATAAGATTTATAAAGAAATAGAAATAGAAAATGGAAAAAAAGCTTAAAATTGGTATCCAATGCACTCCAAAGGAAGTTGAAGAATTTAAGGCTTTGTGTCTTCAATATCAAGACATAATAGCTTGGACCTATGAAGATTTGAAAGTCTATGATAAAAGCATAATCCAACATACTATTGAATTAGTTCCTGAAGCAAGACCATTTAGACAGAAACAGAGACCAGTAAATCCCAAGATTGAAGCAATCATGAGACAAGAGTTGCTTAAATTGTTAAAGGCAAAAATCATTTATCCTGTTAAGCACTCCACATGGGTTGCCAATCTGGTTCCAGTGAGAAAAAAGAATGGTGATATACGTCTATGTGTGGATTTTAGAAATCTGAACCAAGCATCTCTCAAAGATCATTATCCCTTGCCACAGATAGATCAGATTTTGCAGATAGTAGCTAGGGCTGAAAGGTTCTCTCTGTTAGATGGCTTCTTTGGTTATAATCAAATCTGGGTAAAAGATGAAGATCAATATAAGACAACTTTCACTACAAAGTGGGGTACTTTTGCTTATCAGAGAATGCCATTTGGTCTGTCTAATGCAAGAGCTACATTCCAAAGGGCTATGGATTATGCCTTTGGAGAACTGATTAATAGAATAATTTTGATATATCTAGATGACATGATAATATTTTCTCATGAAAAACAAGCACACCTCAAGCATTTGGAATAGGTTTTTTAGAAGTGCAGAGAATTTGGTATATCCCTTAATCCAAAGAAGTCAATATTTGTAGTTCATGAAGGAAAGCTACTAGGGCATGTGGTGTCCAAGTAGGGAATGTCTATTGATCTAGATAGAATCAAGTCCATATTATCTCTACCCCTTCCCATGAACAAAAAGGCCTTGTAGTCCTTCTTTGGGTAGATCAACTTTGTAAGAAAATTTATTTTTGATTTTGCTCAAATAGTCAAACCCATTATAGAGCTTCTGAAGAAGAATGTTGAATTCCAATGGACTGATAAGAGAAAGCAAGCCTTTGAGCTGATTAAGCAAGCCATTGCTACTGCCCCTATGTTAATCAACCTTGATTTTAACAAAGATTTTATCCTATATGCCTATGGAGCTGATGAGAGTTATGTTGTGGTATTGACTTAGAAAGATGATGCAGATAATGAACATCCCATATTATTTTGGAGTCAAGCTCTCCATGAATACCAAATGAAATATAACTTCATTGAGAGGTAGGTTTTTGTAATTATGAAATCATTGAAAAAATTTAGGCAATATCTAGATCAAAGTAAGACTTTGGTATATGTAGTGCACCCTGATGTTAGAAGCTTCATTCTACAAGGAGAGCTGGGTGATAAAAGAGTAGGGTGGATTACTAAGATTCAAGAATATGATGTAGAGATTCATCCTACCAAATTGGTAAGAGGAAGAGCCCTATGTCAAGAATTAGCTACCAAAGAAAATAAAGAAGAAAAGGTAGCTTGTCAAACAACAGAATCAGAGTAGAAGGATGGCAATATTTTAGAAGAAGCAGATTGGGTTGATCAGCTTGTAAGTTACTTTCAAATAGGGATGTGCCCTAGAAATCTCAATGCTTCACAAAGAAGGAGATATAGGCTCCAAGCCTTGAATTATGTTCTTTTGCCTGAAGGATTATACAGAAAGAACCTAGATGGAGTTCTTTTAAGATGCATTAAAGATGATAAAAAACAAAATATTCTAGAAGAATTCCATGAAGGACTATTAGGAGGTCACTATTCAGGTAGAACAACTACAATGAAGATAATAAGGGTTGGTTATTATTGGCCTAATATTTTCTTTGACACTTTCAAAATTGTCAGATCATGTGATAAATGTTAGAGATATGTGGGGAGAAACATGAATGCATCATTACCACTCAAGCCAATACAGGTAGAACAACCATTCCAGCAGTGGGGGCTAGACTTTATTGGGGTGATAAATCCAAACTCTTCAGCAGGTCACAAGTACATTCTAACTGCTACTAACTATTTCACCCGATGGGTTGAGGCAATGCCAACTAAGAAGTCTGATCAGGATGTAGTAATTGAGTTTATTGAAAGCTTGATCACAAGGTTTGGCATTCCTGAAGCTTTGGTGAGTGACAATGGTCCATATTTTATAGGAGCAAGGTTCATTGAATTTTCCAATACATATGGTATATGTTTGAAGAATTCTTCAAATTATTATCCACAAGGGAATGGCCTAGCAGAATCTACCAATAAGAATTTGCTTCGAATGTTGAAGAGGGCCTTGAAGGATAATAAAAGGAGTTGGTATTTACTTATAAACCAGGTTTTATGGGTAGATAGGATCACAATGAAGAAGTCAATAGGCACATCTCCTTATTCCTTGGTGTATGGAAAAGAAGCTATTCTTCCTACACACCTTGAGATACCTGCCCTAAAGTTAGCCAGTTGGAATGATTCGCCAGATGAAAATCCTATAGAGATAAGGCTAATGTAGTTACTATAGATGGAGGAACAGAGGGATAAAGCCTATGAATAATTTTAGAAACATTTGACATAGACTAAAGGATGGTTTGATAAAAGGGCCACATGCAAAATATTCAAGATCGAAGATTCAGTCCTAAGGTGGAACGAGGAGAAAGCAAATCCAGGAAATCACCAAAAGTTTGATTCATTTTGGGAAGGTCCATACAAGATTGTTGTAGTCAAACAAAATAATGCTTTTTAGCTACAAGATCAGGGAGGAAGTTTGCAACCAATCCCGGTCAATGGATACCATCTTAAGCTCTACTTCAAGTAAAAATCTTCCTCTTGTATTATATGTACATAATTGTATTATATGTTATTTCTTTTCAATTTTAAAAAAAAAGAAAAATAGAAACTACGACCCGTATCTGATTCAATCGAGGTCAAAGTAGTCAAAAGCCAAGAAAGTGTAAGCTTTTTCATTACATTGCTCTGTATCGTGTCCAAAGGCATAATGAAATAAGTAAAGCTTTAAGTTGAGGAGTGGCCAACAACAGGCTTCATGCTACGATCAAGCTTATCACGCAAGCTTCACCTATTTCTCACATATTGTAGAATTTGAAATGTATGACTAATGAAAGTCCAACTACCGCATTAATGGGAGAAGATGTGCATGCAAGCTATTTAAGCTAGGTTTCATTGGTATTATTATTTGTAAAGCTTGCTAATCTTCAAAGAGTTTTTGCAGAGAGACCTGGTGATAGTCGTAGAAGTTTGAAAGAGCAATTACAAAGCTTTCGATTTACTACGATAGCATCTTCAGACTCCAGAGAAGACCAATGAGGTCGAGAGTAGCGATATGGGGTGTTACTTAGATGCAACTATTTTGGTTGCCGACACCATTATAACATGGAAGACGAGGGATCGACTGAGGAAATATGTCGATAATAGAGTGTTGAGGAGTTTATCAACTTCAATTCCAGGTTCTTGTGATATCTACTCTCTTCTATATTTTTATATTTGTGACTCTATTTACCCATTACCCCGAATTGATTTCTACAATTGTTAAATTCTAGGACCCTAAGAATAAGGCAGTCAAAATAGTTGATGGTAGAGTCCTTTTTAGGATAACAATTGAACTCTATTGCAATATCTTTGCCATGGGTAAAACTCCACATGTTAGCCCTAAGCCTTTTCACCCAAAAGAGCAAGCTAAGTATTATACCCTAAAGGAGTGTCCTAAGAATGGGGAACACTTTCAAGAATGGGTGGTTATGCAATTTAAAACCCTACGCTACAAAGATCGTTTGCCAAAATCCCCAATTGCTACTAAGCAGTTTGTCAACCCAGAGCTTTATTCCATGCTAGCAACATTAGCAAGGTTGAATTATAATGTAAATGTGCAAGATTGGTAGATAGCTACGACTTACTACATCTCAAATGAAAAAATGTATGATATATCGTAGATTGATAACAACACCAAACCAATTTACTTTGATTGGCCCTCTTTCCTTTCCAAAAAGATCCATGACTAGTTGGTTGCAATGAAGAAGGATTCTCAAGCTGCCTCATTTAGACATTGTTCTAACTTGGCATGGATGTTTTTCAATGCCACTATGCAAGAAATACCTTGGATAGGGGTGACAAAAAAATATGAGAATGAAAACCCTCTACCAATTTATGTATGGACTAATATCCTGAGTAAGTCTAAATCCTATTATAATTTTAATAGGGAATTTTTAGGGCCAACCCTTAAGATTATGTATGGATAATTTCCTAGAATCCCTCCTCTAGCATGGGAATTGTCAAACATAACAAGCTAAAGAACGATACTGGTATATTTTGACTGAGGGTACAATGATAAGGTTATACGACTTCATAAGGAAACCATTTGTGCTACCATATTTTATCACCAATCGGATGTTGGCATTGGAATATTGCAGATAAGTCGACTACATTAACTCCACTTTTGGCTCTAGAGTAAAGAAAAAGGGGATAATAAATTACCCTTTAAATGTGGAAGATATCACTTTGACAAGGAAGGGTCACAATCAAAATTGGTCAAACTTTACAACTTGGCAACATCAATCATCTCCAAGCCATAGTCAACATGGTCAAAACCTTCTAAAGTGGAAAATAGTTGGAATTTTGAGATTCCTAAGGAAGAATGATGAGCGTCCCTAGGCTGCGTCCATTTAGAACACACCAAGCTTTTATGAGGATTTGATCTCAACGATTCAAGGGCAGATCAGTGGGTGACATCAAATGTAGCTGAAGATATGCATAGAATTAATATTTCATCATGGCATAAAGATGTTAAACTCAATATCTCTTGTTGAGCTAAGGTTGAGCTAGGAAGATGGAACATTCAAGAGTTGATTCAGTTTCATATCCACAATGAAGAAACGATCTCAAGAATAAGGGACAACTTGAATGCATTCTTGGAAAGATGGTGCAGTTAAAATCCATGAAGGTCGAACAAGTTGTAGAGGGTAGTTGCATAAGATCAATGGAGCAAGATTGTTCTTCTTTCTTTGGTCAAATAGGAGACTACCACATCAACATATTGTTGGCTTAGCACTCCAACTTCCTTGTAATGCTCTTATTTTATCGAATCTACTGTAAAAAACTATAAATAGATATTGGATCCTCCTTTCATCAAGTCGACTCTAAAGTGTTTGCTTGCGCTACTGTTGTATATTTCCTACAAATTAATAGAATGAGCATTACTTGGGATGTTTGCCTCAGTCTTGTATTTTCTTATCTTCTAATTAAAAACCTGTGAAGTCATTTCTACTACTGCTGCTATGGTTAGTTTATTATACTAATTTGGATTACTAACTTAGAGCAAATTGGAATGATTCATATTTGAATGTATGCTTGTAAGAAGTCATTTCTATTAGTCATGATGTTAATCTAATTCTACTAATTTAGATTATTATACTCTAAATGTTTGGAATGATTTTGGAAGTATGCGATTGTTCTTAATGTTGAAGATGGTAAAGATGTGAATGCTATTAGTTCCAAGTATTGTTCTAGAAGTTTAGTTGTTAAGGGTTCTCTGTAGATGGCTATGCTGTTAACTTTATCGGTTCGTCATTATTTCATATCTTTCTAACCCTCTCCTTCTCAACCCTTTCTCATTTCTATCCCTATCCTTTATTCAACTATGCTTAAATAAGTCAACATCTAGTAAGTTGACAAGGAACCAACCTACTTTGGAGGTTGGGTTACAAAATTTTGATCCATCCAATGTGTGGTTTGGGATGTGATTAGTTAGTGCTCGTCATTCAAAATATTGCAAATGATAGTTACCATTCGACTTTACCTTGATTTCAATCTAAGCCATAACAATTCCATGATTGTATAATCATTGGTTACCTTGAGACCAATACAAGTCTATTGGTCTCACCGATCCCGCAGTGACCAGTTTGTCTCCTTGAGATGCTACCAATTCCTTATTTGATTTTCTACCCACTCCTTGAGAGCTAATATTCTTTTATCTCTTCTCCACTTGGCTTATCCCTAGAGTTGGCTTTTCTTTATTCTATTTTGCCACACCCATGATGGCATCCTTTATTATCGACTGCTCTTGGTTATGCACTATCAATGCCCTTTCAATCTCTTATTGTGGTAACTCACTGCGCTCTTGCTTTCGGATAAGAGCCAAAAGAGGGGCTTGAACATGACTATTATTTTTTTTATTATTCGTATCCACTCTTTCCATGAGTTGTTTTTATTCTGCTTCGCTAGTGTCTTGAAGATCTCATACCTATTTGAGGGCTTGGGTTGGGTTTGCTCTATCATCTTTTTTCTTTTGCATTCTTTTGGGTTGTTCAAAACCATCTCTCTATGCTTCTCCTTCCCTAAGAAATTCTAGTGGTTTTTTTATTAACTATAGACTTACCCTCCTTAGGAAGACTTGACATTCCCATAAGAGCCTCATTTTTGTGATAATATTGTTTTGACAAAACGAGGCCAAATGCTCATATTCATGGTAAACTCTACACTTAAAGGACAACACCTCATAATCTTGTTGTTGAATCCAAGATAGTCCTGCAAGTTCAAGTTCCACCTCTATCGACAAAGACTGGTTGAAATCCATTTTAATGCATAATCTAGCATAAACAATTATATTTCCTTCTATAATATCTCTAAAGATACCCAAATATCTTCTAAAGAAATTACCAATAATATTTAATACCTGTTCACATTGTCCTTGCAAAGTTTTTTTTTTTACATGGTGGAATCAGTAGCCACCACGAATCCAGGTAAGTTTTTAGGCATTTTTATGGCCGTCACAATATTTTGCATTGTTCGCCTCCGAAGCCGCCACATAGATCTCCACGTAATTCGTCTTTATAACCGCCATGCTATGATCATTTTAAACTTTTTACACTGTTAAAAACACCAAGAAAGGGACAAACGTTCAATCCGACAAAACCCGAAATTTGAACCTTGAACCTCCGCCCGAGGTTTGGGGGAACCAACTGGTCTACACCTCAAACCTTTGTCCCTCAAAGTTAGGTAGCATGTATATTACAGAAAAGATGGACGGAAACTAAAGCATCGTGTTCATAATTGTCAAATATTAAAAAATTACTTTAGTTTATAATAATTAAATTCAAATTCAATCCTGCCAAAGAAAACAATGATAACAATATAATAAAAGGAGCTTAAGCTTACGCTACGCTAGTCAAACGGTGGGCTAAACATTGTAAGGAAAATGCCACGTCACACTGGCCAAGGGATGGACAAGGGAGAACAATTATCGGTTCAAGATGACTGTACCTTTTGTTTTTGGTTGCGTGCAAGGATAGAACAGTGGGCGGAAATGGAGTGATTAAACCTTGGCTTTGATGCTCCTTCATCCGTTGTATGTTTAAAAATATTCTTTTATACGTATATTTTGTTTGTATATTGTCAGACTTTTATGTAGATAAATAGTTTGATAATGATCCGCAATTATACTTGAGAATCTATTGACGAATAATATACTCCAAGAGGTCAATTGAAGGTCATGTCTAATGTCACATAGTGCTCCTTATTACGTCATGTCTTATGTCATGATAATAAGACATAGTGCTCCTTATGACATAAGACATAGTACTCCTTATGTCATATCATATTATGAGCAATGATTTAATAATATTTAATATTTTAATAAGTTTTATCTTTAATAATAAAGATATATGATAATGAATTCATCATAAAATTTAAATTTTTAATATTAAATAAATTATATAATTTAAATTAATTAATTATATTTTCTTTAAAAATTATAAAATGAATAGATTGGTGAATGGACTGTCAAATTCAATTTTGGTGGATTCACCTCCCACTATATTGTATTTTTTTTCCAACTCTAACCTTAAAAATATTGAGATAAGTTGGACTTTGACGAAGTACTGGATTTTGTTGAGACGACAAATTTGTTGTTATTTTCAAAACCATGTGCTTAATTTTTGTAGTACCTTTCTGGACAGCATAATGATGATATGACTGACACTGAGCTTTACGAAGATCCAAAAGATCCAAAATTTAAATCACGCCCAGTTATACCTCCACTATATTAAACCATGCCCAGTTATACCTCCACTATATAGTTTGCCTGTTACCTCCACTGTATAGTTTGGCTGTTTATATATCTTTTTAAACTATACTTTTATCGGAAATGTGGGTTATTCAATGGAAGCTATTAGGTGAAGATAATGTTCTTGATAAAGGTGCAAATGAGCTTATAACGTCTTTTAGCACGTACACACCATAAAACAATAATAAAAATAAATAATATTTAATATATACTAACATTTATTTATTATTTTTTAAAGTTGTACTGACAATAATGCAGTTTGGCACCTGTCAAAGTAGACAAATTAGAGACACAGAATATTATAAACATAAGTATTAGATTATAGTATAATTTAAATTAAAATTTGATTTAAAAAATAGGTATGTACAACCAAGTCACTTGATAGAAAACGTTATAGATTTGATCATTATTTATTTATTAATTTTTTAATGATTTTTACATAGATTTTTATTAAGGGTTTTGGTCTTTTTTATATTGAATTTTGGATCTTTTAAAGAGAGGCCAAAGCCCTTATCATTGCAATAAGTTTGTAATTATTTATTTATTTTGTTTAATGGTCTCACTCTCATCAAATAGTATTAGTTCCCCTCATTAGATTTCTTAACATTTTAATATTTCATATTAAGGTTTTAAGTTTACAAAGCTACACATAAATAATATTCAAGCTTTATTGTAATACCACTATGTAGTAACAAAGTAATAAAGATATTTAGCTTTGTAGATTGAAGACAAACACTATAGTTTTGATGAAGATTTAACTAGGAAGGTTACAATCACTTGGAAGGGGGATTGGATTAAGATTGAAGAGTGGTCTTTACCTTTTCTTTTCCTCTAATTGTCAAAGCAACATGGCTTAATATCAATGGAATATTGATAAAAAAATTTAAAAAAAAATTAATAATTTATAATGTAATGATGGTTAAAAGATTCTTTATATAAACAAGTTTTGAGACCTTGTCAAAAAAAAACCCACCCTTATAATATTATTTACGTAATAAATAAAAATAATAATAAAAATATCGTTTTAATCCCATATAAATATTATCTCCCATTGCCTTTGCACTTCTTTGTACTTCTAGATTATCTAAATACGACCTTTTTATTTGATGGTATTTACAATATGTTTGTTGCTAATATTTTTAAATGTGGTGCACTTCTAGACTATCTAGATAACAACCTTTTTATTACGCCGAGAGGCGTTCCTACAATGGTAAACAGGGGGTGGGAGGCAAAGAGGTCATACATGTCACGTCGTAAACACTTTTTTTTTATTAAAAAAACCGACATTAACAAAAACATTATAAAGGATATATATCTAAAAACACCGAGAGATATCAATCCCGAGGCGTCTATCTTGGAGATCACACCCACAAGAAATGAGATAGGCGCCTCCAGATTGATAACTCTTGACGTTTTTAGATATATATCCTTTATATCTAAACTAGTTTTGGTCTTTACAATATGTTTGTTGCTAATCTTTTAAACGTGGTGAAAGGTATTATATTCGATCTCACTTAATATAAATCACTACAATATTCATCTTTGGTAAGCTATTGATTGTGAAATTACTACTAGGAATATTTGGCTTGTGACAAATAAGAAATGTAAAAAAGAAATTAAAATATAAAAAAAAAAATTAATAAATGAAAAAACGAATGTGGGAAAATTTAGGTGGTGTTTTTAGTTATAAGACTTGAATATATATGTAGGGGTGATTTATGAAAATGAAGATAACGAAAAGGATTTAAGTTGGTAAGCTATTGATTGTGGAATTACTACTAGGAATATTTGGCTTGTCACAAATAAGAAATGTAAAAAAAAAATTAAAATATAAAAAAAAATTAATAAATGGAAAAATGAATGTGAGAAAATTTAGGTGGTGTTTTAGTTAGAAGACTTGAATATATATATGTAGAGGTGATTTACGAAAATGAAGATAACAAAAAGAATTTAAGTTAAACGAGGTGGAATGAAAATGTAAAAATTTTATGGGATTGAAACGGGTCCCACATATGACATCATCACCACATAGTGGTATTACAACAAAGCTTGGATATTATCCATGTATCGATTGACAAGATTTGAACCTTTATCTCTTCCTTAAATATTGAGGAATCCAACCGGTTGAGCTAATGCCACTTGATTTTCAATGAGTTTACACAGGTTTTTATGAGGGGTCCCAGTCCCCTCATACTAAGTGGGGTTTGAACCTTGGACCTCTCAAAATTAAGTTTGATGAGTTATTAAAAAAATTAATCTTAATGAATCTAAATATTACCTTTAAAAATATTTGTATCCTACTCATTTTGAATGGCATAATTAATCATAGCCCTATGTCTACCACTTGATCAAATTTGTTCTCGTTGAAGGATGTTGAAGATGGCATTAAAAAGATTACAAATGGCATGACAAAATATATAGAAGGATCTTATTGAATTGTGGAAAATTCTAATTTCTAATATGCCTCACAATTTAATTTCAACAAATTGGAAGAGAGACAATGCCTCTCTCGATTTATAGATTTCGACCAATTTCCTACTATCATTGCTAAAATCTAACTAATATATTATCATTAGATTCAAAAATTTAAAACATGGAAAGTAAAATGGATAAAAATTAAATTTTGGAGTTTAGGGTGTAAGAGATAGAAAACAAATATGACTATAATTGTAGCAAGGAGAATGTGTGAGTAATCAACTCATGAGAAAATCATATAAAAACAATGAAATCCCTTGGGTATAAGATGAAAATAACAAGGAACAACCAAGAGGACAAAAAGGTAGTGCTACATCGTTACACATTCCAAATCAAAGAGCGAAATACCACTAATGGAAAGCATAAAGTCTGATCAATTTCTCATCAATCTAAAAAGGAAAGAGCAAGTACAATGGGGTCTCACAAAGTGTAGCTCTAATTTTTTAGAGGGTAAAAGATATTTACAAGGTAGCCCATGGATCCTATTTATAGAAAAAATCTACCCCTTAGTTACTATGGGTGCAAAAATTCATTTCCTAGTAAAAATAAAGATTTGAGGGCATCCTTAGAAAAATGATGCACTTCAAACGTTACGTACATCTAAATACATATATAAACTATTCAAAAGGCTTCCAAAATGCTTAATGGTACCACTACATGCCAAAGTCTTGCTTTCTAAAAATCTTCCTTAAGATTTGTGCATCCCCTTTTGCACTTTTACTTGTCCATGTGTGATTCACTCTAGGAGGGGAATGAATCACTCATGTTTGGGAGTTATTTGCTTCATTCTACTAGCACTTTGCTCTTGTGAATCAATTGCTTTGTGTTTCCTAGCACTTTGCTTTTTAGAAGCCAATCACACCACTTGAGCAAATTGCTCCTTAGGTCATCATCTTTTAACATTGAGTTTTGGAGGCCTTGATTGGTTGATCAAAAATATTTTATAAATCTCCAAAATGTATGGAATCATAAGGTAGTAACTTGTTACTCCATTTCTAGTGACTTCTTGGGGCACCAATATTGATTGGAGAGTTCTTATATCTTGCCTTTATCCTTGGGCACAAAGTCTACAAAATTGGGATTCTTTTGTCACAAAATTATAAAATTATTGATTTTTCATGTCCTCTTCAAGGAAATAATATTAACAACTTCTAGTACTCCTCATTTACCACTAGTTTGACATATTCAAGGTCTTTGATATCTCTTGTCAAGTCCTCATATGGTTTTTAGATAATCCTTTCTATTTTCTTGCTACCCCATGCAACTTCCTAAGTAGATCCTCTAACTATTATATCCTTTCTATTGATGCTTCAACTTCAGCTATGGCCTCTTTGGCCATTGCACTGATAATTTCATCATCGAAGATCCTTTTTTGGTCATCCAACATATTTGGTAGTCTAGTACCAACTAACCCCTATATTTGTTTTTCTATTTTACATAATGGGGTTTTCAAAGAGACCATTGTGTCTTTACAAGCTTGTATGTCTCTTTGAGCATTATGGAATTTTTCAACTTTATGAGTGTGTTCATGATGATCCAATTTATTATGTCTATGATGTTGACAATGTGGCAAATTGCTTGAATACCTTCTAGTACCTCTCATTCATAACAAATTCATTCTTTGTCTATTTTATTATCCTTCATGGAGAATATTATCTACATTGGCTATAAATTCAAAATACCTCTTGGAACTTGTGATCTCAACTTTGATATAATTCCATGGAGACTTTACTTTCTTCATTTTTGAGGCTTACCCTAGGTCAACCATTGCTCCTTTTAGCTTCACAATTTTTCTTGGAGCTTATATATCTTTTGATCCTTTTATTGTTGGGATACCTTTAATTGTTTTACTTGTTTCACCAAATATAATTTCTCTTTCTCAAATTATTGTCTCAGTTGGTTCTACCCTTGAGCAAGTTGTTGATAAATATCTTTTAGCTACTTCTTCTAGGTATCACTCAACAAGTTGAGATTTGAGGTCCTCAACCCATTCTTCTCGTTTTTCTCCTTTAGTGGCAACCTTCTTAAAGGCATCAATTTTTTGCTATAGTTACTATTTTTTTGTTGTTAGTTGGGCTACTACCATCTCATGTTGTGTTGTTTTCTTTTTGGTTGCATCATTCTTAATTATTAGTTGGCCAAAATTCATGGCTACTCCAATGGAAAATTGGTTGGTGAGTTGGATCATTTGATATGGATATATCCTAGTAAGATCCAACTCAAAAACTTTGGTAGTGAAGTCAATAAAGGAAATGGTGGGTTTAGAAGGGATGCTTCATATCACTTCTACTACGAGGATCTTGCCACCCCCAAATTTCAACTATGACTACAAAATAATTGGTGCCTCCAAGGTCTGGTCCTTTAGTTTCTTATACTCTTTCTTGACCTTCCTCTTAGTTTGGAAGGAGTTGAATTCTTTTTGGATGTCAATTTCACCTAGTGCACCAATGATATTCTAGACATAGGCCTAGCTAAGCCCCATGATTGTACTAGGCTTTGGGGTTGTTCTTGTAGGATAAGTTGTATGAGTAGGAGTTATAAACATTATTACCTCGAATAGGAGTTGTTTGGCCTATGTGATGGAGTTACAAAGAGGACAAATAAACACAATAGATGGAGATAATTGGGTGGAGATAGTATTGAATGGGGATATGCTTGTGGATGTATTAGTTATCATTTGAGCTAATGTTTCATCCAATGGATAAAATAACTATGGGGGTGAAGGGATATTAGCACATGAGATAAATGGTTGGGTGTTGGTTATTTCAAAGGTGGGTTATGGAAAAGACATGATAGGGATGGTAGCATGAGCTACTTTGGGAGGCAGGGTTTTCTCCAAGAGAACCTATGGTCATACTTATTAATGGAGATAGATGTGTGACAAAAGAAGGGGGGATCGAAGAAGTAAAAAGAGAAAAAAAAAAAAAGGAAGAAAGAAGCAAGAGCAGAAGAAATAAAAAAATAAGGATTAGTGTATGAAGAGAGAGGAGGGATAATGAAAGGATTAGTGGAAGATTCCAAAATGGACCAAAATATGAACTCCTTAGCCTTGATGGATTTCATGGAGGATATTCTAGCCACTGTATCTTGGGCCATTGTTCTCTTTATTGCTTTGTCAAGTGACCTGAATAGTGTTTATTCATACCTTCAACAATGGAAGTTAGGGCCTTGATTACCACTACCCAAGAAGAGGTCCTACTTGATGTATTTCCCTTCCTTGAGTAGGGGTAACCCTTGTCCTTGCATCTGTTAGGTTAATTTTATTTCAAAATTTTGGCTTCCCTCTTGCATGCCCACTCCTTAGATGGTAAGTTTCTTGAAAAATGACCCATGTGGGTCTCCCTCTCATTTCTCATACTTCTCCCTTTCCGCATTTTATACTACAATGCTCACTATGACTAGAGTAGTTGACACTATAGATATTACTATTTTTGGTGCTATAATAGGATATTTGATTCAATGGAATTCCTTTTAAGGATACCTCCATAGTTCTTTGCTTTTTGGTAACTCTCTTGTGCTTTTGATCCTACATGGTCAATAATTGCACATAAAAGGATTTTCTTTGTACTTGTTTCAATGTTGTTCCTATTTTATACCTCATCTTCTACTAGATGAGGATCTTTCTTTATGAATATTTTAGATTCTCAAGTGTTCTCAATACCTAATGGTTCATTTTATAGGTAGGGTCAAAGTCATATCTAACTTTGGCCTTGGTATAGAATGTGAACCATTCTAGTAGGTGAGCATACCACCACTAAATTTCATATTTATATCCTTTCTCACTTCCTAGAATGGTTTAGTCCACCTCTTTCAAGGTATCTATTTCCTTTTTGACCATGTATCTTGTTTTGTACACATAGAATTTGTGCAAACCCTTAGCCTCTAGTTGTCTACAAAAGTACTGCTATGGATCATAAGAAAAACACTCCTTAGCTACTCAAGTCCCATGTTTATAAATTTCTTTTAAATGATGTGGTATAAAGCTTTTTACATACATTATATTATATAGATTTAAGATACGGTTTAATAATATATCTCCAAACTCCTAAAATAAAATTGCGTAAATAAATAATATATCACAAACAATTTTAAGCTTAAGAAGCAAATACTCTATATTATTCTTCTTATGGAGGCCAAATTAACATCCATTGAAGGTAAAACCTTAAATTACTCTTTACGATATAAGTTATTAACCTCAAATAATGTAGACTCCCTACCATAATGTTGAATTGGAATTATTTTTGGGTAATTTAATAAAATTTATATTACTGAGGGTATTTGAAAGGTGCCCTAACACCTTGATACATAAACAGAGTTAAAGGTAGCACCATCTAAAAAAAAATTCATGGCATCCATGTAAATCCTAAAATGTAAGGATAAAATAGAACCAGCCAAAAGGATAAGGATGAAAAAAAAAAAAACGTCTTAACATGACAGAGCTCAACAATAGCAAAAAAATACAACCAATTAAGCATTAACAACATCCTTGATGTCATCCTTCTTGACATCCTTAGGAACTTCCTTAAAGACATCCTTGGTGATTTCCACCACATCATATTCTTTGACATCAGTTTTGGATCCAACATTGTTCTTTGCTGGATTATCCTCGATAAAGTTGTCATAGAAGAACAAAAGATATAGAGCATTTCTATGCTCTTTCATTTGGATGATGGCTGCCATGCTTATGGTCAAAACACTTTCCAGTTGGGTAATAGTAGCAGTGGTGGTATTTAGAATGCATTCTTGAAGAATCTTCTTCGTAGGATCCTCAAACTTGTCCTCAGCATCACCGTGCATCTTTATCTGATTCTGAACAAACTTGTTCTTTAAGCATTGTGATATTATTATCGGTGTCGATAGATCCTCCACCTTATCCTTCTTTCTCATAGATTTCTTGGATTACTGGTAGCCTCCTTCCATATTCCTCTTCTTAGAGCCATGAACGCTTGAGGAATGAGTGAAATACGTATCCTCCTTCGTCGTCTGCTTGGAATATGCCTTATGTTCCTGCAAAACCATATTTTCTTTGGGAAAATTTTCCAAAAGATGAAAATAATTTACTTTAAATAGCCCTTTGTGTGAGGTTCAAGCTTCCTCCTTCAATTGGGTCGCTTTGATGGAGTAATCCATGGACAAATATAAAAATTCAGGAATATTCAATGGTTTCACCTCCTTGAAATGGTTCATAAATACAATGTGAAAGCTCCTTAATTGAGAACCTAGATCATCGATAGTGATGTGCTCCATTATTGATTTTATCACCTCCTTCCAAGGGGTGGGTAAATCCTCACGAACCATACCCAGTTTGACTATCTTGCGCAGGCTCGACTTCAGCTTAAACTCCTTGACCTTTATGCCTATCTCTTCAAACAGTTCTTCCCACCAGTGGTTGGCCAGTGATCTCAGTGAGGAGGTGTACGTCGACCTTTTGGGTGTAAATTTTTTTTGGGTAGATTCACCCCAATTTTATAATAATTGGACCATTTTAAGTTTAAATCTCAAATATTACCCCTAATTTATAATAATTAGACCATTTTAAGTTTAAATCTCCAATATTACCCCTAATAATAGGGGACCTTTTCACCTTGAAATTATAAAAATGTTGGATTTTGAAACTAATTCACCCCATTTTTATAAATACATTTTAGGGCGAACCCCTCACGCATAACCCTAATATAATTCACCCATTTTTCTGATATAACTCATTCTTTCCACCCCATCCATTTATCCATTAATTCATACCTTTTTTTTCATTTCATTCATTGTTTCATTCTCACCCACCATTCTCCATATTTTCAAATTATTTCATATTACCTACCCATTCAAGTTTTCACTCCATATACCCAAAAGATAAGGCTTTGAGTTCTATAACTCTACTAGCAAACTTCTCGAGGAGGTGCTATAATGTAGGTCCAAAAGGCCACAACCTTAGAAAATTTTGTAAAAACCCTAAAAAATTTGTTGTCTTGAAACATTTGTCCAGGCCACAATTATGGCCCAACGCTAGTAGTCTCTACGACGTAATCAATATGGTCAAACTCACCAACTTTGCACTTTGAATCAGAGCCCGGAGCAGGGTTTCCATATTGTGATCAAATTTTGTTTTGGAGCAAACAAGTGGTGAAGAATGTGATCACACACAATGCAAATAGGCTCCAAATCATAGTTAGTGTGGTCAAACTCACCAAAATTTTCAATTTGAATCATAGAAAAGAGTAGGGTTTCCATGACATAATCAAATTTCATTTTGTAGCAATCAAAATGTGAAGGATGCACTCATGCACCATGCAAATAGGCTCCAAGTCATAGTCAAAACACTCAAACTTGCCAACTTTGCAATTTGAATCACAACCTAGAGTAGGATTTCCATGTCGTGCAACATTCAAGCAAGCTATATGTCACAGTCAATGTGGTCATAGTGCATTGGAGAGCAAG
Organism: Wollemia nobilis; assembly: GCA_028583015.1. NCBI lineage: Eukaryota > Viridiplantae > Streptophyta > Pinopsida > Araucariales > Araucariaceae > Wollemia > Wollemia nobilis. The sequence goes on from JAQPPZ010001923.1 coordinate 2,268,492, forward strand.
GTGCATCATGGATTAGAGCAGGTTGTAGGTCGTGATTAAAAGGGTGATAATCAAGCAATATGAATAGCAGGTTGTGGTCGTGCACCATGCAAACCGGATCCAGACCACAATTAGCACATTAAAACGATCTATTGCTATGATTTAAATTATGACTCAGAGTAGATTTTTATGTCATGCACCATGTAAATAGACTCCAATCCATAGTCAGCACAATCAAAATAGTTATTGCTATGATTTGAATTGTAACTTAGAGCAGATTTCTATGTTGTGTGCTATGCAAATAGGATCCATGCTACGATCAACATAGTCAAGCTGTTTATTATTGTAATTTAAATTGCTACCTAGAGTAGGATTCTACATTGTGTACCACACAAATAGGCTCCAGGTTGCAGTCAATACAATCAAACTAGTTGTTCCTATGATTTTAATTATGGCCCATAGTAGAGTTCTATACTGTGAACAATGAAGATAATGCAAGGAAAAAAATTCCTAAGGTGAGTCCCATATCAAGGTGGGCTCTAGGCCACAGGCTGGCTTCAGGTCATAGTCAAAATTGGTCAAACTCACAACATGGCAACATCAATCGTGGCCCAGTTCCAACTGTCTCCAAGTCACAGTCAACACGATAAAAACCTTCTAAAGCAAAAAAATAGTTGTTTTGAGACTTCTAAGAAAGAATGCTGAGCATCCCTGGGTTGTATCCATTTAAAATACACCAAGCTTTTATGAGGATTTGATTTCAATCGTTCAAGGGTAGATAAACAGGTAAAATTGAATGTAGCTAAAGATATGCATAGAATGAAGATTTCATCATAGCATAAAGATGATAAACTCAAGATCTTTTTTTGAGGTAAGGTTGTTGAGCTAGAAATATGAAACATCCAATAACTAATTTATTTTTAGATCCATAAAAAATAGACAAATGCAAGAATAGGGGATGTCTTGGATGCATTCTTGGTAAGATGGTGCAATTGGAATCCATTAAGGCCAAATAAGTTGTAGAGGCTATTTGCATAAGATCAACAGAGCAATATTTTTATTCTTTCTCTAATCAAACAAGAGACTGCTACATCAACATCTTGCTAGGTTGGCACTCTTACTTCCTTGTAATGCTCTTATTTTCTTGAATCTACTGTAAAAACTATTAATAGAGGTTGTATCCTCCTTTCATTGGGTTAGCTCTAAAGTTTTTTCTTATGCTAATGTTGTATATTTCTTGTAATTTAATAGAAGAAGCTTTACTTGGGATGTTTACCTCATACTTGCATTTTCTTATCATCTAATTACAAACTTGTGAAGTCATTTATGTTGTTGCTTAGTTTATTCTACTAATTTTGATTACTAACTTAGAGTAAATTGGAATGATTCATATTTGAATGTATTTTTGTAAGAAATAATTTTTGTTAGTTAAGGTGTTAATGTAATTCTGTTAATTTGGATTATTAATACTCATAATGTTTGGAATGATTTTGGAAGTATAATATTATTCTTAATATTGAAGATGGTAAAGTTGTGAATGTTGTTAGTTCCAAGTGTCGATCTAGAAGTTAATTTATTAAGGGTTCTTTGTATATGCCTATGATGTTAGCTTTATTTATACACCATTATTTCATATCTTTCTAACCCTCTCCTTATTAACTTTTCTCATTTCTATCCCTATCCTTTATTCATTTAATTGTGCTTCAATGAGTCGAAATATAATAAGTTGACAAGGAACCAACCTACTTTGGAGGTTGGGTTAAAGCATTTTGACCCATCCAATGTGACCTGGGCTATTATTAGTGGTGCTCACCATTCAAAATCTTGCAGATGATAGTTACAGTTCGAGTTTATCTTGATGTCAATCTAAGCCACAACATATTCTAACATACCCAATGGGACCATTCACAAGATATCATATCTCCAATATATTTTTTCTTGCATTTTTCTCAGAGAAACAAATATTTAGTGAATTGTATTGACCTCACTAAGCAACAAAAATAAATTCACTTGGTGACTCCTTGAGTATAAGAACCTAGAAACCCATTTTAATAGCTCATTCTCATGTTTACTAGGTCATCTACTAAGAATAGTCAAGAGCCAGTATCTTTCTTTGAGTTACCATTCAAGAGATAAACGAATACAAGAATTCCATCTCTAGATTCACCTTTATAAGATGTCCCACTACCATCAGACCATTGGGTATCCCCAAAACCAATTCTAGTAAGTACCCCAGTAAATATGGGTAATAACCAAAATCAAAATCAACCTACAAAAAATTATCCTGATTAGGATACCTCTGGTCCTTTAGGACTTCCCCATATGAATGATATTCCTCAGGTTGCTTTAAAATCCATTTCTACATTTGATGGTTCAAAAAATACTGCTTATAAGCATTGTTAGGATATATTGACCTTAGCAACTATTCACAATATCAGGAATGAAGATGTTATTATCAAAATTCTAGCCCTATCCTTTAGAGGTAAAATCCTTCATTGGTTTAGAACCCTATATAATAGCATTCATTCATGGGCTAAATTATATGGTCCTTTCGTGGAAGATTTTAATGAGTCAACTAATCCTTTCTTGCTTCTAAATCAATTCACCGCTATTCAAATATACCCATAGGGGTTGGTCTCTGACTTTAATCTAAGGTTCAGTAGGAAATGGAAAAGGATTCTCCCTAAAGCTAGACCAGTTGCTCCCCTAGCGCACGCACACACACACACACACACACATATATATATATATATTAGAGCTCTTGGTTCAAACCTAGAGTTACAAACTCAATAGCTAAACATAACTATCTTCCCACAAGTAGACCATGCAGATGTGTAAGTAGAAAATATCCTGATTGTTGTAGGAATACTACCACCAAAAGTAGTCATGCCTTATTGCTCTGAAATCCCTTAGTATACATATTAGTCTAGGACACCAAAACCCTTATATATGGATTCCCCACCACAATCATTGCCACTTACCCAAATGGTTCCAATCCATCCTCCCAAAATATCATCAACTTCAATCCCTTTTCCTCCTCTCCCATCTCAAAGTCCCCAAGAATCAACTCTGCTGCTTGATATCCAAAATACCTTGAAAACAATCAATAACAATGTAAACACCATGGACAAGATAAGTAGAAAGGTCTAAACAAAGAATATTTCCATATGTAAATAGAGATCAAATACCTACTAGTAGTAGTAATACAGGGCCTAGGTTTAATGCCAATATTGATGAACATGAGTCAATCCCTGAAACTAGTGGATATATATGGTGCCTGATTTGCAATGATCCCCATAGTCTAGAGACTTGTACTATGTATCATCATCATGTGCAACAAGCTATAGAAAAGGCTAAAATATCCTAAAAGAGTATAGTCAATATGTTGTGGCAACTTGAACAAGTCATGTTTGGCCAAGATTCTCAGGAGGAAGAAGCTATTTATGTCCTCACAAGATCATGAAAAAAGCCCTTTCAAGTTAATCCACAAAAAATGGGATAGTTCCAAGTACCTTCTCAAAAGAAAGGACATAAACCTTCACCAAGCAATGGGAGATTTCCAGTTCCTCAAGTAGGGGAAAAGAGGGATTCAATTCCTAAGGAACAAGGGAATGAGAAATTTATTCCAAAACAAGTTGATAAAGTAAAGGGAAAATAACAAGCTAAATCTAAAGAGGAATCTAACAAGAAACTAAGATTTCCTTCTATCACCAAGAAACAAAGAATTGAGGCAACTCAACAATTAAAAAGAAAATTTGGTGAAGGTAATAGTAAAACTTTAGGAAAACATGATTTCAATATTATGGAAGAATTGAAGAGAAATCCTTCTAAACCAAGTTTATATGTTAAAATCTTTATTCTTGGTTATATAGACCTATTGGAAGCTTCTCCAAACAATAAATCTCAATAAAAGAAGAATCCAATTATATACAACTTATCATTTGAACAACAAAAAGTGATTCCACCTGTGCTAAAGAATAAACCACCTTATTTTTACATTTCTTTAAGGATGGAAGGGTGGGAAGTTCATAACTGCATGATAGACTTAGGAGCTTCAACTATAGTTATGCCAAGAGCAATGTGTGAAGAAATGGGTATGGAGTATACTCGCTCTTGTCCAAGAGTCTTATAATTGGATGGAACTCCAGTTAAAACTATTGGGGTAGTCAAAGATATCCTGATGAGATTACATAGAGCCTCAGAGGTTATTGTTGTTCAAGAGATAGTTGTAATGGATTTAGAACCATATTTTGACCTATGCCTATCAAGGGAATTTACTACCAAACTAGGAGGTTACATGTATTTGGACTATTCTCACATGATGATCCCCTATAAGGGTAAAAGAATAAAAATAGTCCCAAAGAAGCCAATATCCTATCATATTGAGAAAATAGAAGATAATATGTACAACAACTTTGATATGGAGGAACCGAAACTAGTTGAGATACTAGAATATTTAGAGATTGAGGATGATTTACCATCATAAGATAGTCATATTTCGTTTGAAACTAGGCTCGACACATAGAGCATCACTTTGGAAAATCAAAAGACAACTCCTATGATTTCTAATCAAGTTTAAAGATAAACTAAAATTTGAACTATGTATTTTGATGGAGCAATATGCAAGAACGGGGCTAGGGTAGAAGTAGTTCTAAAATCATCTTAAAAGGGAGTCAAAATATTTTCCTATATATTAACTTGGTCTTACAAAAACAATATTGCGGAATATGACGCTTTATGTTTAGGTTTGATGAAAGCAGAGAAAATGGGTATTAAACTACTAAACATTTATGGTGACTCAGAATTAATAGTAAATCAAGTTACAGAGAAGTGCAATAGCAAGCATCATTATTTTAAGACTTATAAAAATAGGGTGTGGGATTTAATGGAATAATTTGATGCTTTGAACTTACATGTTGTACCAAGACAACAAAACCTTTTAGCAGATGTAGCTATCAAAGGTGCTAATTTTTCTCCATCTTCATATTATGGATCAGCTAAGAATAAGAGAGATAAATTGATTTTTAGACCTTCAATGCTAGATAGATAAATATTCTGGCAGGTATTTGAAAATGATGATCAAATTATTGATTTCTTAGTTAGAGAGGCTAGTTGTATCAGTTCACAAGGTGAGATATCTCAAGAGATTGAACAACAAGAATTTATACAATTAAAAAATAATCACATACCTAAGGGGTTTATTACCTTAGAAAGTCTTATTGACAATGAAGATGGGAAATGACTAAAGCAAATGAAATTTGATGACAATATTTATAAAGAAATAAAAATAAAAAATGGAAAAAAAGCTTAAAATTGGTATCTAGTGCACTCGAAAGGAAGTTGGAGAATTTAAGGCTTTGTGCCTTCAATATCAAGATATAATAGCTTAGACCTATGGATATTTGAAGCTCCATGATAAAAGCATAATCTAACATGCTATTAAATTAGTTCCTAAAACAAGACCATTCAGACAAAAAAGACCAGTAAATCTCAAGATACAAGCAATCATGAGGTAAGAGTTCCTTAAATTGTTAAAGGCAAAAATCATTTATCTTGTTAAGCACTCTACATGGGTTGCTAATCTGGTTCCATTGAGAAATAAGAATGGTGATATACGTCTATGTGTGTATTTTAGAAATTTGAACCAAGTGTCTCTCAAAGATCATTATCCCTTGCCACAGATAGATTTGATTTTACAGATAGTAGTTGGGGCTAAAAGGTTCTCTCTGTTAGATGTCTTTTCTGGTTATAATCAAATTCGGGTAAAATATGAAGATTAAAATAAGATATCTTTCACTACAAAGTGGGGTACTTTTGCATATTAGAGAATGTCATTTGGCATGTCTAATACAAGAGCTACATTCCAAAAGGCTATAGATTATGCCTTTGGAAAACTGATTAATAGAATAATTTTGATATATCTAGATGACATGATAGTATTTTCTTATGAAAAATAGGCACATCTTAAGCATTTGGAATAGGTTTTTTAGAAGTGCAGAGAATTTGGCATATCCCTAAATACAAAGAAGTCAATATTTGTAGTTCATGAAGGAAAGCTACTAGAGCATATGGTGTCCAAGTAGGGAATGTCTATTGATCTACATAGAATCAATTCAATATTATCTCTACCCCTTCCTATGAATAAAAAGGTCTTGTCATCCTTCTTTGGGCAGATAAACTTTGTAAGAAAATTTATTTTTAATTTTTCTCAAATAGTTAAGCTCATTTTAGAGCTTCTTAAGAAAAATATGGAGTTCAAACAAACTGATAAGAGAAAGCAAACCTTTGAGATGATTAAGCAAGCCGTTGCTACTGCCCCTATGTTGATCAACCCTGATTTTAACAAAGATTTTATCTTATATGCCTATGGAGCTGATGAGTGTTATGTTGCAGTACTGACTTAGAAGGATGATGCAGGAAATGAACATCCCATATTATTTTGGAGTCAAACACTCCATAAATACCAAATGAAGTACAAATTTATTGAGAGATAGGTTTTTGCAGTTATGAATTTTTTGAAAAAATTCAGGCAATATCTAGCTCAGAGTAAGATTTTGGTATATGCAGTGCACCCTGATGTTAAGTTTCATTCTGCAAGGGGAGTTGGGTGAGAAAAGAGTAGGATGGATTATTAAGATTCAATAATATGATGTAAATATTCATCCTATAAAATTAGTAACAGGAAGAGCCCTATGTCAGGAATTAGCTACTAAAGAAAATAAAGAGGAAAAGGTAGCTTGTTAAATATCAGAATTAGAGTAGAAGGATGGCATTATTTTAGAAGAAGCAAATTGGGTTGATCATCTTGTAAGTTACTTTCAAACAAGGATGTGCTCTAGAAGTCTTAATTCCTCACAAACAAGGAGATATAAGATCCAAGTCTTGAACTATGTTCTTTTGCCTGAAGGATTATACAGAAAAAACCTAGATGGAGTTCTTTTAAGATGTATCAAAGAAGATAAAAAACAAAATATTCTAGAAGAATTCCATGAAGGTCTATTAGGAGGTCATTTTTCAAGCAAACCAACTACATTAAAGATAATAAGGGTTGGTTATTATTGGCCTAATATTTTTTTGATACTTTCAAAATTATCAAATAATGTGATAAATTTTAGAGATATGTGGGGCAAAACATGAATGCACCATTACCACTCACAAAAATACAAGTACAACAACCATTCCAACAACAAAGGTTAGATTTTATTGGGGTGATAAATCCAAACTCTTTACCTAGTCACAAGTACATTCTAACTGCTACTAACTATTTCACCAAATGGGTTGAGGCAGTGCCAACTAAGAAGTCTGATCAGGATGTAGTAATTGAGTTTATTGAAAGCTTGAACACAAGGTTTGACATTCCTGAAGCTTTGGTGAGTGATAATGGTCCATCTTTTATGGGATAAAGGTTCATTGAATCTACCAACACATATGGTATATGCTTGAAGAATTATTTGAATTATTATCCACAAGGGAATGGCCTAGTAGAATCTACCAATAAGAATATGCTTCGAATGCTGAAAAGGGTCTTGGAGGATAATAAAAGGAGTTGGTGTCTACTTATAAATCATGTTCTATGGAAAAATAGGATCACAATGAAGAAGTCAACAGGCACATCTCCTTATTCATTGGTGTATGGAAAAGAGGCTATACTTATTACACACCTTGAGATACCTGCCCTAAATTTAGCAAGTTGGAATGATTTTCCAGATGAAAATCCTATAGAGATAAGGCCAATGCTGTTACAATAGATGGAGTAACAAAGGGACACAACCTATGAATAATTTAAAAAACAGTTGACATAGACTAAAGAATGGTTTAATAAAAGGGGGCCACATGCAAATTCAAGATCGAAGGTTCAGTTCTAAGGTGGAACAAAGAGAAAGCATATCCAGGAAATCACCAAAAGTTTGATTCATTTGGAGGTCCATACAAGATTGTTGCAGTCAAACAAAATAATACTTTTTAGCTACAAGATCATGGAGGAAGTTTGCAACCAATCCCGATTAATGGATACTATATTAAGCTCTAATTTAAGTAAAAATATTCTCTTGTATCGTATGTACATAATTGTATTATATGTTTTTTTTTAAATTAAAAAAAAAAGAAAAATAGAAACTACGACCCGTATCCGATTCAATCGGGGTCAAAGTAGTCAAAAGCCAAGACAGTGTAAGCTTTTTCATTACATTGCTCTGCATCGTGTCCAAAGGCATAACGAAATAAGTAAAGCTTTAAGTTGAGGAGTGGCCAACAATAGGCTTCGTGCTACGATCAAGCTTATCACACAAGCTTCACATGTTTCTCACTTATTGTAGAATTTGAAATGTATGACATAATCAAAGTCCAACCACCACATTAATGGCAGAAGATGTGCATGCAAGCTATTAAGCTAGGTTTCATTGGTATTATTGTTTGCAAAGCTTACTAATATTCAGATAGCGTTTACAAAGAGACCTGGTGATAGCTGCAGAAGTTTGAAAGAGTATTTACAAAGCTTTGATTTACTACGATAACATCTTCAACTCAAGAGAAAACCACTGAGGCTGAGAGTAGTGATATGGGGTGTTACTTAGATGCAACTATTTTGGTGGCCGACACCATTATAACATGGAATACGAGGGATCAAATGAGGAAAGATGTCAATAATAGAGTGTTGAGGAGATTATCAACTTCAAGTCCAGGTTCTTGTGCTATCTACTCTCTTCTATATTTTTATATTTGTGAATCTATTTACCCATTGCCCCGAATTGATTTCTACAATTGTTAAACTCTAGGACCCTAAGAATAAGGCAGTCAAACAGTTGATGGTAGAGTCCTTTCTAGGATAACACTTGAACTCTATTGTAATATCTTTGCCATGGGTAAAACTCCACATGTTATCCCTAAGCCTTTTCACCCAGAAGAGCAAGCTAAGTATTATACCCTAAAGGAGCGTCCTAAGAATGGGGAACACTTTCAAGAATGGGTGGCTATACAATTTAAAACCCTAAGCTACAAAGATCGTTTGCCAAAAGCCCCAATTGCTACTAAGAAGTTTTTCAACTCGGAGCTTTATTCCATGCTAGCAACATTAGCAAGGTTGAATTATTAGGTAAATGTGCGAGATTGGCAGATAGTTATGACTAACTACATCTCAAATGAAAAAATGTATGATATATTGTACATTGATAACACCAAACCAATTTACTTTGATTGGACGTCTTTCTCACCAATAAGATCCATGACTAGTTGGTTGCAATGAAGAAGGGTTCTCAAGTAGCCTCGTTAAAACATTGTTCTAACTTGGCATGGATGTTTTTCAGCACCATTAGGCAAGAAATACCTTGGATAACGGTGACGATGAAATATGAGAGTGAAAAACATATACTAGTTTATGTAAAGACTAAGGTCCTAAGTAAGTCTAAATCCTATCATAATTTTAATAGGGAATTTTTAGGGCCAACCCTTAAGATTATGTATGGACAATTTATTAGAATCCCTCCTCTAGCATGGGAATTATTGCAAACATAACAAGCTAAAGAACAATACTGGTATATTATGATTGAGGGTACAGTGATAAGGTTATACGACTTCACAAGGAAACCATTTGTGCTACCATATTTTGTCATCGGTCGAATATTGGCATTAGATTATTGTAGATATGTTGACTACATTAACTCCACTTTTGGCTCTAGAGTAAAGAAAAAGAGGGCAATAAATTACCCTTTAAATGTGGAAGATATCACTTTCACAAGGAAGGGTCACAATCAAAATTGGTCAAACTTTACAACTTGGCAACATCAATCATCTCCAAGCCATAGTCAACATGGTCAAAACCTTCTAAAGTGGAAAATAGTTGCAATTTTGAGATTCCTAAGGAAGAATGATGAGCGTCCCTAGGCTGCGTCCATTTAGAACACACCAAGTTTTTATGAGGATTTGATCTCAACCATTCAAGGGCAGATCAGTGGGTGACATCAAATGTAGTTGAAGATATGCATAGAATTAATATTTCATCATGGCATAAAGATGTTAAACTCAATATCTCTTGTTGAGCTAAGGTTGAGCTAGGAAGATGGAACATCCAAGAGTTGATTCAGTTTCATATCCACAATGAAGAAACGATCGCAAGAATAATGGACAACTTGAATGCATTCTTGGAAAGATGGTGTAGTTAAAATCCATGAAGGTCGAACAAGTTGTAGAGGGTAGTTGCATAAGATCAATGGAGCAAGATTGTTCTTCTTTCTTTGGTCAAATAGGAGACTACCACATCAACATATTGTTGGCTTAGCACTCCAACTTCCTTGTAATGCTCTTATTTTCTCGAATCTACTATAAAAAACTATAAATAGATATTGGATCCTCCTTTCATCAAGTCGACTCTAAAGTGTTTTCTTGCGCTACTGTTGTATATTTCCTACAAATTAATAGAATGAGCATTACTTGGGATGTTTGCCTCAGTCTTGTATTTTCTTATCTTCTAATTAAAAACCTGTGAAGTCATTTCTACTACTGCTGCTATGGTTAGTTTACTATACTAATTTGGATTACTAACTTAGAGCAAATTGGAATGATTCATATTTGAATGTATGCTTGTAAGAAGTCATTTCTATTAGTCACGATGTTAATCTAATTCTACTAATTTAGATTATTATACTCTAAATGTTTGGAATGATTTTGGAAGTATGCGATTGTTCTTAATGTTGAAGATGATAAAGATGTGAATGCTATTAGTTCCAAGTATTGTTCTAGAAGTTTAGTTGTTAAGGGTTCTCTGTAGATGGCTATGCTGTTAGCTTTATCGGTTCGTCATTATTTCATATCTTTCTAACCCTCTCCTTCTCGACCCTTTCTCATTTCTATCCCTATCCTTTATTCAACTATGCTTAAATGAGTCAACATCTAGTAAGTTGACAAGGAACCAACCCACTTTGGAGGTTGGGTTACAACATTTTGATCCATCCAATGTGTGGTTTGGGCTATGATTAGCGAGTGCTCGTTATTCAAAATATTGCAAATGATAGTTACCATTCGACTTTACCTTGATGTCAATCTAAGCCACAACAATTCCATGATTGTATAATCATTGGTTACCTTGAGACCAATACAAGTCTATTGGTCTCACCGATCCCGCAGTGACCAGTTTGTCTCCTTGAGATGCTACCAATTCCTTATTTGATTTTCCACCCACTCCTTGAGAGCTGATATTCTTTTATCTCTTCTCCACTTGGCTTATCCCTAGAGTTGGCTTTTATTTATTCTTTTTTGCCACACCCATGATGGCAACCTTTATTATCGACTGCTCTTGGTTATGCACTATCAATGCCCTTTCAATCTCTTATTGTGGTAACTCACTGCGCTCTTGCTTTCGGATAAGAGCCAAAAGAGGGGCTTGAACATGACTAGTATTATTTTTATTATTCATATCCACTCTTTCCATGAGTTGTTCTTATTTTGCTTCGCTAGTGTCTTGAAGATCTCATACCTATTTGAGGGCTTGGGTTGGGTTTGCTCTATCATCTTTTTTCTTTTGCGTTCTTTTGGATTGTTCAAAACCATCTCTCTATGCTTCTCCTTCCCTAAGAAATTCTAGTTGTTTTTTTATTAACTATAGACTTACCCTCCTTAGAAATACTTGACATTCCCATAAGAGCCTTATTTTTGTGATAATATTGTTTTGACAAAACGAGGCCAAATGCTCATATTCATGGTAAACTCTACACTTAAAGGACAACACCTCATAATCTTGTTGTTGAATCCAAGATAGTCTTGCAAGTTCAAGTTCCACCTCTGTCGACAAAGACTAGTTGAAATCCATTTTAATGCATAATCTAGCATAAATAATTATATTTCCTTCTATAATATCTCTAAAGATACCCAAACATCTTCTAAAGAAATTACCAATAATATTTAATACCTGTTCACATTGTCCTTGCAAAGTTTTTTTTTTTTTACATGGTAGAATGAGTAGCCACCACGAATCCAGTAAGTTTTTAGGCATTTTTATGGCCGCCACAATATTTTGCATTGTTCGCCTCAGAAGCCACCACACAGATCTCCACGTAATTCGTCCCTATAACCACCATGCCATGGTCATTTTAAACCTTTTACACCGTTGAAAACACCAAGAAAGGGACAAACGTTCAATCCGACAAGACCCAAAATTTGAACCTTGAACCTCCGCCCGAGGTTTGGGGGAACCAACTGGTCTACACCTCAAACCTTTGTCCGTCATGTATATTTCAGAAAAGATGGACGGAAACTAAAGCATCGTGTTCATAATTGTCAAATATTAAAAAATTACTTTAGTTTATAATAGTTAAATTCAAATTCAATCCTGCCAAAGAAAACAATGATAACAATATAATAAAAGGAGCTTAAGCTTACGCTACGCTAGTCAAACGGTGGGCTAAACATTGTAAGGAAAATGCCACGTCACACTGGCCAAGGGATGGACAAGGGAGAACAATTATCGGTTCAAGATGACTGTACCTTTTGTTTTTGGTTGAGTGCAAGGATAGAATATTGGGCGGAAATGGAGTGATTAACCCTTGGCTTTGATGCTCCTTCATCCGTTGTATGTTTAAAAATATTCTTCCATACGTATATTTTGTTTGTATATTGTTAGACTTTTATGTAGATAAATAGTTTGATAATTATCCTTAATTATACTTGAGTATCTATTGACGAATAATATACTCCAAGAGGTCAATTGAAGGTCATGTCTAATGTCACATAGTGCTCCTTATTACGTCATGTCTTATGTCATGATAATAAGACATAGTGAGACATAGTACTCCTTATGTTATATCATATTATGAGCAATGATTTAATAATATTTAAAATTTTAATAAGTTTTAGTTTAATAATAAAGATATATGATAATCAATTCATCATAAAATTTAAATTTTTAATATTAAATAAATTATATAATTTAAAATAAAAAAATAATATTTTCTTAAAAAATTATAAAATGTATAGATTGGTGAATCGACTGTCAAAGTCAATTTTGGTGGATTCACCTCCCACTATATTGTATTTTTTTTCCAACTCTAACCTTAAAAGTATTGAGATAAGTTGGACTTTGACTGAGAAGACAAATTTGTTGTTATTTTCAAAACCATGTGCTTAATTTTTGTAGTACCTTTCTGGACAGCATATTGATGATATGACTGTCACTGAGCTTTACCAAGATCCAAAAGATCCAAAATTTAAATCACGCCCAGTTATACCTCCACTATATATTAAATCACGCCCAGTTATACGTCCACTATATAGTTTGGCTGTTACCTCCACTGTATAGTTTGGCGGTTTATATATCTTTTTTAACTGTAATATCCTCGCAAGGTCTATACTTTTATCGGAAATGTGGGTTATTCAATGGAAGCTATTAGGTGGGGATAATGTTCTTGATAAAGGTGCAAATGAGCTTATAACGTCTTTTAGCACGTACACATCATGAAACAATAATAAAGTAAATAATATTTAATATATACTAACATTTATTTATTATTTTTTAAAGTTGTACTGACAATAATGCAGTTTGGCACCTGTCAAAGTAGACAAATTAGAGACACAGAATATAATAAACATAAGTATTAGATTAGAGTATAATTTAAATTAAAATTTGATTTAAAAAATAGGTATGTACAACCAAGTCACTTGATAGAAAAGGTTATAGATTTGATCATTATTTATTTATTAATTTTTTAATGAGTTTTACATAGATTTTTATTAAGGGTTTTTGGTCTTCTTTATATTGAATTTTGGATCTTTTAAAAAAGGTTAAAGCCCTTATCATTGCAATAAGTTACAATTATTTATTTATTTTGTTTAATGAGCTCACTCTCATCAAATAGTAATAGTTCCCCTCATTATATTTCTTAACATTTTAATATTTCATATTAAGGTTTTAAGTTTACAAAGCTACACATAAATAATATTCAAGCTTTATTGTAATACCACTATGTACTAACAAAGTAATAAAGATATTTAGCTTTGTAAATTGAAGATGAACACCATAGTTTTGATGAAGATTTAACTAGGAAGGTTACAATCACTTGGAAGAAGGGATTGGATTAAGATTGAAGAGTGGTCTTTACCTTTTCTTTTCCTTTAATTGTCAAAGCAACATGGCTTCATATCAATGGAATATTGATAAAAAAATTTAAAAAAAATTAATAATTTATAATGTAATGATGGTTAAAAGATTCTTTATATAAACAGGTTTTGAGGACCTTGTCAAAAAAAATCCACCCAAAAAAACCCACCCTTATAATATTATTTACATAATAAATAAACAAAATAATAAAAATATCGTTTTAATCCCATATAAATATTATCTCCCATTGCCTTTGCACTTCTTTGTACTTCTAGATTATCTAAATACGACCTTTTTATTTGATGGTATTTACAATATGCTTGTTGCTAATATTTTTAAATGTGGTGCACTTCTAGACTATCTAGATAACAACCTTTTTATTACACCAAGAGGTGTTCCTACAATGGCAAACAGGGGGTGGGAGGCAAAGAGGTCATACATGTCACGCCGTAAACACTTTTTTTTTATTTAAAAAATTGACATTAACAAAAATATTTAAAATAGCTTAGATATAAAGGGTAATTATCTAAAAACACGAGAGATATCAATCCCGAGATGCCTATCTTGGAGATCACACCCCCAAGAAATGAGATAGGCGCCTCGAGATTGATAACTCTTTGACGTTTTTAGATATATATCCTTTATATCTAAGTCGTTTGATGGTCTTTACAATATGTTTGTTGCTAATCTTTTTAAACGTGGTGAAAGGTATTATATTCGATCTCACTTAATATAAATCACTACAATATTCATCTTTGGTAAGCTATTGATTGTGAAATTACTACTAGGAATATTTGGCTTGTCACAAATAAGAAATGTAAAAAAGAAATTAAAATATATAAAAAAAAAAATTAATACATGAAAAAACGAATGTGGGAAAATTTAGATGGTGTTTTTAGTTATAAGACTTGAATATATATGTAGGGGTGATTTATAAAAATGAAGATAACGAAAAGGATTTAAGTTGGTAAGCTATTGATTGTGGAATTACTACTAGGAATATTTGGCTTGTCACAAATAAGAAATGGTAAACAAAAATTAATAAATGGAAAAATGAATGTGAGAAAATTTAGGTGGTGTTTTAGTTAGAAGACTTGAATATATATATATGTAGAGGTGATTTACAAAAATGAAGATAACAAAAAGAATTTAAGTTAAATGAGGTGGAATGAAAATGTAGAAAATTTATGGGATTGAAACGGGTCCCACCCATATTACATCATCACCACATAGTGGTATTATAACAAAGCTTGGATATTATCCATGTATCGATTGACAAGATTTGAACCTTTATCTCTTCCTTAAATATTGAGGAATCTAACCGGTTGAGCTAATGCCACTTGATTTTCAATGAGTTTACACGAGTTTTTATGAGGGGTCCTAGTCCCCTCATACTAAGTGGGGTTTGAACGTTGGACCTCTCAAAATTAAGTTTGATGAGTTATTAAAAAAAATAATCTTAATGAATCTAAATGTTACCTTTAAAAATATTTGTATCCTACTCATTTTGAATGGCATAATTAATCATAGCCCTGTGCCTACCACTTGATCAAATTTGTTCTCATTGAAGGATGTTGAAGATGGCATTAAAAAGATTACAAATGGCATTAAAAAGATTACAAATGGCATGACAAAAAATATAGAAGGATCTTATTGAATTGTGGAAAAGTCTAATTTCTAATATGCCTCACAATTTAATTTCAACAAATTGGAAGAGAGACAATGCCCCTCTCGATTTATAGATTTCGACCAATTTCCTACTATCATTGCTAAAATCTAACTAATATATTATCATTAAATTCAAAAATTTAAAACATGGAAAGTAAAATGGATAAAAATTAAATTTTGAAGTTTAGGGTGCAAGAGATAGAAAACAAATATGACTATAATTGTAGCAAGGAGAATGTGTGATTAATCAACTCATGAGGAAATCATATAAAAATAATGAAATTCCTTGTGTATAAGATGAAAATAACAAGGAACAACCAAGAGGACAAAAAGGTAGTGCTACATCGTTACACATTCCAAATCAAAGAGCGAAATACCACTAATGGAAAGCATAAAGTCTGATCAATTTCTCATCAATCTAAAAAGGAAAGAGCAATTACAATGGGGTCTCACAAAGTGTAGCTCTAATTTTTTAGAGGGTAAAAGATATTTACAAGGTAGCCCATGGATCCTATTTATAGAAAAAATCTACCCCTTAGTTACTATGGGTGCAAAAATTCATTTCCTAGTAAAAATAAAGATTTGAGGGCATCCTTAGAAAAATGATGCACTTCAAACGTTACGTGCATCTAAATACATATATAAACTATTCAAAAGGCTTCCAAAATGCTTAATGGTACCACTACATGCCAAAGTATTACTTTCTAAAAATCTTCCTTAATATTTGTGCATCCCATTTTGCACTTTTACTTGTCCATGTATGATTCACTCTAGGAGGGGAATGAATCACTCATGTTTGGGAGTTCTTTGCTTCATTCTACTAGCACTTTGCTCTTGTGAATCAATTGCTTTGTGTTGCCTAGCACTTTGCTTTTTAGAAGCCAATCACACCACTTGAGCAAATTGCTCCTTAGGTCATCATCTATTAACATTGAGTTTTGGAGGCCTCGATTGGTTGATCAAAAAGATTTTATAAATCTCCAAAATGTATGGAATCATAAGGTAGTAACTTGTTACTCCATTTCTAGTGACATCTTGGGGCACCAATATTGATTGGATAGTTCTTATATCTTACCTTTATCCTTGGGCACAAAGTCTACAAAATTGGGATTCTTTTGTCACAAAATTATAAAATTATTGATTTTTCATGTCCTCTTCAAGGAAATAATATTAACAACTTCTAGTACTCCTTATCTACCGCTAGTTTGACATATTCAAGGTCTTTGATATCTCTTGTCAAGTCCTCATATGGTTTTTAGATAATCCTTTCTATTTTCTTGCTACCCCATGCAACTTCCTAAGTAGATCCTCTAACTATTATATCCTTTCTATTGATGTTTCAACTTTAGCTATGGCCTTCTCCTCTTTGGCCATTGCACTGATAATTTCATCATCAAAGATCCTTTTTTGGTCATCCAACATATTTGGTAGTCTAGCACCAACTAACCCCTATATTTATTTTTCTATTTTATGTAATGGGGTTTTCAAAGAGACCATTGTGTCTTTACAAGCTTGTATGTCTCTTTGAGCATTGTGGAATTTTTCAACTTTATGACTGTGTTCATGATGATCCCATTTATTATGCCTATGATGTTTACAATGTGGCCAATTGCTTGAATACCTTATAGTACCTCTCATTCATAACAAATTCATTCTTTGTCTATTTTATTATCCTTAATGGAGAGTGTTATCTACATTGGCTATAAATTCAAAATACCTCTTGGAACTTATGATCTCAACTTTGATATAATCCCATAGAGACTTTACTTTCTTTATTTTTGAGGCTTACCCTAGGTCAACCATTGCTCCTTTTAGCTTCACAATTTTTCTTGGAGCTTAGATATCTTTTGATCCTTTTCTTGTTGGGATACCTTTAATTGTTTTACTTGTTTCACCAAATATAATTTTTCTTTCTCAAATTATTGTCTCAATTGGTTCTACCCTTGAGCAAGTTGTTGATAAATATATTTTAGCTACTTCTTCTAGGTTTCACTCAACAAGTTGAGATTTGAGGTCCTCAACCTATTCTTGTAGTTTTTCACCTTTAGTGGCAACCTTCTTAAAGGCATCAATTTTTTGCTACAGTTACTATTTTTTTGTTGTTAGTTGGGCTACTACCATCTCATGTTGTGTTGCTTTCTTTTTGGTTGCATCATTCTTAATTATTAGTTGGCCAAACTTCATGGCTGATCCAATGGAAAATTGGTTGGTGAGTTGGATCATTTGATATGGATATATCCTAGTAAGATCCAACTCAAAAACTTTGGTAGTGAAGTTAATAAAGGAAATGGTAGGTTTAGAAGGGATGCTTCATTTCACTTCTATTATGAGGATCTTGCCACCCCCAAATTCCAACTATGACTACAAAATAATTGGTGCCTCCAAGTTTTGGTCCTTTAATTTCTTATACTCTTTCTTGATCTTCCTCTTAGTTTGGAAGGAGTTGAATTCTTTTTGGATGTCAATTTCACCTGGTGCATCAATGATATTCTAGAGATATGCCTAGCTAAGCCCCATGATTATACTAGGCTTTGGGGTTGTTCTTGGAGGATAAGTTGTATGAGTAGGAGTTATCAACATTATTACCTCGAATAGGAGTTGTTTGGCCTATGTGATGGAGTTACAAAGAGGACAAATAAACACAATAGATGGAGATAATTTTGTGGGGATAGTATTGAATGGGGATATGCTTGTGGATGTATTAGTTATCATTTGAGCTAATGTTTCATCCAATGGATAAAATAACTATGGGGGTGAAGGGATATTAGCACATGAGATAAATGGTTGGGTGTTGGTTATTTCAAAGGTGGATGATGGAAAATACATGATAGGGATGGTAGCATGAGCTACTTTGGGAGGCAGGGTTTTCTCCAAGAGAACCTATGGTCATACTTATTAATGGAGATAGATGTGTGACAAAAGAAGGGGGGATCGAAGAAGTAAAAAGAGAAAAAAAAAGGAAGAAAGAAGCAAGAGCAAAAGAAATAAAAAAATAAGGATTAGTGTATGAAGAGAGAGGAGGGATAATGAAAGGATTAGTGGAAGATTCCAAAATGGACCAAAATATGAACTCCTTAGCCTTGATGGATTTCATGGAGGATATTCTAGCCACTGTATCTTGGGCCCTTGTTCTCTTTATTGCTTTGTCAAGTGACCTGAATAGTGTTTATTCATACCTTCAACAATGGAAGTTAGGGCCTTCGACTAGGCCTTGTTACCACTACCTAAGAAGAGGTCCTACTTGAGGTATTTCCCTTCCTTGAGTAGGGGTAACCCTTGTCCTTGCATCTGTTAGGTTATTTTTATTTCAAAATTTTGGCTTCCCTCTTGCATGCCCACTCCTTAGATGGTAAGTTTCTTGAAAAATGACCCATGTGGGTCTCCCTCTCATTTCTCATACTTCTCCCTTTCCACATTTTATACTACAATGCTCACTATGACTAGAGTAGTTGACACTATAGATATTACTATTTTGGTGCTATAATAGGATATTTGATTCAATGGAATTTCTTTTAAGGATACCTCCATAGTTCTTTGCTTGTTGGTAACTCTCTTGTGCTTTTGATCCTAGATGGTCAATAATTGCACATAAAAGGGTTTTATTTGTACTTGCTTCAATGTTGTTCCCATTTTATACCTCATATTCTACTAGATGAGGATCTTTCTTCATGAATATTTTAGATTATCAAGTGTTCTCAATACCTAATGGTTCATTTTATAGATGGGGTCAAAGTCATATCTAACTTTGGCCTTGGTATAGAATGTGAACCATTCTAGTAGGTGCGCATATCACTACTAAATTTCATATTTATATCCTTTCTCACTTCCTAGAATGGTTTAGGCCACCTCTTTCAAGGGATCTATTTCCTTTTTGACCATGTATCTTGTTTTGTACACATAGAATTTGTGCAAACCCTTAGCCTCTAGTTGTCTACAAAAGTACTGCTATGGATCATAAGAAAAACACTCCTTAGCTACTCAAGTCCCATGTTTATAAATTTCTTTTAAATGATGTGGTATAAAGATTTTTACATACATTATCTTATATAGATTTAAGATACGGTTTAATAATATGTCTCCAAACTCCTAAAATAAAATTGCGTAAATAAATAATATATCACAAATAATTTTAAGCTTAAGAAGCAAATACTCTATATTATTCTTCTTATGGAGGCCAAATTAACATTCATTGAAGGTAAAACCTTAAATTACTCTTTACGATATAAGTTATTAACCTCAAATAATGTAGACTCCCTACCATAATGTTGAATTGGAATTATTTTTGGGTAATTTAATAAAATTTATATTACTGAGGGTATTTGAAATGCGCCCTAACGCCTTGATACATAAATAGATTTAAAGGTAGCACCATCTAAAAAAAACTTCATGGCATCCATGTAAATCCTAAAATGTAAGGATAAAATAGAACCAGCCAAAAGGATAAGGACGAAAAAAAACAAAACGTGTTCACATGACAGAGCTCAACAATAGCAAAAAAATTACAACCAATTAAGCATTAACAACATCCTTGATTTCATCCTTCTCGACATCCTTAGGAACTTCCTTAAATACATCCTTGGTGATTTCCACCACATCATATTCTTTGACATCAGTTTTGGATCCAACATTGTTCTTTGCTGGATTATCCTCGATAAAGTTATCGTAGAAGAACAAAAGATATAGAGCATTCCTATGCTCTTTCATTTGGGTGATGGCCGCCATGCTTGCAGTCACAACACTTTCCAATTGGGTAATAGTAGCAGTGGTGTTCTTTAGAATGTATTCTTGAATAATCTTCTTCATAGGATCCTCGAACTCGTCCTCAACATCACCGTGCATCTTTCTTTGATTCTGAATAAACTTGTTCTTTAAGAGTTGTGATATTATTATTGGGGTTGATAGATCCTCCACCTTATCCTTCTTTCTCATAGATTTCTCAGATTCCTGGTAGCCTCCTTCCATATTCCTCTTCTTAGAGCCACGAACGCTTGAGGAATGAGTGAAATACATATCCTCCTTCGTCGTCTGCTTGGAATCTGCCTTATGTTCCTGCAGAACCATATTTTCTTTGGGAAAATTTTCCAAAAGATGAAAATAAATTACTTTAAATAGCCCTTGGTATGAGGGTCAAGCTTCCTCCTTCGATCGGGTCGCTTTGATGGAGTAATCCATGGACAAATATAAAAATTCAGGAATATTCAGTGGTTTCACCTCCCTGAAATGGTTCATAAATGCAATGTGAAAGCTCCTTAATTGAGAACCTAGATCATCGATAGTGATGTACTCCATTATTGATTTTATCATCTCCTTCCAAGGGGTGGGTAAATCCTCATGAACCATACCCAGTTTGACTATCTTGCGCAGGCTCGACTTCAGATCAAACTCCTTGAGCTTTATGCCTATCTCTTCAAACAGTTCTTCCCACCAGTGGTTGGCCAGTGATCTCAGCGAGGATGTGTACGTCGACCTAGAACTCCACTCCATGAATGATGACAATGTCATTCTCCCAGGAAAACACAAAGGCATGATTAATATCCCAATATGACCTAGAAAATTACTTTAGGAAGGGTAGGAAACCTCGCACACTCATAATTGCTTTAGCCACCATATCTAACTCAATAGGCTCAAAAAAGCTCATGGTGATTGAGAAACAAAATTTCTTGAGAACAAGGAAAACAGAGAATTTACTTGACCTAGGGACACAATCAATGCAAATGAAGAATTTGGCATGAAGGTGAGATTTAAAAACATAGGATGGGTTTGATTTCTTCTAGAAGCTTCTATTCCCCCACCTCGGGTTGATGCGCATCCTTGAGAAAGGCAACACCACCTTGCCCCAAATAACAAAGCAACAGGACTTGAAGAACTGGGAGTTCCAACAAATTAATGACTTCTTGTTCAACCTTAATTCTAGTTTTAACAATATTAGATGAAAGGGTTTGTGGCCTATTTTAACCTATATATTTTAGGTTGGTTCCACACTACTCTTACCAAATGTAATTAATATGATTTGATTGCATAAAATAAAGTGCATGAAAGTGAATGTAGAAATTAAATGCATGAAAAATTAATTTATAAGTTTAAGGCATAAGAGATTTGAAGGAAAATATGACTAAAACCATAACAAGGAAAGTATGTGATCAATCAGCAATTGAGAAATACAAGTAACAACAATGCATTCCCATTCAAAAGGGTTGATATTTTGAGAGGAATGACAAGATGGGAAAAAAGGTTGTATGATAATCACTATGCATTTTGCTATCCATGAGGGAAGTGCCATTAATAAAAAGCAAGTGATACCAATTTCTCATCAATATCATCAATACAAGAGCACGATGTAGGTTTCATAGAGTATAGATCTCAATTCTTTGATTCCAAATGATGTTTACAATGGATCCTATTTATAGGAAGAGTTTATCACTAAGGTACCTAGGGTGAGAATATCTTACTCCTAGTAAAGTAAAGGTTTGGGGGAACCTCTAACAAAATGATGCACCTCCAAGTTTTATATTCCTCTAAAATTTTAAGACTTCAAATATGAGTTATAGCACAAATATATGCCACAATGTTGCTATCTAAAGATCTCCCTTTGGATCCATTATTCTCTTTTTACCTCTTTATTGTTCCATGAGTGGTTCACTCCAAGACATGATCAAATTGCTCTAGTCTACTCGCACTTCACTTGTATTTGCTAGTGCTTCACTTCTATATGCCAATCACTTCATCTTGCTAGCAGATTGCTCCTAAAGCAAATTGGTCTTTTGTCTTTGACTTAGTAAAATATGAGGGTTTTTAGAAAATTCTAATTGATTGATTCCAATTGATTTGTAACCTTTTAAAGTTGGAAATTCCTAAGGTAGTGATCTACTACTATATTTTTATGACTTCATGGGAAACTAAGCTCAATTTGTGAGAGATACTAAACCTTGCATTTATCCTTGGGTACAAAGTCTTTGAAACTAAAAACCCTACTATAAAATATGCAAAATTGCTAGTCCTCCTTTTCTAGCTTGCATGGCAATAGACCCAATAGCTTGTACTACTCTTTGTTCTCTACTAAATGGATATTTCCAATGTCTTTTACATCTCCTTCCAAGTTTGGATAAGGGTTTTTCAAAGCTAGTCTTGTTTTCCCGCCATTTGTTACAACTTTGTAAATAATAATTCTAGCTTCTTAACCTATTCTACTAAATCTTGAGCTTTAGCTTTGGCCTTCTCCTCTTTGATCATCAAATAAAAAATATCACCATTAAGGATTTTATATGAGGATAAATAATGTGAGGTAACCCAATAAGGATGAACCCTTGAATTTATTTTACTATTTTTTATTTTTGGGCTTCTAGAGAGGCTAATACATCTTTGTAGGTTTCTAGGTCTCTATAGGTATTAGGGATTTTATTAAAAATTTTAACCATTTTCTTCATGTCTATGCCTAGTTTCTAAGCCTATTATGTTGATGTCATGGCTAATAGTCTAAGTACCTCTTGGTACCTTTCCTTTGTAGCCAATTCCTCTTTATTTTTGTAACAATTCTAGCCACTTGACTAAGGTTCCTTTCCATGTTTGCTATAAATTCAAAGTGCTTTTTGACACTTTTTACTTCAAATTTTATGTTATCCTAGAGAGACTTCACTCTTCTATCCTCAAAGAATTACCTCTGATTTACCACAAATCCTTTTAATTTTTTTTATCTCTCACTTTGTGGGCTTCATGCAATTTATTCACTTATTCTTCTAGTTGGAATGTCTCTTGTCCACTTATATTTTTAGCTAGTCCTACCCTCATGAAATTTATTGTGAGAGATGTTCTAGTTGCTACCTTTTATTCTCAACCTCATCAAGTTGGGACTTGAGGTCCTCAATTTGTTTATGAAACTAATCTTTCTCTGCAACATGTTTCTTCAAGGATTAATTGTCCCACTAGAGCTATTATTTCTTTATCTTCAACTAGTCTATTACTACCTCTAGTTCTGTTTTTTCTTTCTCAATGCAACATTCTCCACCACTAGTTGACCAAATTGTATGGTTGTGCCAAGTGATAGCTAATTAGTGATATGGATCATTTGATATAATCTATATTACTTGGACCTAGATTTGATAGTCTAGTAGTGAAGTTAGTAGGAGAGGTGGATGTTTTGAAAGGGTCATTTTGGATTGCTCTTATAATGAGTATCTTGTTCCCTTCAAATTCTAACTATGATTACATTAAAAATGGATCTTGAGAGGTCCTATATTTTAATCATTTATTTTCTTTCTTGGCCCACCTCTTCTCATCTTAGAGGAAGTCAAACATCTTTTTGATATTAGTCTCCTTAGGCTCATTGGAAATATTACAACCAAAATCTAGCTAGACCATACAACTATGCTAGTATCTAGAGCTACTTTTGTGGGCTATATTAGAGAAGTTGGTTGGGCACTATCATTGCATACACTAGGATTTTTTTGAATTATGATATGGGGTAACATGGATGGGATGAAATGGAAGGTAAAGAAAATTGTGTGTAGATGGGAGTGAATAGTGATGTAGAGGTGGATGTTAAAATCTATAGTTGAGATAATGTTTTAACTAGTGAGGAGACTAGATATGAAGGAGATGGTCTTGTAGTGTTGGAAACTAGGGGATGCAACATGATGAAATGGATGGTGGGTGAAGGGAATGAGATGATAAACATTGTACCAAAAGCAAAGGTTATAATAGGAGGTGAAGTACCTCTAGGATAACCATGGACCATACTAATGGATGGTGATGGAACTATAATATAAGTGTTGATATATGAGAAAGAAACACAAATAAAAGAAGTAAATATAAATAAATGAGTGGAAGAAATGGAAAAAAAGTGGTGGTGAAGGTGGTGGTATACTCTATTCTAGTTGTTCCCACTTTGGAGAAGTTTTTCCTTATGGTATTTCCTCATTCTCAATTTGGGATGGTTACCATTTTTTCTATGTCACTACGTTCTTGAACATTGACCCATGAGGATCACCTTTCAACTTCTACAATCTCTCTCTTATCGTTTCAAGTATTGTGGTGCTTATAATAACCAACATGGTTGGTGTCATAGATGTCATGATTTTTGTTATAAAGGTGATAGGTGTAATTGGGGATTCTTAAGATATTCTCTTGCTATCCTTGTCCTTTTTGTACTCCTTGGGTGTCATCTATCCTAGTTGGCTAAGAACTATTCATCAAAGGAACCATATTGAACTTATATTTTCATTGTCTTAGCCTTATTCTACATTCTTTACCAACTAAGGATATGATCTTCCTTTTTGAGTATCCAATATTTTAAATATTTCTAATGCATGATGGTTGGGATTAATATCTAGATCAAAATCATCCTTCACCTTGGTGTTGGAAGAGGAGTACCACTCTAGGATGGTGGTATACCAATATTAGATTTCATCTTCATACTCTCATGCACTTCCTAGAGTGGTTTGGGATACCTATTCTGTTGGGTTTACCTCCTTGATCCTATATTTATTTTCATGTGTAAATGAGGTATACAAAACCTTATCAATTAAATTCTTTTTGAAGTAATTTTCTAGATCATAGGACCACAAATACTAAAATTGCTTCAATCTCATTTCCCTCAACTTCTCATCTAATTGTTTTGATTGATAAAAGGATTTTTAAAGGATCCCTAAATCTTTTACAAGACAAAAAGGAAAGATCCTAGGAGGAACCTCACTCTAAACTAAAACAAACCACAATGGAGGATTCCAACGGAGACCTCACTACATTGAAACAACGCAATAGGAGAAACTAAAAATTAAGTGACAACAAAACCATCCAAGAATATAAAGTGTTACATACCCTAATTAATATAGTCATCGGCTATATTATTACATTTAAGTATTACTTGTATATATCCATGTGTAGATTTTTATTTTAATCATCTATCTAATTTTAATTTATCATCTACGATTTTGCAATTTGTGCCCACTGCAACAGGGATCTGCCCTCCCTAACGGGCCTTAGTTATTATAAATTTTATTATCGCATACTTCATTAATTATTGAGTGATTATACTTCTCTGTTGTTTATCTGTGAGTGTAATATTATTAAGGATTATATCTTCAAATATTAGGAGCCAAGGGTAAGTTGAACCCTTGCATGTGGTATCAGGAGACATTCGTTTCTAGAGAGGAATACATTTCATCCACCCAGCGCATCCCGTATCAAATGCTACTATAGCAAACCGGTGATAAGGATGCGTGCTAGTCGAAAAGATAGCCTTCAAGGTTTTCCAAATGCCAACCAACCCTGGGTATCGTAGTCCAGACAATCCAACACACTACTTTTCTAGCAGCATTACACTTCGCACAACACCGTAAGATAGGCAACGAAAAAATAATTCTTCCATCGAGGAAATTAGAGCCAAACACTACATTAATCTATTTTAGGTGAATAACGTGAACTAGTGGTTTCTAACCACAACAGGTGAAAGTAATCGTGTTATCTTTGAGACATAAAATAGTTGCAGCCCTCATCCGAAGTGAGCACACATGTTAGCATCTAACATGAACAGGCAGAGAATATCAAGGGGTGTCTAGGAATCAAAATGATCAAATCCTACATCAAGAAATTGCTAAAAATATGTACAGTATGCCCGTGCACCAGTGCGAATGCCATAGCCAATCACAATGCCGAATTCAAGCTCTTGAACAATATAACATAAGGTACAAATTTATTTTTTATTTTTGAGGTTGGGAAATTATCCCACATCGGTGGTAGATGAGGAAACAAAGTTGTTTAAAAAATAATTTACGCCCTCTCTAAGGTGTGACTATAGTCACACATAAGCCAAACTAGCTCATGTGTTTTGTTCCCAATGTCTGCTCCATATGGTCCTTGTTATTCTGTTTTCCAGCTGTATTGCATTCTATTTTCCATTGGTCTTGAGTCAGATGTCCAGTATTTCATATCCCGTGTCATTTTTTGATTCAGTCGTTGTGTCTTTACATGGTCACGGTCTTGGTCACGGTTTTGTCTTCCGCCTTTGTTTTACGTCTTGTCAGGTCACTTAGTCATGTCCTCTCCTATTGTGTGGTGTCGTCTATTCTACTCACATCACGTATTGGGTTGTATCTTGAGTCGAGTGATGTGTATTGGGGGGTGTATCAAGTACCTCGCATCGTGTTTTGATTGGTATCGAGCCTAGTGTAAATCAATTGTCTCGGTTGTGTCAAAAAATTTATAGTGGTGTCAAATAAGAGTATCAGTTGGTCATATACCAGTGTCAAATAATAGTGAGTGTCAAATTGATTTCAAGTGGGTGTTGTGTCAAAAATTTTAAAGAGAGTTGTTGATTCAAATCCATGAAGCTCAAAATTCCGCGTTGTAGTTGGAGCGATAATACAAGCAAAAATAAACCAAATTTTTGCCCAAACCTATCAAAAATTTGCAAAAGCAAAAAATTAGCTAGAAGAACCTTATTGAAAAGTGCATGAGCGGACGATGGATAAAAGGGCGAAATGGATGACTATCAAGCTCAGAGATCTCCACCGAGGGGATCCGAAAATCACCAAGAAGATCTCATAGAAATAAAGGTACACAAAATTCTTCTTCTCCTTTAAGAATTACTAGCTTTAACCCTGGTCATCCATTGCTTAACAATATGGCATCCAATCCCTCCCAAAATCTTCCCATGAGAACATCACACAAGGGGAAACAAGAAGCCCCATGACCACTAACATGGTCTTACAATCCTTAGTGGCTAGTATTAAAAGCATGAATGACAAGATGACCCAACTATTGGAAATACAAGTCCAACCAAATCCTCCTAGCCCAAACCACTAGAGCACTGAGGATAAGTATGGAGCTTATACACACCAAAGAGGTCATAATGGTCATTCCCCAAATCGCTTCAATGGACAAAGAAATAATGAGGATTTGGGAAATGAGAAATTTTATGAACAACAAAAGGGTTCTGATAGACCCTCCCAAAATAACTCCCATAGATAGAGGAATAATGAGGACCAAGATAGACATAAAGTTTACCACCAATCAAGAGGTCTTAATGGAGTCAATTTTCTATGCATTGATATTCCCACCTTTGAGGATCATGATCCACGTGGGTGGATAGCCAAAATGGAAGGTATTTTAGAATTATACCAGATTTGAGATTCAAACAAAGTTCCTTTTACTACTTCCAAACTAGGTACTAAAGCTTATAAATGGTTTGTATGGCTCAAACACGAGAAGAGAAAAACTATTTTTTGGAATGATTTCACCAAATAATTTCTTAACATATTTGACGAAGGATCCTCATCTTCTTACATGGTGTGGTTGTTATCACTTAAGCAAACAGGATTAGTAATGGATTATATATCAGAATTCACTAACCTACTTTCCTATGCAAAAAAATTGTAGACCGAGGTAGTGATAGCTGCTTTTAGAAATGGGTTGAAAGAGAATATTAAAGTCAAAATGGATCTAAAATATCCATCTACTATAGATTCCTATATACGGATTGCCAAGTTGGATGAGAAGAAGGTACAAATGATGACATCCATACGACATGATTCATATGGTCGACCTCAATACTGCAACAAATATTTTTGCAGAAATGATCAACCATCAAGATATTTTTGATATAAATGTCGTAATCACCATCCAAAATATCAGGTATGTGTACCATGATATAAATTTCAAATTGAATATTCTGACAAGAAAGATGAAGAAATAGAGAAGAACAACTTTCTTGATGATCCCATAGACGAAGACCAAATTGAATACGACGAGGTTGTAGCTGAGAAATATACTATGGAAATTTCAGTACATGCTCTTATGGGGTTATCAGCTCACCACACAATCAAAGTGGTAGGATTCATTCAACAAAGGAAGGTAACTATATTAATTGATTTAGGTAGTACTCATAACTTTATCGACACAAGGCTTGCCAAGGCATTAAACTTACACATCCACTTAAAGATAAATTTCAAGTTAGAACTTCAAGTAGGAGTAGTGCTCAATGTATAGATAAAACATCTTCAATTTCATTATAAATGAGAAGTTATACTTGGAAAGGTCTTATTTTTGTTATGAATTTAGAGAATTCAAAAGTTATCTTGGGAGTCGTATGGCTAGAAAAAATGGAAACCACGTTCGGTTTTAATTACAAGAAACACTTTGTTGAATGGAAATAAAATGGGAAGACCATTCACCTCCAAGGAATTATAACACCTCCATCAAAGATAGTAAGTTCACACAACATGGAAAAAATATTAAGAAAATGTAGTTATGGATTCATCGCTCAAATTAATTGTATGGAAATGTAAGCACAAGATATGCCAGAAATCCAATTAGATGATCTACAAAACATTGTGGCCAACTATGATGAGGTCTTCCAAGAACCAAAGGGACTACATCCTCAAATATCCCATGACCATGCCATACACCTAGTTCCAGGTAGTCTTCCTCCTAATGGTCATCCTTATCGATATCCCCAACCTCAAAAATAGATATTGAGAAATTTATCCAAGAACTATTAGAACATGGAGTCATTCGTCATAGTACTAGCCCCTACTCTTCACCAGTAGTCCTGGCCTATCATAAAGATAATTCTTGGTGTATGTGTCCGGATTTTTGTCCTCTTAACAAAATCACCATCAAAGATAAATTCCCTATACCGGTCATTGATGATCTATTAGATGAACTACATGGTGCAATTTTTTTTACCAAATTGGACTTACATTCAGGGTTTCACCAAATTAGAGTTAGGGAGGATAATATCCCCAAAAAAACTTTTCGTACTCATGAATGTCATTATGAGTTCTTGGTCATGCCCTTTGGTCTCACTAATACCCCATCTACATTCCAAAGCCTCATGAACCATGTGTTTCATCCATTCCTTCGCAAATTTTTCCTAATCTTCTTCGATGACATACTCATATATAGTAAATCTTGGAAGGATCATTTGATGCATGTGGGAAGGGTTCTTCATATACTACACAAGGAACAACTATTTTTCAAATGCTCTAAATGCTCTTTCGGTGTTCAATAAGTTGAGTACCTCGGTCATATAGTATCTTAGGAAGGTGTTAAGGTGGATCCCAATAAGATAAAGGTAATTTAGGATTGGCCTTTACCTAAAACCATCAATAAAATTCATGGTTTTTAAGTCTCACTGGCTACTATCACAAATTTGTGTGTAACTATGGTAAAATGCAGCTCCTATCATAGCACTCACAAAGAAGGTTGTTTTTCTATCCCTATCCTTTATTCATTTAATTGTGCTTTAATGAGTCAAAATATAATAATTTGACAAGGAACCAACCTACTTTGGAGGTTGGGTTAAAACATTTTGACCCATCCAATGTGACCTGAGCTATTATTAGTGGTGCTCACCATTAAAAATATTGCAGATGATAGTTACAGTTCGAGTTTATCTTGATGTCAATCTAACCCACAATAGTTTCTAACATACCCGATGGGACCATTCAAAAGATATCATATCTCCAATATATATTTTCTTGCATTTTTCTCAGAGAAACAAAGATTTAGTGAATTGTATTGACCTCACTAAGCAACAAAAATAAATTCACTTGGTGACTCCCTAAGTATAAGAACCTAGAAACCCCTTTTAATAGCTCATTTTCATGTTTACTAGGTCATCTACTAAGAATAGTCAAGAGCCAGTATCTTTCTTTGAGTTACCATTCAAGAGATAAACGAATACAAGAATTCCATCTCTAGATTCACCTTTATAAGAGGTACCATTACCATCAGACCATTGGGTATCCCCAAAACCAATTCTAGTAAGTACCCCAGTAAATATGGGTAATAACCAAAATCAAAATCAACCTCCACAAAATTATCCTGATTAGGATACCTCTGGTCCTTTAGGACTTCCCCATATGAATGATATTCCTCAGGTTGCTTTAAAATCCATTTCTACATTTGATGGTTCAAAAAATACTGCTTATGAGCATTGTTAGGATAATTGACCTTAGCAACTATTCACAATATTAGGAATGAAGATGTTATTATCAAAATTCTAGCCCTATCCTTTAGAGGTAAAATCCTTCATTGGTTTAGAACCCTATATAATAGCATTCATTCATGGGCTAAATTATCTGGTCCTTTTGTGGAACATTTTAATGAGTCAACTAATCCTTTCTTGCTTCTAAATCAATTCACCGCTATTCAAATATACCCATAGGGGTTGGTCTCTGACTTTAATCTAAGGTTCAGTAGGACATGGAAAAGGATTCTCCCTAAAGCTAGACCAGTTGCTCCCCTAGCACACACACATATATATATATTAGAGTTCTTGGTTCAAACCTAGAGTTACAAACTCAAGAGCTAAACATAACTATCTTCCCACAAGTAGACCATGCAGATGTGTAAGCAGAGAATATCCTGATTGTTGTAGGAAGACTACCACCAAAAGTAGTCATGCCTTATTGCTCTGAAATCCCTTAGTATACACATTAGTATAGGACACCAACACCCTTATATATGGATTCCCCACCACAATCATTGCCACTTACCCAAATGGTTCCAATCCATCCTCCCAAAATATCATCAACTTCAATCCCTTTTCCTCCTCTCCCATCTCAAAGTTCCCAAGAATCAACTCTGCTGCTTGATATCCAAAATACCTTGAAGACAATCAATAACAAGGTAAACACCATGGAAAAGATAAGTAGAAAGGTCTAAACAAAGAATATTTCCATATGTAAATAGAGATTAAATACCTACTAGTAGTAGTAATACAGGGCCTAGGGTTAATGCCAATATTGATGAACATGAGTCAATCCCTGAAACTAGTGGATATATCTGGTTCCTGATTAGCAATGATCCCCATAGTCTAAAGACTTGTACTATGTATCATCATCATGTGCAACAAGCTATATAAAAGGCTAAAAGATCCTAAAAGAGTATAGTCAATATGTTGTGGCAACTTGAACAAGTCATGTTTGGCCAAGATTCTCTGGAGGAAGAAGCTATTTCTGTCCTCACAAGATCATGAAAAAATCCCTTGCAAGTTAATCCACAAAAAATGGGATAGTTCCAAGTACCTTATCAAAAGAAAGGACATAAACCTTCACCAAGCAATGGGAGATTTCCAGTACCTCAAGTAGGGGAAAAGAGGGATTCAATTCCTAAGGAACAAGAGAATGAAAAATTTATTCCAAAACAAGTTGATAAAGTAAAGGGAAAATAACAAGCTGAATCTAAAGAGGAATCTAACGAGAAACTAAGATTTCCTTCTATCACCAAGAAACAAAGAATTGAGGCAACTCAACAATTAAAAAGAAAATTTGGTGAAGGTAATAGTAAAACTTTAGGAAAACATGATTTCAATATTATGGAAGAATTGAAGAGAAATCCTTCTAAACCAAGTTTATATGTTAATATCTTTATTCTTGGTTATATAGACCTGTTGGAAGCTTCTCCAAACAATAAATCTCAATAAAAGAAGAATCCAATTATATACAACTTATCATCTGAACGACAAAAAGTGATTCCACATGTGCTAAAGAATAAACCACCTTCTTTTTACATTTCTTTAAGGATGGAAGGGCTGGAAGTTCATAACTGCATGATAGACTTAGGATCTTCAACTATAGTTATGCCAAGAGCAATGTGTGAAGAAATGGGTATGGAGTATACTCGCTCTTGTCCAAGAGTCTTATAATTGGATGGAACTCCAGTTAAAACTATTGGGGTAGTCAAAGATATCCTGACGAGATTACATAGAGCCTCAGAGGTTACTGTTGTTCAAGAGATAGTTGTAATGGATTTAGAACCATATTTTGACCTATGCCTATCAAGGGAATTTACTACCAAACTAGGAGGCTACATGTATTTGGACTATTCTCACATGATGAGTCCCTATAAGGGTAAAAGAATAAAAATAGTCCCAAAGAAGCCAATATCCTATCATATTGAGAAAATATAAGATAATATGTACAACAACTTTGTTATGGAGGAACTGAAACTAGTTGAGATACTAGAATATTTAGAGATTGAGGATGATTTACAATCATAAGATAGTCATATTTCATTTGAAACTAGGCTCGACACATAGAGCATCACTTCGGAAGATCAAAAGACAACTCCTATGATTTCTAATCAAGTTTAAAGATAAACTAAAATTTGAACTATGTATTTTGATGGAGCAATATGCAAGAACGGGGCTAGGGTAGGAGTAGTTCTAAAATCATCTTAAAAGGGAGTCAAAATATTTTCCTATATATTAACTTGGTCTTACAAAAACAATATTGTGGAATATGACGCTTTATGTTTAGGTTTGATGAAAGCAGATAAAATGGGTATTCAACTACTAGACATTTATGGTGACTCGGAATTAATAGTAAATCAAGTTACAGAGAAGTGCAATAGCAAGCATCATTATTTTAACTTATAAAAATAGGGTGTGGGATTTAATGGAATAATTTAATGCTTTGAACTTACATGTTGTACCAAGACAACAAAACCTTTTAGTAGATGTAGCTATCAAAGGTGCTAATTTTTATCCATCTTCATATTATGGATCAGCTAAGAATAAGAGAGATAAATTGATTTTTAGACCTTCAATGCTAGATAGATAAATATTCTGGCAGGTATTTGAAAATGATGATCAAATTATTGATTTCTTAGTTAGAGAGGCTAGTTGTATCAGTTCACAAGGTGAGATATCTCAAGAGATTGAACAACAAGAATTTATACAATTAAAAAATAATCACATACCTAAGGAGTTTATTACCTTAGAAAGTCTTATTGACAATGAATATGGGAAATGACTAAAGCAAATGAAATTTGATGACAATATTTATAAAGAAATAAAAATAAAAAATGGAAAAAAAGCTTAAAATTGGTATCTAGTGCACTCCAAAGGAAGTTGGAGAATTTAAGGCTTTGTGCCTTCAATATCAAGATATAATAGCTTAGACCTATGAATATTTGAAACTCCATGATAAAAGCATAATCTAACATACTATTAAATTAGTTCCTAAAACAAGACCATTCATACAAAAAAGACCAGTAAATCTCAAGATACAAGCAATCATGAGGTAAGAGTTCCTTAAATTGTTAAAGGCAAAAATCATTTATCTTGTTAAGCACTCTACATGGGTTGCTAATCTGGTTCCATTGAGAAAGAAGAATGGTGATATACGTCTATGTGTGTATTATAGAAATTTGAACCAAGCGTCTCTCAAAGATCATTATCCTTTGCCACAGATAGATCTGATTTTGTAGATAGTAGTTGGGGCTAAAAGGTTCTCTCTGTTAGATGTCTTTTCTGGTTATAATCAAATTTGGGTAAAAGATGAAGATTAAAATAAGATATCTTTCACTACAAAGTGGGGTACTTTTGCATATTAGAGAATGCCATTTGGCCTGTCTAATACAAGAGCTACATTCCAAAGGGCTATAGATTATGCCTTTGGAGAACTGATTAATAGAATAATTTTGATATATCTAGATGACATGATAGTCTTTTCTTATGAAAAATAGACACATCTTAAGCATTTGGAATAGGTTTTTTAGAAGTGCAGAGAATTTGGCATATCCCTAAATACAAAGAAGTCAATATTTGTAGTTCATGAAGGAAAGCTACTAGAGCATATGGTGTCCAAGCAGGGAATGTCTATTGATCTATATAGAATCAAGTCAATATTATCTCTACCCCTTCCTATGAATAAAAAGGTCTTGACATCCTTCTTTGGGCAGATAAACTTTGTAAGAAATTTTATTTTTTATATTTCTCAAATAGTTAAGCCCATTTTAGAGCTTCTTAAGAAAAATATGGAGTTCAAACAAACTGATAAGAGAAAGCAAACCTTTGAGATGATTAAGCAAGCCGTTGCTACTGCCCCTATGTTGATCAACCCTAATTTTAACAAAGATTTTATCTTATATGCCTATGAAGCTGATGAGTGTTATGTTGCAGTACTGACTTAGAAGGATGATGTAGGAAATGAACATCCCATATTATTTTGGAGTCAAACTCTCCATAAATACCAAATGAAGTACAAATTTATTGAGAGATAGGTTTTTGCAGTTATGAATTTTTTGAAAAAATTCAAGCAATATCTAGCTCAGAGTAAGATTTTGGTATATGCAGTGCACCCTGATGTTAAGTTTCATTTAACAAGGGGAGTTGGGTGAGAAAAGAGTAGGATGGATTATTAAGATTCAATAATATGATGTAAAGATTCATCCTATAAAATTAGTAAGAGGAAGAGCCCTATGTCAGGAATTAGCTACTAAAGAAAATAAAGAGGAAAAGGTAGCTTGTTAAATATCAGAATCAGAGTAGAAGGATGGCATTATTTTAGAAGAAGCAAATTGGGTTGATCATCTTGTAAGTTACTTTCAAACAAGGATGTGCCCTAGAAGTATTAATTCCTCACAAACAAGGAGATATAAGATCCAAGTCTTGAACTATGTTCTTTTGCCTGAAGGATTATATAGAAAAAACCTAGATGGAGTTCTTTTAAGATGTATCAAAGAAGATAAAAAACAAAATATTCTAGAAGAATTCCATGAAGGTCTATTAGGAAGTCATTTTTCAAGCAAACCAACTACATTAAAGATAATAAGGGTTGGTTATTATTGGCCTAATATTTTTTTGATACTTTTAAAATTATCAAATAATGTGATAAATTTTAGAGATATGTGGGACAAAACATGAAAGCACCATTACCACTCACAAAAATACAAGTACAACAACCATTCCAGCAACGAAGGTTAGATTTTATTGGGGTGATAAATCCAAACTCTTTACCTGGTCACAAGTACATTCTAACTGCTACTAACTATTTCACCAAATGGGTTGAGGCAGTGCCAACTAAGAAGTCTGATCAGGATGTAGTCATTGAGTTTATTGAAAGCTTGAACACAAGGTTTGACATTCCTGAAGCTTTGGTGAGTGATAATGGTCCATCTTTTATGGGAGCAAGGTTCATTGAATCTACCAGCACATATGGTATATGATTGAAGAATTATTTGAATTATTATCCACAAGGGAATGGCCTAGTAGAATCTACCAATAAGAATATGCTTCGAATGCTTAAAAGGGTCTTGAAGGATAATAAAAGGAGTTGGTGTCTACTTATAAATCATGTTCTGTGGAAAAATAGGATCACAATGAAGAAGTCAATAGGCACATCTCCTTATTCATTGGTGTATGGAAAATAGGCTATACTTATTACACACCTTGAGA
Organism: Wollemia nobilis; assembly: GCA_028583015.1. Classification (NCBI taxonomy): domain Eukaryota; kingdom Viridiplantae; phylum Streptophyta; class Pinopsida; order Araucariales; family Araucariaceae; genus Wollemia; species Wollemia nobilis. The sequence continues at coordinate 2,304,401 of JAQPPZ010001923.1, forward strand.
TACCTGCCCTAAATTTAGCAAGTTGGAATGATTTTCCAGATGAAAATCCTATAGAGATAATGCCAATGCTGTTACAATAGATGGAGTAACAAAGGGACACAACCTATGAATAATTTCAAAAACAATTGACATAGACTAAAGAATGGTTTAATAAAAGGGCCACATGCAAATCAAGATCGAAGGTTCAGTTCTAAGGTGGAACAAAGAGAAAGCATATCCAGGAAATCACCAAAAGTTTGATTCATTTGGAGAAGGTCCATACAAGATTGTTGCAGTCAAACAAAATAATACTTTTTAGCTACAAGATCATGGAGGAAGTTTGCAACCAATCCCGATTAATGGATACTATATTAAGCTCTAATTTAAGTAAAAATATTCTCTTGTATCGTATGTACATAATTGTACTATATGTTATTTTTTTAATTAAAAAAAAAGAAAAAATAGAAACTACGACCCGTATCCGATTCAATCAGGGTCAAAGTAGTCAAAAGCCAAGAAAATGTAAGCTTTTTCATTACATTGCTCTACATCGTGTCCAAAGGCATAACAAAATAAGTAAAGCTTTAAGTCGAGGAGTGGCCAACAACAGGTTTCGTGCTACGATCAAGCTTATCACACAAGCTTCACCTGTTTCTCACTTATTGTAGAATTTGAAATGTATGACATAATCAAAGTCCAACCACCACATTAATGGCAGAAGATGTGCATGCAAGCTATTAAGCTAGGTTTCATTGGTATTATTGTTTGCAAAGCTTACTAATATTCAGATATTGTTTGCAAAGAGACCTGGTGATAGCTGCAGAAGTTTGAACGAGTAGTTACAAAGCTTTGATTTACTAGATAGCATCTTCAACTCAAGAGAAAAACATTGAGGCTGAGAGTAGTGATATGGGGTGTTACTTAGATGCAACTATTTTGGTGGCCGACACCATTATAACATGGAAGACGAGGGATCGACTGAGGAAATATGTCAATAATAGAGTGTTGAGGAGATTATCAACTTCAAGTCCAGGTTCTTGTGCTATCTACTCTCTTCTATATTTTTATATTTGTGAATCTATTTACCCATTGCCCCGAATTGATTTCTATAATTGTTAAACTCTAGGACCCTAAAAAATGGCAATAAAAATAGTTGATGGTAGAGTCATTTTTAGGATAACACTTGAACTCTATTGCAATATCTTTGCCATGGGTAAAACTCCACATGTTATCCCTAAGCCTTTTCACCCAGAAGAGCAAGCTATGTATTATACCCTAAAGGAGCGTCCTAAGAATGGGGAACACTTTCAAGAATGGGTGGCTATGCAATTTAAAACCCTAAGCTACAAAGATCGTTTGCCAAAAGCCCCAATTGCTACTAAGAAGTTTTTCAACTTGGAGCTTTATTCCATGCTAGTAGCATTAGCAAGGTTGAATTATTAGGTAAATGTGCGAGATTGGCAGATAGTTACGACTGACTACATCTCAAATGAAAAAATGTATGATATATCGTAGATTGATAACACCAAACCAATTTACTTTGATTGGACGTCTTTCTCACCAATAAGATCCATGACTAGTTGGTTGCAATGAAGAAGGATTCTCAAGTAGCCTCGTTAAAACATTGTTCTAACTTGGCATGGATGTTTTTCAGCACCATTAGGCAAGAAATACCTTGGATAATGGTGACGATGAAAGATGAGAGTGAAAAACATATACCAGTTTATGTATAGACTAAGGTCCTAAGTAAGTCTAAATCCTATCATAATTTTAATAGGAAATTTTTAGGGCCAACCCTTAAGATTATGTATGGACAATTTATTAGAATCCCTCCTCTAGCATGGGAATTATTGCAAACATAACAAGCTAAAGAACAATACTGGTATATTATGATTGAGGGTACAGTGATAAGGTTATACGACTTCACAAGGAAACCATTTGTGCTACCATATTTTGTCATCGGTCGAATATTGGCATTATATTATTGCAGACATGTTGACTACATTAACTCCACTTTTGGCTCTAGAGTAAAGAAAAAGAGGGCAATAAATTACCCTTTAAATGTGGAAGATATCACTTTCACAAGGAAGGGTCACAATCAAAATTGGTCAAACTTTACAACTTGGCAACATCAATCATCTCCAAGCCATAGTCAACATGGTCAAAACCTTCTAAAGTGGAAAATAGTTGCAATTTTGAGATTCCTAAGGAAGAATGATGAGCGTCCCTAGGCTGCGTCCATTTAGAACACACCAAGATTTTATGAGGATTTGATCTCAACCATTCAAGGGCAGATCAGTGGGTGACATCAAATGTAGTTGAAGATATGCATAGAATTAATATTTCATCATGGCATAAAGATGTTAAACTCAATATCTCTTGTTGAGCTAAGGTTGAGCTAGGAAGATGGAACATCCAAGAGTTGATTCAGTTTCATATCCACAATGAAGAAACGATCGCAAGAATAAGGGACAACTTGAATGCATTCTTGGAAAGATGGTGCAGTTAAAATCCATGAAGGTCGAACAAGTTGTAGAGGGTAGTTGCATAAGATCAATGGAGCAAGATTGTTCTTCTTTCTTTGGTCAAATAGGAGACTACCACATCAACATATTGTTGGCTTAGCACTCCAACTTCCTTGTAATGCTCTTATTTTATCGAATCTACTGTAAAAAACTATAAATAGATATTGTATCCTCCTTTCATCAAGTCGACTCTAAAGTGTTTGCTTGCGCTACTGTTGTATATTTCCTACAAATTAATAGAATGAGCATTACTTGGGATGTTTGCCTCAGTCTTGTATTTTCTTATCTTCTAATTAAAAACCTGTGAAGTCATTTCTACTACTGCTGCTATGGTTAGTTTATTATACTAATTTGGATTACTAACTTAGAGCAAATTGGAATGATTCATATTTGAATGTATGCTTGTAAGAAGTCATTTCTATTAGTCACGATGTTAATCTAATTCTACTAATTTAGATTATTATACTCTAAATGTTTGGAATGATTTTGGAAGTATGCGATTGTTCTTAATGTTGAAGATGGTAAAGATGTGAATGCTATTAGTTCCAAGTATTGTTCTAGAAGTTTAGTTGTTAAGGGTTCTCTGTAGATGGCTATGCTATTAGCTTTATCGGTTCGTCATTATTTCATATCTTTCTAACCCTCTCCTTCTCAACCCTTTCTCATTTCTATCCCTATCCTTTATTCAACTATGCTTAAATGAGTCAACATCTAGTAAGTTGACAAGGAACCAACCTACTTTGGAGGTTGGGTTACAACATTTTGATCCATCCAATGTGTGGTTTGGGCTGTGATTAGCGAGTGCTCGTCATTCAAAATATTGTAAATGATAGTTACCATTCGGCTTTACCTTGATGTCAATCTAAGCCACAACAATTCCATGATTGTATAATCATTGGTTACCTTGAGACCAATACAAGTCTATTGGTCTCACCGATCCCATAGTGACCAGTTTGTCTCCTTGAGATGCTACCAATTCCTTATTTGATTTTCTACCCACTCCTTGAGAGCTGATATTCTTTTATCTCTTCTCCACTTGGCTTATCCCTAGAGTTGGCTTTTCTTTATTCTATTTTGCCACACCCATGATGGCATCCTTTATTATCGACTGCTCTTGGTTATGCACTATCAATGCCCTTTCAATCTCTTATTGTGGTAACTCACTGCGCTCTTGCTTTTGGATAAGAGCCAAAAGAGGGGCTTGAACATGACTATTATTGTTTTTATTATTCATATCCACTCTTTCCATGAGTTGTTCTTATTCTGCTTCGCTAGTGTCTTGAAGATCTCATACCTATTTGAGGGCTTGGGTTGGGTTTGCTCTATCATCTTTTTTCTTTTGCGTTCTTTTGGGTTGTTCAAAACCATCTCTCAATGCTTCTCCTTCCCTAAGACATTCTAGTGGTTTTTTTATTAACTATAGACTTACCCTCCTTAGGAAGACTTGACATTCCCATAAGAGCCTCATTTTTGTGATAATATTGTTTTGACAAAACGAGGCCAAATGCTCATATTCATGGTAAACTTTACACTTAAAGGACAACACCTCATAATCTTGTTGTTGAATCCAAGATAGTCCTGCAAGTTCAAGTTCCACCTCTATCGACAAAGACTGGTTGAAATCCATTTTAATGCATAATCTAGCATAAACAATTATATTTCCTTCTATAATATCTCTAAAGATACCCAAACATCTTCTAAAGAAATTACCAATAATATTTAATACCTATTCACATTGTCCTTGCAAAGTTTTTTTTTTTACATGGTGGAATGAGTAGCCACCACGAATCCAGGTAAGTTTTTAGGCATTTTTATGGCCGCCACAATATTTTGCATTGTTTGCCTCGGAAGCCGCCACACAGATCTCCACGTAATTCGTCCCTATAACCACCATGCCATGATCATTTTAAACCTTTTACACCGTTGAAAACACCAAGAAAGGGACAAACGTTCAATCCAACAAGACCCAAAATTTGAACCTTGGACTTCCGCCCGAGGTTTGGGGGAACCAACTGGTCTACACCTCAAACCTTTGTCCCTCATGTATATTACAGAAAAGATGGACGGAAACTAAAGTATCGTGTTCATAATTGTCAAATATTAAAAAATTACTTAAGTTTATAATAATTAAATTCAAATTCAATCCTGCCAAAGAAAACAATGATAACAATATAATAAAAGGAGCTTAAGCTTACGCTACGCTAGTCAAACGGTGGGCTAAACATTGTAAGGAAAATGCCACGTCACACTGGACAAGGGAGAACAATTATCGGTTCAAGATGACTGTACCTTTTGTTTTTGGTTGAGTGCAAGGATAGAATAGTGGGCCGAAATGGAGTGATTAACCCTTGGCTTTGATGCTCCTTCATGCGTTGTATGTTTAAAAATATTCTTTTATAGGTATATTTTGTTTGTATATTGTTAGACTTTTATGTAGATAAATAGTTTGATAATGATCCTCAATTATACTTGAGTATCTATTGACGAATAATATACTCCAAGAGGTTAATTGAAGGTCATGTCTAATGTCACAGTGCTCCTTATTACGTCATGTCTTATGTCATGATAATAAGACATAGTGTTTTTATTACGTCATGTCTTATGTCATAATAATAAGACATAGTACTCCTATGTCATATCATATTATGAGCAATGATTTAATAATATTTAAAATTTTAATAAGTTTTATCTTTAATAATAAAGATAAATGATAATAAATTCATCATAAAATTTAAATTTTTAATATTAAATAAATTATATAATTTAAATTAATTAATTATATATATTTTTTAAATTATAAAATGAATAGATTGGTGAATGGACTGTCAAATTCAATTTTGGTGGATTCACCTCCCACTAGATTGTATTTTTTTCCCAACTCTAACCTTAAAAATATTGAGATAAGTTGGACTTTGACGAAGTACTGGATTTTGTTGAGACAACAAAATGTTGTTATTTTCAAAACCATGTGCTTAATTTTTGTAGTATCTTTTTGGACAGCATATTGATGATATGACTGTCATTGAGCTTTAAGAAGATCCAAATTTAAATCACGCCCAGTTATACCTCCACTATATATTAAATCACGCCCAGTTATACCTCCACTATATAGTTTGGCTGTTACCTCCACTGTATAGTTTGGCTGTTTATATATCTTTTAAACTGTAATATCCTCGCAAGGTCTATACTTTTATCGGAAATGTGGGTTATTCAATGGAAGCTATTAGGTGAGGATAATGTTCTTGATAAAGGTGCAAATGAGCTTTTAGCACGTACACACCATAAAACAATAATAAAATAAATAATATTTAATATATACTAACATTTATTTATTATTATTTTTTAAAGTTGTACTGACAATAATGCAGTTTGGCACCTCTCAAAGTAGACAAATTAGAGACACAGAATCTTATAAACACAAGTATTAGATTAGAGTATAATTTAAATTAAAATTTGATTTAAAAAATAGGTATGTACAACCAAGTCACTTGATAGAAAAGGTCATATATTTGATAATTATTTATTTATTAATTTTTTAATGAGTTTTATATAGATTTTTATTAAGGGTTTTGGTCTTTTTTATATTGAATTTTGGATTTTTTAAAGAGAGGCCAAAGCCCTTATCATTGCAATAAGTTTGCAATTATTTATTTATTTTGTTTAATGAGTTCACTCTCATCAAATAGTATTAGTTCCCCTCATTAAATTTCTTAACATTTTAATAAAGCTACACATAAATAATATTCAAGCTTTATTGTAATACCACTATGTAGTGACAAAGTAATAAAGATATTTAGCTTTGTAGATTGAAGACGAACACTATAGTTTTGATGAAGATTTAACTAGGAAGGTTACAATCACTTAGAAGGGGGTATTGGATTAAGATTGAAGAGTGGTCTTTACCTTTTCCTTTCCTCTAATTGTCAAAGCAACATAGCTTAATATCAATGAAATATTGATCAAAAAATTAAAAAATAATAATAATAATTTATAATGTAATGATGGTTAAAAGATTTTTTATATAAACAAGTTTTGAGGACCTTGTCAAAAAAAACCCACCCTTATAATATTATTTACTTAATAAATAAACGAAGTAATAAAAATATCGTTTTAATCCCATATAAATATTATCTCCCATTGCCTTTGCACTTCTTTGTACTTCTAGATTATCTAAATACGACCTTTTTATTTGATGGTATTTACAATATGTTTGTTGCTAATATTTTTAAATGTGGTGCACTTCTAGACTATCTAGATAACAACCTTTTTATTACGCCGAGAGGCGTTCCTACAATGGCAAACAAGGGGTGGGAGGCAAAGAGGTCATACATGTCACGTCGTAAACATTTTTTTTTATTAAAAAAGCCGACATTAACAAAAACATTTAAAATAGCTTAGATATAAAGGATATATATCTAAAAACACCGAGAGATATCAATCCCGAGGCGCCTATCTTGGAGATAACACCCACAAGAAATAAGATACTCGAGATTGATAACTCTCGACGTTTTTAGATATATATCCTTTATATCTAAATTAGTTTTGGTCTTTACAATATGTTTGTTGCTAATCTTTTAAACGTGGTGAAAGGTATTATATTCGATCTCACTTAATATAAATCACTACAATATTCATCTTTGGTAAGCTATTGATTGTGAAATTACTACTAGGAATATTTGGCTTGTCATAAATAAGAAATGTAAAAAAGAAATTAAAATATATAAAAAAAAAATTAATAAATGAAAAAACGAATGTGGGAAAATTTAGGTGGTGTTTTTAGTTATAAGACTTGAATATATATGTAGGGGTGATTTATGAAAATGAAGATAACGAAAAGGATTTAAGTTGGTAAGCTATTGATTGTGGAATTACTACTAGGAATATTTGGCTTGTCACAAATAAGAAATGTAAAAAAATAATTAAAATATAAAAAAAAATTAATAAATGGAAAAATAAATGTGAGAAAATTTAGGTGGTGTTTTAGTTAGAAGACTTGAATATATATATATATATGTAGAGGTGATTTACGAAAATGAAGATAACAAAATGTATTTAAGTTAAACGAGGTGGAATGAAAATGTAAAAAATTTATGGGATTGAAACGGGTCCCACATATTACATCATCACCACATAGTGGTATTACAACAAAGCTTGGATATTATCCATGTATCGATTGGCAAGATTTGAACCTTGGTCTCTTCCTTAAATATTGAGAAATCTAACCGGTTGAGCTAATGCCACTTGATTTTCAATGAGTTTACATAGGTTTTTATGAGGGGTCCCGGTCCCCTCATACTAAGTGGGGTTTGAACCTTGGACCTCTCAAAATTAAGTTTGATGAGTTATTAAAAAAAATAATCTTAATGAATCTAAATATCAGCTTTAAAAATATTTGTATCCTACTCATTTTGAATGGCATAATTAATCATAGCCCTGTGTCTACCACTTGATCAAATTTGTTCTCATTGAAGGATGTTGAAGATGGCATTAAAAAGATTACAAATGGTATGACAAAAAATATAGAAGGATATTATTGAATTGTGGAAAATTCTAATTTCTAATATGCCTCACAATTTAATTTCAACAAATTGGAAGAGAGACAATGCCTCTCTCGATTTATAGATTTTGACCAATTTCCTACTATCATTGCTAAAATCTAACTAATATATTATCATTAAATTCAAAAATTTAAAACATGGAAAGTAAAATGGATAAAAATTAAATTTTGAAGTTTAGGGTGAAAGAGATAGAAAACAAATATGACTATAATTTTTTTTGGTATAAGGTAGAGGTGGTTATAAGGTCCACAAACCTTTTACAAAGTCAAAATGGGTTGGTTCTAGCATCAAGCCCGTATAATCAAAATACAAAATGGATCTTTCTAAGACTCACATTAAGCCATACTTAGAGTCCACAATCCTATACTTGTCGCTTGACTATTCAGGATAAAACAAAAACCAAACAACACCTAGCACTTACTAACACTAGGTTGTCTGTCATTGTACACTTGTCACCTCCCAGTGCCCCGACAAATGGGATGCCTTTTATGCCTAATTCCATCTCGTCGGATTACTCATCATCGACCCCTCCGATCTCCCGATGCTCTAACGAGTTTGATCTTAGCTCTTCTCTAGCGACCAACACCAATAGTTCTTGAGGGAAGTTATCCTTCCAAATTTGCATCTCCCCAACAGAAACTGCAATATTTGCCATTAGATCCGCCGCCTGGTTCCCTTCTCTGAAGGTGTGTTGGATTCGGGCATTAACTAAATGAGATTTATGAATCTTTGCTTCTAGGATAAGCTCCAATATGGTCCAGCTGGGGTCTTTATCCTCCTTAATTGCCTTGATTATATTAAGCGAATCCCCTTCAAAGATAACTTCCTTATAACCCTCAAGTCTGGCAATTCTCATTGCCCGCATGCGAGATCGGGCTTCGCAAAATGATTTGTTTGAGTTCCCAAAGGTTCCACAAAGGCAAGAACCACTTTTCCTTCCTCATTTCTCAAAACTCCTCCCTGCTCCTGCAGCCCCGGATTTCCTTTAGTTGCCCCGTCAAAATTAAACTTAACCCACTTTTGTGTGGGGGGTATCCACTTGACACCATCCCGTGGGTTGGTTGTAATGTCTAGGTCTGGAAGTTCCTCTCCCCAGTTCCGCAAAATCCTCCTTTCCCTTAGAGACATGGTCTCATTTTTGAAGAAGAAAGTTTTCCGAGTTTTCTTTCAAAGCTCGATTATTTTATTACCACATAACCGGGGATCTTTCTTACGTCCTTTAAATACTCTCTTATTTCTCTCATTCCATATCCCCCATAAAAAATGGGGTAAGTCGAGCTTCCGAGCCAAGTCAAAAGCTTTGCCGGAAGGGGGAAGCCCATCGTATGCGAAGTCGGACATGCTATTTGGACGGACCCAATCTATATGAAATTTGGACGAGATCATTTGGAA